>JAUKNK010000099.1:600000-1047500 GCA_030765055.1 Mantis religiosa | reverse complement strand
GGTGGCAGAGTTAAGAATACAGATCAAATTACATATACTAGATTTACAACAATAATACAGTAAACAATACAAACATGATATTATTTTACTTTAGTCACTTAAAACTTATCTAATTACTTCTCTATTTACATATTATATACCATTATAATTCAAAAGTTAAACTATAAACCATTTAGATTTTTTCTAAATTTCTTCAACGACAGGGGACAGCCCTGAAAGACTGCTACAGGCAATTCATTCCATTCTTCAATGGTTCTATTAACAAAAGAAAATTTTCCTACGTCGGTTCTGTATCTTCTACCCTTAATTTTATACCTATGATCGTTTCGTCCATAATAATCCGGATTATCTAACCTTACACTAACGTCCACCCATGCCTTTACACCAGCATTAGCTTTGAATAATGCTACCAACCTAAGTTTTTTACGCCTAATTCTTAATTCCTCCCATTTAGTCTCATCTCCTTTTATAGGCCCAAAATACTTGCCTCTTTTTATGAATTTTATTGCCCTCTTCTGTATTTTTTCTAATGGATCGATTTGGTTAGCTCTATACGGGTCCCAGCATGCTACTCCATATTCCATAACCGGCCGCACTAAGGCCTTGTAGGCAATTTCCCTGGACCTAGCGCTCCACTTTTTCAATATTCTCATTACGAAATGTAATGCCTTCCACGCATTCCTAGATGTGGAATTTACTTGTTCGTCCCATCCAGCATTACTTGCCAGGTACACTCCCAAGTATTTGCAGCTGTCCACCTGTGGAATTTGCACCCCTCCCATGTGATAGTTAACAATAATTTTGCCCTTAGTTCTACTAAAAACAGTGGACTTACTTTTCTTGGCATTAATTGACATTTTGTTAGCCGCAGCCCAATTACAGATTTCGTTTAACTCATCCTGAAGAGCGGTTTCATGCACTGTATTCCGAATTTTATTATAAATGATACAATCGTCTGCAAACAACCTTATCTGGCAGGCAATATTAACAGCAATGTCATTAACAAAAACGAGAAACAGTAAATGCCCGCCTCGGTAGCGTGGATGGTAGAGTGTCTTCCTCACGTTCAAGAGGCCCCGAGTTCGAATCTCGATCAGGGTGGGTTACCTAGATAAGGTTTCTTCCGGGGGTTTCCCTTATCCTGGTAGACGACTGTCGGGTAACTCTAAGCTCCATGGACCCTGGGCTCATTTGAATATCATTTCACCGATTTTATCCATCGTCCGATATGACTTAACGTTGGAGGACGTAAATAACACAAAAATGGAGGAGTGGAATATCTTTGTATTTTGTGATGCTTTTGTTTGTAGAAAATAAAAGAAAGTGCATGTGTCCCGTAAAAGTTTGCGTGTGTACTTTCCTATTTAGTTAATGACCCGGTCCATTGTCACTTCAGGTTTCCTTCTCACCTTTTAAAGAAAGGCTACACTGAACATTCCAACTTTTATTAATAATAAACACATGATTATGAACATTTACCCACATAATCAGAGTATCATTTTAAACTTGCATACAAATTTTCATGTTCCTACACCAAATAATAATTAATTATTAATTACTTTTGTGAAAATATTGTAAAAATTATTCGCTATATAAAATATTCTAGGCGTAAAAGATTTGACTTTTTAAGTTCAATTAAAAAAGAAATAACCGTCACAACGTCCATACTATTTCAGGTCAGAAAATGAGAAAATAATTGAATAATTCGATAGTAAATTTCTTGGAAATGGCTGAAAGGCAAATGTTATTTAAAAACAAACTCGGTCTACACTATATCATCATGATCATGATCATCATCATCATCATCATCTTCATCGTCCGCATCGGTGACGTAGATGGTAGCATATCTTCCTCACCTTCAAGAGGTCCCAAATTCGAATCTCGGTCAGGCTGAGATACCTGTATAAAGTTTTTTCCGGGGTTTTCCCTTATCCTGTGGCGAAAAATGATTCTCCACTCGCAGCAGATAGGAAGCACGCCGACTGTTTTGAAGATCCAGGTCGAGATTTGATTAAATAAAGAGTCATGAGATCTTTTCTCAGGTGAGGATTTTTTGTGACAGAAATATATATTCTTATTATATTTAATTGTATAATCCACTCGTTTTTATTGGGAATTTCGAATACCTCTTTTTGAGGGTTATTAACTTTCCTTTACAATTATATTCACCGCAACATTTTTCATCGTCATGAAACAAGATTTAAGAACATATCTCTCTCAAGATTATTAATTTTCCGTAACTATCGTTACTTCTCTATTAATTTTGTGATTGGCCGATGTACTGCTACGTCACCGCATTATGTAATACAATTATTACTACGATCAATTACAAAATTACACATATATTTGTTTTTAATAAGTCATTACATGGCCTACTAAGCCATATGTATGCTGATGATACGACGTTTTTGAATACCAGTACCGATTATCAAAGCCTTAACTTGCTAACAGAAGATACTCTAAGGCATGCCAATACTTGGTTTAGAGCCAATGGTTTCCTGCTAAATGAGAACAAAACTGAACAACTTACATTTAGTTTGCGTGAGACTTCTTATGAAAACTGTTCAAGGAATGTAAAATTTTTAGGTGTGGTTGTGGACAATAGGCTGACATGGCAACCCCATATCAACTATATTACAGCGAAGCTGTCCAGAGTTATATATTTAATCAGAAATTTGAAAAGTCATGTACCTGATTCATATTTAAGAACAGCCTATTTTGCATTCTTCCACAGTATAATCTCATATGGCATTTTACTCTGGGGAAGCAGCAGTCATATTTCTACTATCCTAATATTACAAAAAAAAAATAATTCGTACCATCTAAAATTCAGATAAATTTGCACATCGTAAACCTCTATTTATAAAATTAAGAATTATGACTGTGATAAATGTATATATTTATAATACTCTCATCTATGTAAAAAGTAACTTAACCGACCAGCTATTCAGGCAGGATATTCATAATTATAATACTAGGTTTAATTATAAACTCAATATACCATATCATAGATTAACTAAAACCTCTAACAGCTTTGAAGTATTGGGCATTAAACTATATAATCAATTACCTTTAGAATTAACTGAATTATCGGGTAATACATTTGAATGCAAATTATATGAATGGTTAGTTTCCAAACCTTATTATTCAATACAGGAATACTTTAACAGATGTAGTTAAACTTTGGCTTATGTCATGAAGTATTCTTATTTCCTCATTTTATTTTAAGTCTCTATATTTGTATATCTAATGTAAGTATTTTATTGATTTTTCTATCTTCACTGTATTACAACTGTATTAATTTGTACTCTATTTTTGACTTTGTCTATTGCTGTAATAAGCTTAACGACAATAAATCATTATTCATTATCAGAAAACAATATTCATATAAAAAGTTCTCACTAAAACATATCGTTACAATCCTCAATTAGAAATGTCGGGTAACTCTAAGCTCTATGTCCCCTGGGCTTATTTGAGCATCATTTCACCCATTCCATTCATCGTTCGATATCACGACGTTGGAGGACGTTTTAAGAGACCCACGTTCTTATTTTTTGGAATATTCTTATAGCATTTGTTCTAAAATATGTTTCATGTATCAACTCTCAACATGTTGAAAATATGAACTGCTTTATTCCTTAACAGCATATAATTTTCAAAACATGGGTCTTAACAAAAAGGGGGGAATGTGAAGTTCCTTATTCACATATTATGGACCTGTCCTTAAGTTTCACCAAGTTACGAGGACTTTTCAATAAAGAATGATCACAATTTTTTACGGTCATAATTTTTCGCACTAAAATTCAATCTTATTATATTCTGTTAGGTTAATGTGAAACAAACACGCCGTAGTAGTTTCATTCCTGGTACTTCTGGTTCCCGCCTGTGAGAACCAGGCAAGTTCAACATGTTCAGTATCGCCTTCAGCTGCAGTGGAGGTAACACGCGAGGAACAATATGCGGCTTTCAAATTATGCTTTAATCTCAACAAATGTTCAGTTGAGGCCTATACAATGTTACGGGAGGCCTATGGAGAGTCTGTTCTTCCCTACAGCACAGCTCGAAGGTGGTTTAATATGTTTAAAGAGGAGAAACACTCAATTTCAAAGGAAGGTGGACCCGGTGCTCCAGTTACTGCTGTTACGGAAGAAAACATCAACACTGCAGTTCTGCATGCAGTTGAAGTTGATGTTAGAGGAAGATCCGGAGTTTCTTTCAAACGTAATCACTGCTGATGAAGTTTGGCTACATCATTTTGATCTTGAGAGAAAACAGCAAAGCTCAGTGTGGAAATCTACTTCATCACCAACTCCCAAAAAGGCAAAAGTGCTTGCTTCTGCTGAGAAACATATGGTCATTTCACTCTTTGATATTCATGGAATGGTTTATCAGCATGTTGTACCTGCACACACATCAGTAACTGGGCAATACTACAGGGATGTCCTCAAAACATTGCAAGTCCATATCAGGTGCAAAAGACCACATTTCCGTGAAGCCGGCTGGATGCTGCACCACGATAATGCGCGGCTGCATGTTGCCAATGTTGTTGCTGAATATCTTGCAAAAATCAACGTGAAGTGCATCCCTCACCCTCCCTATAGTCCGGATTTAGCCCCATGTGACTTTTTTCTATTCCCTAACCTGAAGAAACGACTTCGTGGGAGGCATTATCCATCATCAGAAGCAGTGGTGAAGGCTGTGGAGGCGATTTTGAAGGATCTCTCAAAAATGGTTTCCAGCATGTCTTTGAAGACTGGCAGAAAAGCTGGGACAAGTCCATCACATTCAGAGAAGACTATTTTGAGAAGGACCATCAAAATTATGAGGATGAGTAAAGATACGTTGTCAAAAAAAATTGAACAGCCCTCATATATGAAGAACTTTGACGTGTGAGGCATTTTGAATACTGAAAAGTGTTAGAAGAAACGTTTCTTAGAAAATTAACTTTAAAGTAATGGTTGTTACTTTTAAAGATTGTTAAAGGTGTCTTTAAATTGTCACGTGATGGCCTAAGATGGTGCAAATGATAAAAATAGCATGTCATCTATTACTACACACTCTAAGCTACCAAAAATGACAAAAAAAGAAAATTCCATGATGTTTAACATTTTCGGCGAATTTTCAGTATAACTTTGCTTTAAAACTTCACTGGACTTAAACAAATATTTCAAAACCAAAATTGGTTCAGCCATTCTCGAGCTTTTCTGAGACTAACAAACGTCAATTGTTCTAGCTTATTTTAGTATAAACTGTTTAGCCTCAATATCAGGAGGAATTTATTTGAGCCAGCCTCGGTAGCGTAGATGGTAGCGTTTCTGCCTCACGTTTAAGAGGTCTCGAGTTTGAATCTCGGTTAGGGTAACTTTCCTGGATATGGTTTTGCCGGGGTTTTCCCTTATCCTAAAAAACGAATGTCGGGTAGCTCTAATCTCTATGCCTGCCTAGGTAGCGTAGATGGTAGCGTGTCTACCTCACGTTCAAGAGGTCCTGAGTTCGAATCTCGGTCAGGGTGAGTTACCTGGATAAGGTTTTTTTCCGGGGGGTTTCCTAATCCTGAAAGACGAATGTCGGGTAACTCTGAGCTCCATGGACCCTGAAAACATATGAGCATCATTTCACACGGGTCACTCATCGTCCAATATGACTTAACGTTGGAGGACGTAAATTAAAAAAAAAAAATATTTGATACATTGTGGGAATGTTGCAACAAATGTATAAAACAAATAAATGTTAATTTTGATTTGCTTTTAAGATTCACTTGTGTATTCACATGAAATTAATATTAACTTTGCCGCATTGAGTGCGATAAAGTAAGCCATTGCGATATTTGTTTTGATTTTGTATTGTTACACTTTACACAAAGTAGATAAACTAATTCTATAACTACTGGCTTTCATCATTTTGTTAGTCACACACACACACACACATACACACAGATACACACACGCACTTTTTCTAAATATATATATATATATATATATATATATTTCTTTCTAGTGCAGGAATTTTTGAAATCTTGATATCCAATACGTCTCCTAGCCACTACATGTACGGATAAAGTAAAATTTATACATTAATAAGATGAAAAAGCATAAAAAGTAGAATATGTCAGTTACAAAGTTTCAAAGAGAAGACGAATACTTTCCGGAACCACTTTAGGTAGACATCTTCTTAGTGGTGCGCAACGCCTGTAGCTGGAGTCGAACTTGCTACACACCTGTTCCAAAGCCAGTCAGTTTCCGTCCTTCAGAGCACGCGCTACTGGTAATGTCGGTTTTTTGTTGCCTTGGCAACGGATTTGCGATTCTAACTTGTTTCCACATGATTTCCAGCGAAACGACTTCCTCAGCTATGCTCAAAGATTGAACTGTTTTCTTATAACTCATGTATTTGGCCGTCTGTCGGCAGATAAACTTCTGGTTTGCCGATTAGTCGTAACCACATGGGTGTAACCAACAGCACGCTTGCGCTAATGTGAAATACACCACCATCACGACTGGACATTGAAGTTCTGAAAGTCAGACCTTCAGTCTCAAGCAAGATCAGGGCTAGGCCCTCTACTGGAAGTGGGGTTTTTGTAAGGAAGGATAATATACGGCAGAAGATGAGGTTTGTCACACGACTGGACATTGAAGATCTGAAAGTCAGACCTTCAGTCTCAAGCCAGATCAGGGCTAGGCCCTCTACTGACAGTGGGGTTTTTGAAAGGAAGGGTAATATACGGCACAAGATGAGGTTTGTCACACGACTGGACATTGAAGATCTGAATGTCAGACCTTCAGTCTCAAGCAAGATCAGAGCTAGGCCCTCTACTGGAAGTGGGGTTTTTGTAAGGAAGGATAATATACGGCACAAGATGAGGTTTGTCACACGACTGGACATTGAAGATCTGAATGTCAGACCTTCAATCTCAAGCCAGATCAGGGCTAGGCCCTCTACTGGAAGTGGGGTTTTTGTAAGGAAGGATAATATAGGGCACAAGATGAGGTTTGTCACACGACTGGACATTGAAGATCTGAATGTCAGACCTTTGGTCTCAAGCCAGATCAGGGCTAGGCCCTCTACTGGAAGTGGGGTTTTTGAAAGGAAGGGTAATATACGGCACAAGATGAGGTTTGTCACACGACTGGACATTGAAGATCTGAATGTCAGACCTTTGGTCTCAAGCCAGATCAGGGCTAGGCCCTCTACTGGAAGTGGGGTTTTTGTAAGGAAGGATAATATAGGGCATAAGATGAGGTTTGTCACACGACTGGACATTGAAGATCTGAATGTCAGACCTTTGGTCTCAAGCCAGATCAGGGCTAGGCCCTCTACTGGAAGTGGGGTTTTTGAAAGGAAGGGTAATATACGGCACAAGATGAGGTTTGTCACACGACTGGGCATTGAAGATCTGAAAGTCAGACCTTCAGTCTCAAGCCAGATCAGGGCTAGGCCCTCTACTGGAAGTGGGGTTTTTGTAAGGAAGGATAATATACGGCACAAGATGCGGTTTGTCACACGACTGGACATTGAAGATCTGAAAGTCAGACCTTCAGTCTCAAGCAAGATCAGGGCTAGGCCCTCTACTGGAAGTGGGGTTTTTGAAAGGAAGGGTAATATACGGCACAAGATGAGGTTTGTCACACGACTGGACATTGAAGATCTGACAGTCAGACCTTCAGTCTCAAGCAAGATCAGAGCTAGGCCCTCTACTGGAAGTGGGGTTTTTGTAAGGAAGGGTAATATACGGCACAAGATGAGGTTTGTCACACGACTGGACATTGAAAATCTGAAAGTCAGACCTTCAGTCTCAAGCCAGATCAGGGCTAGGCCCTCTACTGACAGTGGAGTGTTTTGTAAGGAAGGAGAATATACGGCAGGAGATGAGGTTGAAGTTATATATAAGGCATCTGATGTGTTATTTAATGTGCCTAGAAGCAGTCTCGGGCGTTTGTAACGCTTTCTAGGATCGATGTCGTACTCACCTAGACCGCGGATGAGGGAGTTGAACTTGTAGGAGAGGTTTTGATACAAGGAACGTGAAAGGGTATAGATGTAGTCTTTTATTGTGGGGATACGTAGGTCTCGTCGGATAACTAGATTGGGTATGTACCAAGGGGAGTCTGTGGCAATGCGGAGGAATCGGGATTGTAGAATTTCAAGTTTTTTTTTTTTAATTTACGTCCTCCAACGTTAAGTCATATCGGACGATGGATGGAATGGGTGAAATGATGCTCAAATGAGCCCAGGGTCCATAGAGCTTAGAGTTACCCAACATTCATCTTTCAGGACAATGGAAAAACCCGGAGAAAACCTTATCCAGGTAACTCACCCTGACCGAGATTCGAACTCAGGACCTCTTGAACGTGAGGCAGACAGTTGAGTTCAGAGGTTCTACTCCCATTAGCCTTGAACCCGTAGGAACAAGACCCGGGCCTCTTTCAACCAGGGAGTTATCCGAGCTGTTCCAAAGGGCACTCGGCATTCTCCGTGGGGCTTTCCGTAGGGCAAGACCTAGTTACCTAACAAGCCCCCCCCCATCTGGTCCTAGGGACACAAGACGGGATGGAAGTGGATACGCCACTTACGCGCGTCAACACTCAAGGTGAAGACTACCGATATGACCTCGGTGGGGCCGCCTGGTGATCTAGCACACCTTCTACTAGCTAAGCTGGCTAGTACCCGGAAACTTAATGGCTTCCCTCAACCCCGTCCGAAGACGTACCCAGTCTCCCACGGGTATCGGGAACACACTGCCCCCTCGAAGCCATCCCAATCCGAACAACTCCCGAAGGAGTGGCTCGGCTGTTCGGCCCGAGGTTCCTCTAGTAACGTCAGAGGTACCACGAGTGCTAAGGGTCCGCAGCGCCCGCACTTTGGCAGCTGAAAGGGACGGATCCCCTCCCCTACGGGCGTGAGGCAGACACTCTACCACCACGCTACCGAGGCGAGCGTAGAATTTCAAGGTGGTATAGGTGAGACTTATGAAATACACTTCGTGCATGCAGCATGCCAACTATTCTACTTGAACACATTTTATGAAATCATGTCTGCACTTTGCCCTGGAGATTTGGTGCACAAATTTGTGGACACCCGGTAGATAAATTTGCCAAAATATATGTGTGGAAAGATTCCTGAAAGCTTTTAAGGTTACCCAAAATTTCCACAGTAGTTAATTTTATAAGTATCAAAATAAATGACCCGCCATCTCAAACTGGTTGGTCGTATCCTCTACCACTAAAATATAGAGGATAAAGAATAAAACAGATGCACACAAGTTATGCAAAGATTTGGGATTGGAATTTCATTTTGGAGGGGATTCGGTACGTAGGCCACGTACTGGGCCCATTGTTCCTATTCCCCCTGGGAGGAAGGATGAGGCGAAGGAGACAAGAGGGCGGCCGACCTAAGGAGTCACGACAGTACAGAGTGTAGGGTCCATACAGTATACTCAGATACAACCGACCTATACGCCAACTGTGACAAGAACTCAAAACCGCTAATACAAAAAATAGGGCAATATCAGACTTACACCAACAGACACAAACGACCCCTCTCAGTATTTGACCGAAACTTATCAACCGAAACAACTTCCGAAGAGGTCCTGGAATACCTCAACTGTCTTGTACCACTGAATACCTAACTTAAGGGGGGACGTACGAGAAAATGTTCAACAAATCTAACACTTTTTATTGTTTTGTAAAACAGTGCATAGTGTTAGCTATTAAACACCAAAATATTATGACTGTACGTGGTCTGTATGTACCTTTAAAAAATTAAATGCCCTAGTGTTGCATAGTAGCAACACATAGTCTTCCATCAGCTGTCTTGGAATCTATAAAGCCCATCTACCAATTCTTAGCACACCCAGACTTGCTAAAAATGTCTCTATGGAGAGACACAAAACCCAAATGAAAGCCTCAACAGTTTGAAATGGAAAAGGTGCCCCAAAACATCATTTCTGTCTTCCATAGTGGTGAAAATTGCTACATTTGATGCTGCAATAGTGTTTAATAATGGGAATGTTGGCAGAAAGAAAGTTATGCATCAGTTAGGGTATCAACCTGGTGTGTTTATGGAAAGAATTTTGCAGAGTATTGACAACATTCGCATTGCTGGTGCAGAAAGAGCTATGAAATTAATGCAGAAAGAAGCAAGACAGAAGAGGAATTTAAAAAGAAAAGCTGAAGAAGACCAGAATGAGGATACAGACTATGGATATTTGAAGTTGTGACTTAAAATTAAAAGGCAAACTGAATAACACTTACTGTATTTTAATTGCATTTCCCCGTAACTTGCATTTTCTACAACTTCAACCCATTTATCTCTCAAACTACTTCATCTACAGTGGTGCAATTTAACACACAGCTTTCTTATGCCACAATGAACATTTTGTTGGTTCTAGAATTTAAGATTAAGCTCCAGATGGAATGTGATGATACAAAATATATGAAATTATTTTAATTTTTAAAGGATGCATATGATTAACAATTTTTAAAAAATTCTATACAGCTTCAATAAGAAATCTAAATCCAACAAATTCGTCTCTAGTGTGTTTTAAAATAACATACAAAATTTCAGAAAGATAGCATATGTGAATTTTGAAAAGAAATGGGCTTAAGTTTGTAAATATCTCTGCACATAGAAAAAATATGTAGCATTAGTTATAAACAATGGAAAATTATGAAAAAATTGAGCATATTAACTGTATTATCTTAAATGAGTATACTAGTTTCACTTCTCTAACTTGAAAACTTTGGATGTTATGGTTATTTATGTAAGGCCCTGAATATTTGCATATGTCCCCCCTTAATCACATATTACGTAGTTTCAGATACATCCGACCATACAGGACATCTATAAGCCAACTGCACAACACAACACTGAGCGGCTACCGAAGGTAAAACCCACGCCACATAACCATTTCGTTTACCATTATATCACCTTTATCTCATCTAATCCTTGTTTCACATAAGCTTGCCCCGTATCTCTTAACGGTCAAGTGACCTTATCACCTCTCATTGGCTGCTGTTGTGGTATAGACTGTTGTGCGGTAAAAATTAGTTCGTTATTTAACACGGTGATATATCTTTATATGTTGGAAGAGAATTGTCAAATTTATATTTTCGTAACTGTTTGAATTAAATATATTACGCAACAGAGTTGATTTATCTGAAATGCATGTTAATTCTTAAACGAAGTAAAGAGGAGGTTCCTTTGCTCTCAAGCACATGACACGATATCACGTGATTTAGCGGTAGTGATGACACATTTGTTTATATGACTTTTATCACTGACCTTGTTTTGAACTGGATTACTCATATATCGCCATTCGAAGGTGTGCTATGCCGAATGCGAGAGCTAAATTATTTTATTGATCGTTTATTGCGCGTGTACTTATTATATGTATAATGGCAGAGTCTAGTGCCAGTTTTCCGCTGAAGCATCGCAAGGGAAAACCTTTACAAATCGGCAAAAAAAGAATTGTGTTGCATGTGTTTAATGCACTCACAGAGAAGAATCCGTCTTTGTCAGTAAGAGAAGTTGAACAGCTGTGCTCTGACCTTACAGGTGTGAGTGTTACGTGCGTAAGAACATCGCGACATGAAATTGAGACAACAGGAAAACTTACCACTCCAGGGGCGATATTGCTGTGTGGCGAAGACGTTATTTAAGGACAATCAGACTGTACCAGGATACTGGTCGCAATATATACTACCTTGACGAGACTTGGGTGAATGAAGGACACACAAGAATGGCGTGACACGACTTTTAAGACTGAAAGACAAGCATTTTTGCAAGGTATGTGTGCTGGTTTTAAAAAATCCCAGTGGATAAGGCCGAAGGCCTTTCATTATAAAATTTTCCAGTTTCATTGCTCATTCAGTCAGTTTCAACTTGCTCAGTTTCATTATAAACTTCATTATTTTTGCATGCCTCCATATTCTTATTTCTATCTTCCTGGCAATTATTATGACGTTTACTGCAGGTCTCAATGTGACGGGAAGGCACCGCCTATGGCCTATGGCGCGAAAGCATTAGCCAATTAGGATGAGGGGGAAGATAGTTGCATGCGGAGTGAGACATGTCAGCGGGGCAAGGTTATATGAAACAGATCAGTATTAAGCCGTAGCCCTAATCTGCATCCCTGTTTGCTAATTCCCTATGCATGCTGCACGTACTAACCGTGGGCGTCAGTCAGGGCTCTGTCATGGCTGGCGCCCGTAAACCCAACAGACACGCTAGCATGGTCCGCATGCTAGCAAGAGTAGAATTAACCTATACTAACCGGGGTGCTTTAGCGGAACCCGAAAATAACACACAAATCTCCCTAGCATGCTTTTTGCACGTTTATTAACAGTCAAGCACCCTTTCCCGTAGCTGCATGTTAGTTTATTAACAGCATGTGCATGGGGAGACGACGTAGCCTCTGAGGATGATCGTCACCGGGGGCGGCGGGTGTGGGGCCGCCCCTTAAAAAAAGAAAGTGGTCAGTTGCTAGTTGAGTTGTTTGTGGTGTAGTTGTGTGAGTTGTGTGACGGTTATTGTGACAGTGGGCATTTAAAGTGTGCCACATGTGATTTCTTTCTTTAGATTACGTGTGTTGAAGCAACGAGACGACCTTGAAGACTGCTGTTGTGTATTTCACGTCTTTTACTGCTGCAAGGGTTGTACAAAGTTACTGTTTACTGTAATAAATAGCATTTTAAATTTCTGCAAACAAGACTTAATTCTATGAAGCCTCAAAGTCACAATACTTATGATAATTTAAACAGTTTTAAACATTGTCACGGCATTATTTTAGTAACAGTTTGTTTTGGCAGCTTGGGTTCACTTTAGCATCTGATCTCTCAAAAAGTTTAAGAAATTAAGTTGGCCTCTGTGAGCAGTTTGTCTTTTCTCCAGGTTTCTGAAACAATAAACCAGTAGGTATCTGATATACAGCAATACAATCACTATGCTAAACTTGATTCAGATATTCCATAAAGCGATAATAAAACCGAGTGACCTATGCATTAACTCACTCATACTGCGTTTCTAAACTTGCTCTTCTAAAAAGTTTTAACGCGTTTTGATTGGAGGCGTGGACCAAACGGACATCACTGGCCAGTAATGTGAAACAAACGATCCAATGGAATAACCATTAAGCTTCAAATCAAAAAGACACATCGCCTGAGTGAAAAGTAATTATTTGTTTCAATGCGATACATCACGGCCAGATGGCACCAAAGCGCAAAACCCTGTCACAATTCGTGAAGAAACTCTCGTTATTTTATATATCAATATTAAAATCCACTTCATTTTATATAATTACTAGGGAGCGGATTTATAGGCAGCAAAAATGTGTGAAATAGGCAGACAAAAAGGCACTAAAATAGGCACTAAATATTAGTTAAGTAAACACTTAGAAATACAACATTTTAGTAAAATGGCTCTTAATATGCACTATAACAAAATGACAAACATCACAACATATTCTACAACAAATTCACTAAGCACATACTATTTTGCGGTTCCCTAGACGAAGTAGTTCTACATTTATTCCAAATTTCATAAAAGCCTCCACAGCAAGTTAAAATAACAGATATTGTCGTATAATTAAAATACATATAAATCCACTTCACTAAGTAGGAACCATAATGTGCAGAAAGGTGTGAAGTAATTAACTATGTAAAAAACAAAAACATGGGTTTGGGGGGGGGGCTTAAGGGTGAAAATTGAAATATCTGAAGCTTTTGTTAGATTTGTTTCAAGTTTATACAATTTATTTTTGTGATCGAACAAGAATGGAGTAATACCAAGTTTCAGCTTTCTAGTTACAATAGTTTCTGAGGAATTAACAGTTTATGTCTAAATTACAGGCGATTTTCAAAATGTCCCACATATTGTAATTTTAAAAGTTAATGCTTGGGGTATAAGGTTCTGCAGCCATTTTAACCTATTAATGACTTGTACCTATGTGAAATATTTGTCTTCGCCATATCAACGAAGGGAACAAATAATCATACCTATTTAACAATTTTTATTTTCCTACGCGTTTTCAGTAAGAAGTAAGCATTATAATTCTTTTCAATACAAATAACAAAAACACAAAAAATGTAAATGGGTACAGTTAATATGCAGTTGCCCTTAGAGGCATGTTTAGAATTTCATACCGATTAATAGAAAACTGCATCCTGTGGAACATTTTGAATTTAGGAAAATGTAGAGAATATGGAATCTGAGAAATCTGAGGCTAAAATTACGTAATAGCAGCTACGATACAGGTTTAGGGCTATTTAAATAGTCATGTGACGTTTTCTTTAGTGTCACTAGGAAAAAAACCTTTATATTATTGAAGTGTGTCTATATTAATTTTAAGACAAAAAGAAAAGTAAATTTGGTATTGTTGTAAGTTTTGGGCCAATTTGTACAGATGTTTCTCCTTAATAAACCCCTTTTTGTATATCCAATGTGCAGCAGTAAGAAATTTCTCTTCCCCAAAAACATCACGTCGAAACCAACAAATGCAAAAGCTGTTGTCACAAATTACAAGCAGAAGAAATTGACTAAAAAGGCAGTTTTAGGTACTAATAAGTAGAATAGGCACAAACGTATGAAATAGGCATTTATAGGCACTATAAAACTAAGAAATTAGACTAATAATTGTAGGAAACGTGCTTATAACTTTAAAGTCTACGTTTCTGAACAAAGGAATAAAATAGGCAAATAAGGCAAAATCCGGCCCCTACTAATTACTTTCCCTTATCTGTGGCTTTCATATAAATTTTGACAAAATATTACAAAGATTATTCTTTTGTACACTTTATTTACTCGATATAGACATAGAAATGGGTTAGTGCCTAGATTGGAGGGCTTCAGTGATAGTTAAATCCTTTAAAACTGCCTCTTAAGTGATAATTGTGAAATCCCGTTCCCCTTCCATAACCAGGAATGGAAAAAATGAATAACCACTTCCCATTTGCGAAAATTAAACGCATTTGAAAGTTTACACAAAGAAGAGAAATATTTTTTAAAAAAAATGCTTCTTTCCGCAAAACATTTTACTTCACACGAATTTTGTGGTTAACGTATCCACATTTTTGCAGTAAAATCTTGTGTATGTCTTATGTCTTTCAAATGGGATTATCTTTGTCCTTGAGCGCTAATAGCTGAGCAGCCATTCGGAGTGCTGCAGTGTTGTATTGCATTCCCGCTAAGTGGTTTGTGACGAGCACCAAACTAATCAATGTCTAATAAATACTATCCGCGCTAAGACAAAAATTCAGAGTTTGCAAAAATTGATCCATGTGGAAGGAGAAAGTAATGTATTTAACATTACCGCAAAAACCCCTATATTTTTAGCCCTAATAGTTTTCGTAACACAAATAAATAAAGTACTATTATATTATAACAATGCATTGCGACATAAGACTATAATGAATATCATTATTGGTTGGCATGTATGTGTGAACGTATATTTGAAATGACTCAGAACTGAAACTTAAACATTTGACATGACGTGATAAAAGAAATATGTACTTTGAATAAGCCAAGGTGTTTGTTAAATTCGATGAGAGGAAACGATACACTTCTTGCTAGTCTGGCAGAATGTGTCTGGTCACATTATATCTTCGCTTATGCATGGTTCGTAATCTCTATTTACTCTGGAGAGTTCAAAGAAGTACCATTCAGCTGTTCTTACGTTTAAAAAGCATGAAAAAGCGTTATCAGCTAGATCAGTCAGACGCGATCCACCTTCCCCCTTACTACTGCCAGAACAATCCAATAGAGTTAATGTGGGCTCAAATTATGTTGCAAACAGAAATAATATTTTTAAACTGACTGACGTTGAACGACAAATTCACGAAGAAATTGACAGGGAACACAACAAGTGCCCATCTCGATAGCGTAGAAGTGAAATGTGTAGTGTTTAACGCCCGCTTTTACTACATATGGCATCGCAGGCGATGACACTGATGATACGCGAGATGAAGATGGAGCACCGGTGGAATGAGAAGGCGGGGGAAACCGGAGATCTCGGAGAAAACCCGCCCAAGAGCTGTGTTGGCCACCACAAATCTCACTTTGCGGTCACCTGGGATCGAACCCGGGCCGCCTTGGTGAGAGCCAAGCGGTCTAACCACTGAGCCACAGCGCGGCCTCGGTAGCGTAGATGGTAGTGTGTCTGCCTCACGTTCAAGAGGTCCCGAGTTCGAATCTCGGTCAGGATGAGCTACTTGGATAAGGCTTTTCCAGGGTTTTCCATTATCCATAAAGAGGAATGACGAGTAGCTCTAAGCTCCATGGACCCTGGACACATTTGAGCATCATTTTCACCTATTTCAATCACCGTCTGATATGACTTCACGGTTACAAACACTAAAAATTGCTTTTTATTTCAGGACATCCCTGTAGTATTGTCCAGTTACTGATGTGTGTGCAGGTACAACATGCTGATAAACCATTCCATCAATATCAAAGAATGAGATGACCATAACTTTCCCAGCAGAAGCAACCACTTTTGCTTTTTTGTGGAGTTGGTGATGAAGGAGATTACCACACTGAGCTTTGCTGTTTGCTCTCAGGATCAAAATGATGTAGCCAAGTTTCATCAGCAGTGATTACGTTTGAAAGAAACTCCGGATCTTCCTCTAACATCAACTTTAAGTGCGTGTTACCTCCATTGCAGCGGTAGGCGATACTGAACATGTCTGAACTTGGCTGGTTCTCACAGGCGGGAACAAGGAGTACCAACAATGAAACTACTACGGCGTGTTTGTTTCATATTAAGCTAACAGTATATAATAAGACTGAATTTTAGTGCGATGATCATTATTTATTGAACAGCCCCCGTATATGTATATCTGTACATACATATGTCGTATATATGATTTATAAATGCAAGGTAGTGGTAATATATATTTAAGTCCTTAAATAGTGATCTCCAGCTGCTTGTTTGCTAACTCGTAGCGTTATACAAATTGTCTTTTCTTTTCTTTTTTTGTATTTGTATTTTAGAAACAGATTTGGCTACTGCTGAATCTCCCCAAAATATTATGGCAATAGTGAGAAAGGACAGAAAATATATAGATATAAAGAAAGAATTGACTTGAAATTCCAAATTGTTTAAAATAGTGAAATGGAATAGGTTATTTTAATCAATTTTTGATAAGTTTTGTATAAGAGCAGTCCATTTTAGATTACCATCAACCCACTTTATCCATTTATAATCATTAAGGCTACTTTTTACGATTATATAGGCCTGTTGTGTATAATAATTGGTTAACTTACATATCACACACGCAGCTCGCAAGGGCTCCATTTCTGTTTCGTCCCTTACTAATATTTCACTCTTCTTACCGCTAGATAAGAAACGATCGCAGCGCTCGTCACTGAAGGTCAGTACGCATCAACGCTTTGTCGAGTAGCAGAGTTTGTTTATTGTCAACAGTGGTGCGGTGTTTCCGAAACACCCGGTGTTGGTACTTGTAAAGGGTTCACTATGTTATGACATGCCACATCCTGAAGGTCGGTTTGGATTGAGTGTACTTGAAAATCTCGAACACAAAACACGACTCCCGTATAATCTCACATCTTCTGGTAACAGCGGTGCAGCAACAACGACACATGTTAAAGCGCACTCCCAGGACATTCACCCGTTATCGTTTATTCTATACACAAACTCTTATTCACAAACTCTTCCATTTTTTGTCAATCGCTATATGAAAAGGTTCAAAGAAAAATAAGAATGAACATCTCAGCAATACAACTTGCAACTAAAAAAAAAGGTTGTTTCAACTACATTATGTTTATCACCACCAAAAGATACAAAAACACATCATTACGCAATACTTTTGTTACTAAAAAGTAGACCTTTTACTGTTAGACATGAATAATCTCTGCAAAGAGTCAAATTATCTCTACCAGAGTCACTATGAGACAAAAACACATCATTACGTGATACTTTTGTTACTGAAAGGTAGACCTTTTACTGTTAGACATGAATAATCTCAGCAAAGAGACGAATTATCTCTACCAGAGTCAATATGAGACGAAAACACATCATTACGTGATACTTTTGTTACTGAAAAGTAGGCCTTTTACTGTTAGACATGAATAATCTCTGTAAAGAGTCAAATTATCTCTACCAGAGTCAATATGAGACAAAAACACATCATTACACGATACTTTTGGTACTGAAAAGTAGGTCTTTTGCTGTTAGACATGAATAATCTCTGTAAAGAGTCGAATTATCTCTACCAGAGTCAATATGAGACAAAAACACTTCATTACACGATACTTTTGGTACTGAAAAGTAGACCTTTTACTGTTAGACATGAATAATCTCTGTAAAGAGTCGAATTATCTCTACCAGAGTCAATATGAGACAAAAACACATCATTACACGATACTTTTGTTACTGAAAAGTAGACCTTTTACTGTTAGACATGAATAATCTCTGTAAAGAGTCAAATTATCTCTACCAGAGTCAATATGAGACAAAAACACATCATTACACGATACTTTTGGTACTGAAAAGTAGGTCTTTTACTGTTAGACATGAATAATCTCTGTAAAGAGTGGAATTGTCTCTGCCGGTGTCAATATAGCAGGTCAACAGAAGAATATAGTTAAAATTTGCTGGACAAAAACAGGAAGGCCTGCGCTAAAATGTGTCAAAGACATTTGAGTATCGATTACCTCGTAGAAGGCTTAGTCGATGTTCAATTTTTCTTTAGTTATCTGAAAACAAGAAAAACATACGAAATCTACAATGTACAGAATACTTCGGCAACAGACTAAATTATTTTAGTACCTGTAATTCCTCTGAAAAACATACTTTAATCACTTCCTCGCAAATTTAGTAACACTATTTGAATCTGTCCAAAAAGCTAAAGTTTTCAGGAGATACAAGAATCATTCTATTTCTTAAAATTATGCTTAAAGCCAGCTTTTGTCCTCAGTTTTTTTTAAATAAATGTAGAGGGAAGCATGCCATTGCATTGTAGACATTTTTGATCCATTTTCTTGAAATTATGTTAACATTTATTTAGTGAACATGTGGGCTTTCTCAATATTTTGTAATATATTTGTATATATTATTACTTAACCCACACTATATAGCTGACAAGGAAATAAATGAAACAAATTGTGCCACAGAGAATTCTTTGTCATTATATTCTACACAAGGTTCATTCTTTGACACATTTTGGCCAATTGTATATGTCGTCGTAGAAGTTCTGAATGATTTCGTCTTTTGTTTCGAATGGCACAAATCGTCTTAGGTCTTACATTTTCTTGATAAGCCTGACATAGGGTTTGGTGGAATTATAAATGGTTCAGCCAGTTGGAATGTGGGCTCTTCCTCACATTCTGCACTAACATCATCACTGTCTGACATTTTATCAACAGTAACTATCGATTAAATCAAAGTGTAGGAGACCGACTATTATTCTCTGTGTTTGAAACTTTGCTGGTAAATTAAAATTCAGAGAAAGCACATATTCTTTGTACACAAGGGGTTTCTGTGGGTGACTCAATGGCTGGATAACAGCACAGAAAATGTCCGATCAGCATCGGTTTCTCTACATTATAATCGGTCTATATATCTAATAGATAACTCAATTTAGTAAAAAAAAATGGACCTGTGGGGTTTCTCAATATTCTCATCCATTTGAACTGCATCATTTTTAAAACATAAGTATTCTTTGTCATAATTTTAGTTAATTGATGGAAATTACGAATTTCTTTACACTAGCCGTATATAGCTAAGGTTTCTGATAAATAGTCAACATGAAAAATTCAATGCCATGGCCGGGATTTGATCCTGGTTTCCGTCCGGTCACACTAACCCATTGAGCTACCATGGGCAACTTACTTACTTACTTACTTACTTACTTACTTACTTACTTACTTACTTACTTACTTACTTACTTACTTACTTACTTACTTACTTACTTACTTACTTACTTACTTACTTACTTACTTACTTACTTACTTACTTACTTACTTACTTACTTACTTACTTACTTACTTACTTACTTACTTACTTACTTACTTACTTACTTACTTACTTACTTACTTACTTACTTACTTACTTACTTACTTACTTACTTACTTACTTACTTACTTACTTACTTACTTACTTACTTACTTACTTACTTACTTACTTACTTACTTACTTACTTACTTACTTACTTACTTACTTACTTACTTACTTACTTACTTACTTACTTACTTACTTACTTACTTACTTACTTACTTACTTACTTACTTACTTACTTACTTACTTACTTACTTACTTACTTACTTACTTACTTACTTACTTACTTACTTACTTACTTACTTACTTACTTACTTACTTACTTACTTACTTACTTACTTACTTACTTACTTACTTACTTACTTACTTACTTACTTACTTACTTACTTACTTACTTACTTACTTACTTACTTACTTACTTACTTACTTACTTACTTACTTACTTACTTACTTACTTACTTACTTACTTACTTACTTACTTACTTACTTACTTACTTACTTACTTACTTACTTACTTACTTACTTACTTACTTACTTACTTACTTACTTACTTACTTACTTACTTACTTACTTACTTACTTACTTACTTACTTACTTACTTACTTACTTACTTACTTACTTACTTACTTACTTACTTACTTACTTACTTACTTACTTACTTACTTACTTACTTACTTACTTACTTACTTACTTACTTACTTACTTACTTACTTACTTACTTACTTACTTACTTACTTACTTACTTACTTACTTACTTACTTACTTACTTACTTACTTACTTACTTACTTACTTACTTACTTACTTACTTACTTACTTACTTACTTACTTACTTACTTACTTACTTACTTACTTACTTACTTACTTACTTACTTACTTACTTACTTACTTACTTACTTACTTACTTACTTACTTACTTACTTACTTACTTACTTACTTACTTACTTACTTACTTACTTACTTACTTACTTACTTACTTACTTACTTACTTACTTACTTACTTACTTACTTACTTACTTACTTACTTACTTACTTACTTACTTACTTACTTACTTACTTACTTACTTACTTACTTACTTACTTACTTACTTACTTACTTACTTACTTACTTACTTACTTACTTACTTACTTACTTAGTTGGGACTTAAGTACTTACAATTTTAAGTCGCCATAAATGGAGTAACTCGAATGCGAGGGCCCCTAGTGGTTTACAGGGAAAATATACGAGTCAATTGGAGAATTTAATGTCAGGACGGCACGTTGGCCAGGTAGCTCAAGGATTAGAGCGACTGGACGGAAACCAGGAGATCCGTGGTTCAAATCCCGGCCATGGTATTGAATTTTTCATGTTGACTCTATCTATCAAAACCTTAGCCTATATACGGCTAGTGTGAAGAAATTGTTAATATCCATCAATTAACTAAAATAATAAGAGTTAAATGATGAAACCTGGGGCTTAAGTACTTATGATAGTAAGTCGCCACAAACCGTGTATCTCGGATGTGAGAGCCCCTAGTGGTCTACCAGGGAAATATACGAGTCAGTTGGAGAATTTAAT
Source organism: Mantis religiosa (assembly GCA_030765055.1). NCBI lineage: Eukaryota > Metazoa > Arthropoda > Insecta > Mantodea > Mantidae > Mantis > Mantis religiosa. Next base: position 1,025,936 of record JAUKNK010000099.1, on the reverse strand, counting down.
GTCAGGACGGCACGTTGGCCATGGTAGCTCAAGGATTAGAGCGATTGGACGGAAACTAGGACATACGTGGTTCAAATCCCGGTCATGATATTGAATTTTTCATCTTGACTATCAAAAACCTTAGCCTATATACGGCTAGTGTGAAGAAATGATTGATTTCCATCAATTAACTAAAATAATAAGAGTTAAATGATGAAGCCTGGGACTCAAGTACTTACAATAGTAAGTCACCACAAACGGTGTATCTCGAATACGAAAGCCCCTAGTGTTCCACTAGGGAAATATATGAGTCAAATGGAGAATTTAATGTCAGGACAGCACGTTGGCCATGGTAGCTCAATGAGTTAGAGCGACTGGACGGAAATCAGGAGATACGTGTTTTAAATTTGAATGTTTCATGTTGACTCTATCAAAAAACTTAGCCTATATACGGCTAGTGTGATGAAATGGTTAATTTACATCAATTAATTAAATGAATTCATTGTACTTATCTACACAAATCTAGAACCTTCATACTAGCTCTTTACATCTTGCCTTTGTACAATTTTTCATCTGTTATTTCTTCCTTGGTTATTGGCTCTTGCTTTAGACCCTGTCGTTCAGAATTTTGGTACTGAATGAGTACTTTCGTTTTTTTAACCTAATTTCTCCTCCCCTGATTTAGCTTTCCTTTTTTCTCTTCCCTCTTCCTCTTCCTTGTTCACTTCAACTTTTCCTAATCCTTTTCCAATCCTTATTCTCATATACCCTTCGTTTATCACAATTTTTCTATTCATATCATAACGTTAGCTCCTCCATATCTCCCCTCCCCCCATTCCCTCACCGCCTCCCTTTCTAATGTTCTGGAGCCTCTCTTTCTCCAAAAATTGCGTATATTTCTACTTCATTCTTTCTTAGTTTTTTCCTAAATATCGCTGCTGTTCTTGCCCAAGCAAATGCTTCTGCCTCTTATTCGTCCACATGTCTTCTTTTGCCCCATTCCGTTTTATTAAGCTATACAGCTCCAATGATTTTTCCCTTCCATTGTTCCCCATACTTATATTACCTTTCTATATCCTCTATTCTGTTCCTTATGACCTTTCAGAAGCCCCTCATTTCTTTTCTGTAGTTTCCATACATCCCCCAGGTTTTCCTATCTCATTCCATCAGCTGTTTCCATTGGCACATGCTTTCTGTTGGTTTATACACAATTTTATTACGTTCTCCACGTGAGTTAATAACTATCTTTCCACGTGTTGCTTTATGAACATAACTAAATTCCAGGAACGACATAAGCTAATTGCCTTCACTATATGACCTTATATTAATTGTCTTGACCTCAATATCCTCGCTAATGACTTTCTCATGACAAAACCCTTAACTCAAGCTTATGTTATCGCATTGTATGTAGAGTCATTTTAATATATGGATACTATTTACTGTGACTGTTTTAATATGAATGATTTATTTACCGTACATATTCCAAAATTTTATAATTTACAACTTTAGGCTACATTTATTTGTGTTTACCTTGTTGCTAGGTTGGCTAACATGCCACCCTGGTCTTGTGCTCTGCCAGGTAGCTCTTAACTTCCATGCCTGCTTGTTACTTAATTAGCCCCATTCTTCCCCCTCATCTTCCTTTCTTATATTCTTTACATTTATTTGTGTTTACCTTGTTGCTACCTTGGCCTACATTACACCCTGGTCTTCTGCTCTGCCAGGTAGCTCTTAACTTCCATGCCTGCTTGTTACTTAATTAGCCCCATTCTTCCCCCTCATCTTCCTTTCTTATATTCTTTACATTTATTTGTGTTTACCTTGTTGCTACGTTGGCTTACAAGACACCCTGGTCTTCTGCTCTGTCAGGTAGCTCTTAACCTCCATGCCTCCTTGTTACTTAATTAGCCCCATTCTTCCCCCTCCTCTTCCTTTCTTATATTCTTTACATTTATTTGTGTTTACCTTGTTGCTACGTTGGCTTATATGACACCCTGGTCTTCTGCTCTGCCAGGTAGCTCTTAACCTCCATGCCTGCTTGTTACTTAATTAGCCCCATTCTTCCATCTAGGTAATAGGTAATAACTATTTTTTCTGCCCCATAACATTTTCAACTAAAAGTCAAGACCTTGTACCTAAACTTGTTCTTTTATAATTCCAATGTGTTGAAAGACAAGTACAAGCACTTTTATAAATTCCTTGTATTCTTTTATTAATTTATGGAACAAAATTAGGTAGTTGTCTCATGTGTTTATGGGAACTCCTAGTGGTTTACCGGGAAAAACACGAATCAGTTGGAGAATTTAATGTCATGTCGGCACGTTGGCCGTAGTAGCTCAAGAGTTAGAGCGGCTGGACGGAGACCAGAAGATCGGTGGTTTAAATCTCAGCTATGGCATTGAATTTTGCAGTCTATCTTTCTATACTTTAGCCTACACACGGCCAGTTGAAAGAACAATTAATTTCCATTAATTGACCTAATAGTGGTCCGAACTATAAAGCCCGGGCCTTAAAGTACTTACAACATAGTAAGTCGCCATTAAGGTAGTTGTCTCATGTTTATGAGAACTCCTAGTGGTTTACCGGGAGAAACACGAGTTAGTTGGAGAATTTAATGTCATGTCGGCACGTTGGCCATAGTAGCTCAAGGGTTAGAGCGGCTGGACGGAGACCAGAGGATCCGTGGTTCAAATCCCTGCTATGGCATTGAATTTTGCAGTTTGGCTCTATCTTTCTATACTTTAGCCTACACACGGCCAGTGTGAAAGAACAATTAATTTTCATTATTTTAAATATGTTAAAACATACCTGGATGCGTGTTATTGATACGCTGTTGAGTGCCACAGAAAATCTACGGTGTATAGCGGTATGGACACCATAAGACTGAAATAACGAATGAGTTTCGGGGGTGTGACAGTATTTTTGGGTTATGTTCGGAGGAATTATGAATTTATAAAATATATGTAGTTGTGTGATTGGCCGAAGTAGTAGTGGTGCGACGTGGTATGACGTGATGTGGTGACGTGCCATTGGATCGGCCAATCACAAAATTAAGTAGAAGTAACGATAGTGACGAGAAGTGAAGAATCTTTAGTAGAGACAGATAGGTTCCTCAGTCTTGTTAAATTACGAGAAGTCAATAATCTTGAGGAGTGATATGTTCTTTAGTCTGTTTAGTGAAAATAAATCAAAAATTTTGTTATATAGAGAAACAGATTTTTTTTGTAACGACAAATGTGATGTATACCGCTTCAAGAACAAAAAAGTTTTAAGTTGTAGTTCGAATCCGTATAAATATAACAAAATAAGAATTCATCGAAATAATTTGACTTCTTTATTCCGAACCACGCCTTGAAACACATGTCTTATGACCTATTTACGAGGGCTAGCCAGAAAGTAGATTACGTTTTCGTCTGTTTCCGCTAGGGGCGGGGCTAGCGCGGCCATCTTGGGGTCAGAGCGTTGCGCAGCTCAGTCGGCATCTAGCCGTGCTAGTGAGAGATTCGTACTGTGCTCCGTTCAAATACTGTGACGGTTTGAAATGTCTGCGTTAATTGAAAATCCCGCGAGCTGCGAGGTGCGTGCAGTAATAGGGTTTCTGACTGCAAAAAACTGTAAACCGATAGAAATCTATCGGCAGCTTTGTGAAGTGTATGGGGACAACATTATCACTGAAGGTGGAGTGCGTCAGTGGGTCATCAGATTTAAAAATGGCCGAACCAATGTTCACGACGAAGATCGAAGTGGGAGACCCAGCATAGTGACTGCCGAACTTGTCGAAAAAGTCGATGCTAAAGTCCGTGAAAATCGAAGGTTCACAATAACGGAACTTTCTTTGAGTTTTCCACAAATTTCGCGAAGTTTGTTGCACGAAATCATCAGCGAAAAGCTTGGTTACCACAAGTTTTGTGCAAGATGGATTCCAAAAATCTTGACAGAGGACCACAAAAATCAGCGAATGGCTGCAGCGTTGAACTTTTTGGACGTTTACCATAAGGATGGTGACTCTTTACTCGATCGCATCGTTACTGGTGACGAAACATGGGTGAAACACGTGAACTGTGAAACGAAATTGCAATCAATGCAGTGGGGGCACACAAGTTCTCCCCAAAAACCCAAGAAATGCATGCAAACAATGTCGGCAAGGAAGATGATGGCGACTGTTTTTTGGGACAGAAAAGGTGTGATTTTGGTGGACTTCCTGGAAAGAGGCACTACAATAAACTCTCAAAGGTATTGCCAAACTCTCCAAAAACTCAGAAGAGCCATTCAAAACAAGCGCAGAGGAATGTTGAGCTCTAAGATCTTGTTGATTCACGACAACGCCCGGCCCCACGCGGCAAATGTCACTCGTGAAGTTCTTGAATCTTTTAAGTGGGAGTTGTTTCCTCATCCGCCGTACAGTCCCGACCTGGCACCGAGCGACTTCCACCTATTCCCAGCAATGAAGAAGTGGCTGGCTATGCAGCGTTTTGATGACGACGCACAGCTGCAAGAAGAGGTAACGAAGTGGTTGAAGGCGCAGGCGGCCGAATTTTTCGACGAAGGAATTTCCAAGCTCGTACATCGCTACGATAAATGCCTTAATTTGAATGGTGACTATGTCGAAAAGTAGTATTTGAGTGTGGCTTTCATCTGTATATAATAAAATTTGTTTACTTTGTTTACTTTTTATTCCAAAACGTAATCTACTTTCTGGATAGCCCTCGTAGAATTCGGTTGATACTTCAAAATAATCATGGAAGTGAACGTATGAACATAATTTTGGAGCTGATGTTGGCGTGGATGCCTTGTACATGAGGATCCAAGTAACAAATCAGAATTAACATTATCTGACCCAAATTCCCGTTACAGGGGTTAGTTCGGATTGAGCCCACTCGAGCCGACTTCACCTGAATGAGAATCACATATTCCAGCTTGACGTCTCAGTTTAATTCACTACCCACAAAAAGTGCTAGATGAAACTCGACATAAGTGTGAATTAGAATATTGTGTGCTATTTGAAGTTACATTTCGGCATAATTAATGAGATGAATATCTTGAATTTTCTGTAAATATTATGTGTAGTCAAATATACAATTAATTTGCTACCAACCTTATCGATATATGTGTTTCTCTTGTTTTGAATTGTAAATATTTTAAATTCTTTGGAGTGATAAACCGCTATTCTATTGTTTCTAGCGATTCCATTTAAAAATATACGGAAAATCAAGGCCAATACCTATATAGTCGCTTTGCTGCAACGAGATGTGTAAGCACGAGTCACTTGTGCCGTTCTCACACGCAGTCTGTACAATGCGTGTGGTTGAGATGAAGGACCGAGTAATGATTTCAAATTAAGTGGACACAGTCAGGGGAAGGGTTAGTATCGAAAAAAACCGGAAATACAGCTAGGGTGAATGACGTCACTCAGGTATATCATGGGGAACCCACTTCCGGTTTGACAGGCGCCATATTGCCTGTCTGTTACCTCATACATACTTTACGTCAAATTGTATACCACCAGCTGTTCCATCTGGCGAGGCTTCAGCCACATATGAAATTCGCAATTTTCTTACAAATAAATTAGGATGGGCTCCCAGGGGAGTTCTGCAAGAGATATGGGGAAACGCCAAGTGGATTAAAGAATATAACTAATTTATTTATTGTACCAATATTTAAAGGTAAGGGGAGTGTAAATAGACCAAAGAACTACAGGGGGATACGCCATCTATAATTGGGAAAATGTATACGGGCATACTAGCGGACAGACTAATGGATTGGGCGGAAAGAGAAAATAAAATATCACAATTTCAAGCTGCATTTAGGAGAAAAAGGCAAACTATAGACAATGTGTTTATATGAAAATTAATTGTTCTTTCACACTAGCCCTGTGTAGGACGCACTATGAAAGGGTAGAGCCAGACTGAACAATTGAATGCCATAGCCGGGATTTGAACCACGGATCTTCTGGTTTCCGTCCAGCCGCTCTAACCATTTGAGCTACTATAGCCAACATGCCAACATGATATTAAATTCTCCACTCTCAGTGGTCGGAACTATAAAGCCCGGGCCTTAAGGTACTTACAGCATAGTAAGTCGCCATTAAGGTAGTTGTCTCATGTGTTTATGAGAACTGCTAGTGGTTTACCGGGAAAAACACGAGTCAGTTGGAGAATTTAATGTCATTATGGCATGATTCAAATCCCGGCTATGGCATTGAAATTTTCAGTCTGGCTCTACCCTTTCATAGTGCGTCCTACACACGGCTAGTGTGACAGAACAATTGATTTCCATTAATTGACCTAATAGTGGTCCGAACTATAAGGCCCGGGCCTTAAAGTACTTACAGCATAGTAAGTCGTCATTAAGGTAGTTGTCTCATGTGTTTATGAGAACCCCTAGTGGTTTACCGGGAGAGACCAGAGTCAGTTGGAGAATTAATGCCATGTCGGCATGTCATGTCATAGTTGCTCAAATGGTTAGAGTGGCTGGACGGAAACCAGAAGATCCGTGGTTCAAATCTCGGCTATGCCATTGAGTTTTTCAGTCTGGCTCTATCCTTTCATAGTGCGTCCTACACACGGCTAGTGTGAAAGAACAATTAATTTCCATTAATTGACCTAATAGTGGTCCGAACTATAAAGCCCGGGCCTTAAAGTACTTACAGCATAGTAAGTCGCCATTAAGGTAGTTGTCTCATGTGTTTAGGAGAACCCCTAGTGGTTTACCGGGAAAAACACGAGTTAGTTGGAGAATCTAATGTCATTATGGCATGTTGGCCATAGTAGCTCAAATGGTTAGAGCGGCTGGACGGAAACCAGAAGAACAGTGGTTCAAATCCCGGCTATGGCATTGAATTTTTCATTCTGGCTCTACCCTTTCAATTTAATGTAATGTCGGCACGTTGGCAATAGTAGCTCAATGGTTTAAAGTGGCTGGACGGAAACCAGAAGATCCGTGGTTCAAATCACGGCTATGGCATTGAATTTTTCAGCTTGGCTCTACCCTTTCAATGTGTTTATAATAAAGACATTTATTGATAAATACTTGAGCAGGAAAAGGGGGAGACTGCATATGTTTTTTGTGGATTTTGAGAAAGCTTTCGATACATTAAATAGGCAGGCTTTAAAATGGAAATTAAGAAGAAAAGGGGTGAAAGAGAAGTTTATAAATGAAATTGATAAAATTTACAGTGGAGTAAAATTCAGAATAAGATGTAGGTTTAATGTATTATCAAAAGAAGCCGAACAGAAGTTAGGCTTGAGACAGGGGTGCAAATTGAGTCCTATACTATTCAATTTATTTATAGACGACATAATAGAGAGGGTTAAGGAAAGCAACGCCCATTGCCCAATATTAATGAACAAAGAGAGTCCTGGTTCATCGTATGCGAATGATTTAACTGTACAAGCAATTTCTGTAATACGTCTACAAAAATCAATTCAGGCAATTCATAGGTTTTGCACTGATTGGGGACTAAGAATAAACAGCAAAAAATAAAAAATAATGGTATTTAAAAGAGGATCGATACTGAGGAAAGGAAAGGAGTGGTACATAGGAGACCAAGAGGTAGAAGTGGTAAACGAGTATGACTATTTAGGTGTAAGGATGTGTAGCAGTGGAGGATGGGCTGCACAAGCCAGAAAAGTGATAGCTAACGGCAGGGTGGCAATGACCGCGGTAAGAATATGTAAACATAAACTGGAGATGTCAGTTACATGGTTAGAAAGAATGTATGAAGCGGTCGTCGAATCCAGAACAATGTATGGGGCACATCAGAGATAGGAACACAATTAGATCAGATGTATGAACTGTTTTGTAAAGAACTACTACGGCTGCCAAAATCGGCAGCAAGAAAGGTGGCATTACTGAAGTTGGGTGATAGAGAAAGGAGGGGAATAATAATAGAGAGAATACTGAAATTCTGGTATAAGTGTATTAAAGAGCAGAAAGGGGAATTATTGAATCTGTGCATGAAGCAACAGAAAAGGCATTAAAAATACCAATAGTTGGTGGTCGGAATTGGAAGGAATGATATTAAAGATAGGCATGGGAGATCCATGGAGAGCAAAGGAGTGAAATCACAGTGGGTTTCGGAAGGAAGTGAGAACTAGACTACTAGACATAGATAGGCAAGAGATATGGGAAAGTATAGAAGAAAGGAAATCTTTGAAATTTTATAAGCAATTAAAGCCAGAATGGGATAGGGAAAAATATATAGATTAATGTGACAAAACTGGAAGAGAAGACATAGCATGGATGAGAGTATATTTAAAAGGGTTGAGAAGTAATGAGGTAATAATATGTGAATTTTGTGGAGATGAAGAGAGCACTGTTCATTACCTGATGGAATGTAAGGAGTTATCATCATGTTGCCCACCATTGAATGGTAATTCAGCCCCCATACACCTAACCCTAGGTTTTTGTGTAATGGAGGCCCTCTGCTCCTTTTTACACTTTCTGCCATTTCACCTATCTCACTCTATATTTTTCTCTTAATTGTTCTTAGCCATCTCTCTTTAACTTTCCCTAAATAATTCCCTATATTTCTCCTGTTCTTTTCTCCTTTTACTGACAACATTTTTCTAATTACTACTTCACCCCCCAAATTGTCCCATTTACGTAGCCAAGCCTGCTCTCTCCATATCTTTGTTTGACTACAATTTAATATTCAATGGAAGTCTGCATTCTCTTCTCTACACAATGGACATTTATCTAGCTCTCTCTCTTGACCTATACCTTTCAAATTTCTCACTCCTGTTCTCGCCCAAGCAAAACCTTCTCGCCCTAACTTACTACATATATCTATATATCCTTCCCTCCCCCAGGATGTTTTTATTTCTCTATATAATTTTAGTGAGCTTTTGTCACTTGTATTGGCAAAAATGTCTTGTCTGTCAATATCTTCTAATCTCAGCTTAACCTCTTTCCAGAAGCCTCTATACCCATACTCTGCATTTATCCAAGAATGGCCCATACCTATCTGCTTCAACAAGTCATACATTTTATGTGCCCAAGACCCACCCCCGTTACTTCTCTTTTGAATATGAAAACATTCTTTAATAATATTGTCACCTTCCAAGTTAGTGATTCTGTATAAATATTTCATTGCCCTTGACGAGATTTTAATTTTAGTACAATGCCTGCCTAGTATGTAAGGAGTTAACAAATTGAAGGAGAAAAATATGGGATAAGAAATGGGACAGTGTGAGCAAAGACGTAGTGGCATTACGTATGTTAACGGGGATGAGTGAAAAGAAAAATAGATGTATAGGAGAATTCTTATACAGGTAAGAGAAAAGTGGATTAGGATAAAAGAAGCGAAGGTCAGGAAGAAATGGCATCAAGCTGCTCAGGAAAACCAAAGGCTTATAGCCAGGGGACGTGGGTCAGTGAATAAATCTTAGGTCAGCAATTTCATTTACGAAGGCTGTTCAATAAAGAATGATCATAATTTTTACGGTCATAATTTTTCGCACTAAAATTCAATCTTATTATATTCTGTTAGCTTAATGTGAAACAAACACGCCGTAGTAGTTTCATTGTTGGCACTCCTGGTTCCCGCCTCTGAGAACCAAGCAAGTTCAGACATGTTCAGTATCGCCTATCGCTGCAATGGAGGTAACATGCAGTTAAAGTTGATGTTAGAGGAAGATCCGGAGTTTATTTCAAATGTAATCACTGCTGATGAAACTTGGCTACATCATTTTGATACTGAGAGCAAACAGCAAAGCTCAGTGTGGAAATCTCCTTCATCACCAACCCCCAAAAAAGCAAAAGTGGTTGCTTCTGCTGGGAAAGTTATGGTCATCTCATTCTTTGATATTCATGGAATGGTTCATCAGCATGTTGTACCTGCACACACATCAGTAACTGGACAATACTACAGGGATGTCCTGAAAATATTGCAAGTCCATATCAGGCGCAAAAGAGCACATTTCCGTGAAGCAGGCTGGATGCTGCACCACGATAATGCGTGGCCGCATATTGCCAAAGTTGTTGCTGAATATCCGTCAAAAATCAACGTGAAGTGCATCCCTCACCCTCCCTATAGTCCGGATTTAGCCCCATGTGACCTTTTTCTATTCCCTAACTTGAAGAAATGTTTTCGTGAGAGGCATTATCCATCATCAGAAGCAGTGGTGAAGGCTGCGGAGGCGATTTTGAAGGATCTCTCAAAAATGGTTTCCAGCATGTCTTTGAAGACTGGCAGAAACGCTGGGACAAGTACATCGCATTCAGGGGAGACTATTTTGAGAAGAACCATCAACATTATGAGGATGAGTAAAGGTACGTTGTCAAAAAAAAATTGTGATCATTATTGAACAGCCCTCGTATAGGAGATTTTCCTTTGTTCTCTTGTTTGTTTTTGTTGTCCCTATTGCTCTCAAACGTTAATTTCAGACACCGAATTTTGTTTGGAGTTCCTTTTATACGCTAAACTGATAGGTGCCGAGAGTTTCAATCTATAAGTGGACGATGAACTTGGCGGAAAAAGGGGATGTAGTACTTCTACCCGAACGACTGGTTTGTTTAAACTGGCTCGTGCTGTCCAAACAAACCGGTAACTTCTGGGAGGGTTTTTGTGCCTTCAGCAATTGACTCTACTGCACAACCCAAAGTGATTTATCACACGGCAAGCCTAATGCTACTTTTTTGGTATCTAATATTGGCTCAGGTTTACCAGACAAAAACGCAATCCCACCATTACTTTAATGTCTGCGGAATCTACCACAGTTCTAACATTTTTAGCATGAGTGTCCCACCTTATTCTTAGACAGTGCTGACATTTGTAAATAACAATAAAATACTATATTCATTCCAGGCCTACATTATTAATTTTTTTCCTTAATTAGCTTTCCACTGTTTGTACATTTCAAAATAATTTGGACTACGCTCACTTTCTTCTCGGGCACCAAGCCAGGTGAAAAGACGATTAGATATTGTGACTTTGTGGGTTCGTAGAATAAAAGGCCGAGTTGCGGAAATTAAAAATCTCCTTTATTTTGGTAGAGATACTCTTATAGATTACAGCAGCATTACGTTACGTACACCATCAGTCTACCAAGGTCGATCACAATAACAAACAGTGACAGCAGATTGCATCCTTAGCTCTCGTTACAACAACACAGCTGGCTGCCTCTCATTTCACAACACTGTTTCACAATTCACTGTTTTACAACTGCCCTGCTGGCGTGTCACCACTGTTCTGTCAATCACCAGATGTTTCTGGAAAACAAGGCATCTAATGACGTAATCCGAAGAATCTATCACATTCTAGAAGCCTAACTTAATCTATGCCGGCGAGGCCTTTGCCTCAGTTATCTTAAGCGTTATGTTTATCTGCTTATGCAAGGCTCATTATTACCATGAAACTTCATCCAGCGAATGTTTTCTAAGTTGTGCCGAAACTTTTATATCTGTTGCCGTGACAATATCAACGTTTTGCGAGTGTGCATCTCTCCCATCATCAGGATATTTATAAAATGTTATAACCACAAATGAAACACCGAATATAACACAACTATAGACAAAGACAAAACACTATCAAAATTCGCATTACTGAACAAAAGACTGTTTTCAGTAAATTAAATGCCAGGTCAGGAGATGGCGTGAGTATAGAAAATTGTCAAAGAAACGTAACTACTTAACGTGATTATCAAGCTGTATTGATCTTTGCTTCTTAATTCTAGGGATTTCCATTTTAGGCCGGTTTCCAAGAGGAGCTGAACTGAAATCCAGCATCACGATTAAGCGTGCTCCTCTCGGAGGAAATGGCCAGAGCCTCCTTAATTCTCCGCTCCCAGTAACTGTTGCATTTTGCCAAGATGGTCGTCTCTCGAAAATTGGCTCTATGGTCGTTATCAAAACAATGCTCGATCACCAAAGCTAGGAAAGGGAAGCCTGTAATACAGCAAGCTTCAGATAAGCCTGCCGCTACAACCTGCATCCCGTTTACCGGCAATCTATCCCGCAGAATCAGCAGATTTCTCACCAAATATAACAGCAGGATCATCCACAAGCTACCTCCGAAGATTAAACATCTGTTGAGACCAGAGAATCACAAACTGGACTTCCAAGTTCCGGGAGTGTACCGCATTCTCTGTGAATGTGGGACACCGTATATAGAATACCAGAAAAAACGAACATGAACGGAGCATTCGTTTAAGGCAACCTGAGAAGTCTGGGCTGGCAGAGCATTGTTTTGATAACGACCATAGAGCCAGCTTTCGGGAGACGCCCATCTTGGCAAAATGCAACAGCTACTGGGAGCGGAGAATTAAGGAGACTCTGGCCATTTCCTCTGAAAGGAGAACGCTTAATCTTGATGCTGGATTTCAGTTCAGCTCCTCTTGGAAACCGGCCTTAAAATGGAAAGCCGTCGAATTAAGAAACAAAGATCAGTATAGCTTGATAATCAAGTTAAGTAGTTACGTTTCTTTGACAAAATTTTCTATACTCACGCCATCTCCTGACCTGGCATTTAATTTACTGAAAACAGTATTTTGTTCAGTAATGCGAATTTTGATAGTGTATTGTCTTTGTTTATATTTGTGTTATATCCAGTATTTTATTTGAGGTTATAACATTTTATAAATATCCTGATGATGGGAGAGATGCACACTCCCGAAACGTTGATATTGTGACTTTGTGGGTTCGTGAAATTAAAAGCCCAATTGCAGAAACTCAAAATGTTCTTTATTTCCACCGAATCACAGTTTGAACACTTGCCGATCACATAGAATTACGTAGCGCACACAATTACAATCCACCAGTTCGTCTGTCACAGGTCCACTTCCACACTCACAATTACGTATAACTCCTTTGATACACGTATATCGTCTTCCAGTCCGTCCGCTAGCACGGCGCTCTTCACAGCTGCTCGGCAAGAACTGGACTGAGTCGCCCACTGCAGGCCTTATATAGGAAGATCGCTGTTTCTTGAAGTCTTGCGATTCAGTGAATCATCTCGACTGTTCCAGACGTCAGGGGGAGGGGAAAGAGATGGCTAGTGATGTTTTTCCAACCATCCCCTCGTATGCGCTACAAGATAAATGGGTAGGCGTGGCCTCGATGCCTCCTGTCGGCCAGCCAGCTGCTAGCTGGTCGTACCTTCCGATAATTAGGTGACAATATCTAATCATCTTTTCACCTGGCTGGCTGCCCGAGAAAAAAGTGAATGTATTCTTCGCCAGGAAAGCTTTAAGTCTTATTTTAATTTGGCCTATGTTGGAAGCCATTGACCGCACCATGGCTGATGTAAGACTGTTTGTCTTCCACCAAGGCGGGCCGGGTTTGATCACAGGTGACTGCTAAGTGAGGTTTTTGGTGGAAAACATGGCGCTGGGATGGGTTTTCTCCAGATCCTCCGGTTTCCCCTACCAGCATTCCATCGATTGCTCCATCACCATTTCTTTCCTAACACCACATCCCTCTCGTACTTTCACTTCCAGTATGGGCTGATCACTTATGCCGAAACCTCTCTGATTAGGAAAAATCTGATTCTCAACCCTATGTCTACGGGCCTCGGGGTTGCGCGGTTCAGAAGGCCCTATGTACCACTTAAGTAAATACAGGAATTCATTCACTCATATTGGAAGTCATTAATGACCAGGTTTGCATGTAGTCACTGCTTTGAGTAGGAATTTGCCCTCGTTTTATAATCATCGACTTCTAAATTAATATTAGTATCTATTTATTTCCAGAATAGAAGATATAGAAAGACAGGAAATATGGGGAAGTCTAGAAAATATGAAATCATTACAATTTTACAAACAAATAAAAAGAAATTGGGGACGAGAAGCATAAGTGGAAGACTGCAATAGCACCAGAGAGAAGTTTGTTTGTATTTGTAATTTACGTCCTCCAACGTTAAGTCATATCGGACGATGAATGGAATGGGTGGAATGATGCTCAAATGAGCACAGGGTCCATAGAGCTTAGAGTTACCCAACATTTGTCTTTCAGGATAAGGGAAAACCCTGGAAAAATCTTATCCAGATAACTCACCCTGACCGAGATTCGAACTCTGGGACCTCTTGAACGTGAGGCAGACATGCTACCACCACGCTACCGAGGCAGACACGAGAGAGAAGGGTTAGCTTGGATGAGAACAGGAGTTACATTTCTAAGAGGGATAAGAGGTAAGGAAAAGGAAATTTGGGAATTGTGTGGGGGAAAAAAAGCATAGAACACTATGTAACAGAATGCGAGGAGGTTGCAATGTGGAGAAGAACGTACATCACATACTGAAATAGAAATCGGGATTGATGATATGTTATTAGAAGAAATTGACAGCATAAAATTTTTGGGCCTTCAAGTGGACAGATGTTTAGATTGGAAAGCTCACATAAATTATATCTTACCTAAACTCAGCTCTGCCTGTTATGCTATCCGAGAGCTGCTTAATGTGAGTTCTATTGACACACTTAAATTAGTTTATTATGCATACTTTAACTCTATTATGGAATATGGAATATTATTTTGGGGCAACTCAGTAGAAAGTAAAAAAATATTTCTTATGCAAAAGAGGGTTATAAGAATCATTACTAACACCCACAACAGATGCTCCTGTAAAGATCTTTTTACAAGATTGAAGATATTAACGCTTCCTTGCATGTATATATTCTCGATCCTAAAATTCTTTGTATGCAATCGTGCCTTATTTGCAACAAATAATGTAATTCACAAAATAAACACTAGACAAAAGTATAATATCCATTATCCCAGTGCTAAACTTTCTTGCTTCCAGAAAGGTGTGAATTATGAAACTATCAAAATATTTGGCGCACTTCCTAATGTTCTTAAAGAAAAAGTTAATAATTTCAGTGCTTTTAAAAAAGCTGTTAGAGAGTACCTTTGCTCAAAATCTTTTTATTCTGTACAAGATTATCTGAATGACAAATTATCCTGATAATGCTTCTGTAGCACTATATGTAGTATCTAACTATTCCAATGACAAATCATTACAAATAAATCTTTGATGCCTGTTGAAAGTTTATTTTTAATGTATATGTATTTAATAAATAACAAGAATGGTATCCATTGCAAAAAGGTTGAGACGTACTGGCATAAGCCAAGTGAAAGCTGATTTAAAGAGTGTTTGATTTTGTATCATATATAATTATCCCTGCATTGTTTTCCATATTGCTGTTCATATTGCCTGTATACTATAATATGTGTCTTATGTTAACTTTTGTACATATATATGCTATTAAACTTTATACCTCTGGACATGTTCAATGTTCACAGCCTTTTCTGGCTACAAGTGAACCTACTGAACGCAAATCAATCTAATCTAATCTAATCTAAATGGGAGAAAGTAGAGAACCTATAAAAATGTTAACAGGAGAGGTGGAAAAGGTGGTAAGAAGTATTGGTGAGTTCTTGCAGAATGTAAAAGGAAAATAGGCAAGCAATTTAGGTAGTGCTTTGTGTTAGTCTGCTAGATAGTGTAATTTACTGTTGGCAGCATTGCGTTCAGTGGAGAAACAAGCATACTATATGCGCAAGATTTCTTGAGCGCTGGATTTACAGTGTGGTGCGGGAAGAGGGGAAGAAAAGAGAGCGTACATGCTTTTGTTTCTGCAGTGTGGTTAACCTAGAAAAACACAATTCAGCCAAATTGCTGTAAGATAAGCGGGGATATCCGCCGAAGGTAGGAGATGTGGCCACAAACAATGGAACTACATCCGATATGCTGTATGCTTATATATTTACTGTTATGAAACACATAAAAGTATTAAACAAATATTATGACAGCTATAAACACTCACTCGCTTTGTGATTCTTCGATTTCCAAGTCTACTGCGTCAATTTCATCGCTGGTATCCTCTAATGTATTAATAATTTCATTAATTGCATTTTCTATTACACCATCATTTATCCAATATTGCATTTCCAGCTCTTGGACCTTCTTAGCGTATCGTTCCCAATCCGTCGCTTCTATAGCAAGTTTCCGCAGATTTGTGGCTCTCGTTAACATTGCGTACTTTTGCCCACGCCAGCTCAGTTGCATTCAGATCACAGTTATATGGAGGTAGACGAAAAATAGTGTGTCCCCTTTCGAGAGCCATAACACTGACAACATAATGTTGTTTTTAGATTTGTTGTAAACAGGTTAGCTAATAATTGAGTTTGATTTATGAGTCACTGTGTTAACACTCAGTCTTCACTTACTTGTTGTTGTATAATTGAAACGTTTTCAAGATCATTCGATCTCATCCTCAGCTGTTTGGTGACTAAATGAACCTTCCTCTTCTTCCACTACCACGGAGCTCCGATCACTCTGCCATCTGGTGTTATGGGCACTAAGTTTTAATACTTCATTTAATGCCGGGATTTCAAAATTTATAACTTTATCACGGTTTTTGTTTAAGAATATTTTTTTCCCAAATATCCAATTCTATGGGTGTACTTAAAGATTTTAACAGTTTAATGTTGTGGCCAATGTTGTGGTTTTCTGTCCAAAAATGGTGTGAAACTGCAGATTTTTCTCTTTGCTTCAACTTAATGTTCCTCTGGTGTTCTTTTTGCCTGGTTAACATGTTTCTCTTAGTTTTTCCTATGTAGCTTTTTTCACAGGTTTCACAATTAATCTGATAAATTCCTGATTTTAAATTGTTGGGGATTGTATTTTTAGTGGTTTATTTAGCAGGTTCCTCAGACTGAATTTGTTTTGGGGTGCTAGTTTTAAGTTTAGTCTTTTGAAGATTCGTTCAAATTTTCTAAAAGCCCATTGATGGTAGGTGAATTTTCTATACTGCCAATTTGTGTTTTTAAGTGGTGTGAGAGTGGTATTTTTTTATATTATCTTCAGTTTTTCTTTTCTCTTCATCATGTTCCTTATGATGGCTGGGTTGAATCCATTTAATACCGCTATGTCTTTTATGTGTTGTTGTTCTTTCAAAAATTCATCCTTATTCAGTGGGATGTTGTATAGCCAGTGAATTAGACTTCTAAAGGCAGCTAGTTGATGTGAAACTGGGTTGTATTCATTTTTATTTATGTAATTATCTATGTGTGTGGGCTTCCTGTATATTCCAAAATCTACACCATGACGATTTCTAGTTATCTTGAGGTCCAAAAAGGGTAGGGTGTTGTCTCTTTCTACTTCCATAGTAAATTGGATGTGATTATCTTGCAGGTTTAGTAATTTTAGAGAATCTTCTCTAAGTTTTTCCGGAATGATAGCAAAAACATCATCAACATATATCTGCCAAAATTTATAAATCTGTGGGAAGGCCTTTACTATGTGTGTTTCAAAATAGCTCATGTATAGGTCTGCTAAAATAAGCGAAAGTGGGCTCCCCATTGCTAATCCTTTTGATTGTCTGTAGAATTTTTGGTTAAACATAAAAGTAATTATTCCTTATGCATAAATCTGTAAGATTGATAATGTCATCTATTTCTCTGGGGTCCGTTGTAGTCTGGGTTAGCCATTTTTTGAGGAATGTAGGTATTTTTTCTACTGG
Source organism: Mantis religiosa (assembly GCA_030765055.1). Lineage (NCBI taxonomy): Eukaryota > Metazoa > Arthropoda > Insecta > Mantodea > Mantidae > Mantis > Mantis religiosa. The sequence goes on along the minus strand of JAUKNK010000099.1, from coordinate 1,008,501 downwards.
AATGTTTGTAAAAAGTGCCTTAACGTCAAAAGAAACTAGTATGTGATTTTCCGGGATGTTGTACTTCTGTAGGTGATTTATCAATTCTAAGGAGCTTTTTATTCCCAAACTTTGAGATTTGTCATATGATTTTAATTTTCTTACTAACCACTTTGCTATGTGGTATGTAGGTGAATTGATGCCATTGATGATGGGTCTCATACTGTTGTCTTGTTTGTGGATTTTTGGCAGACAGTACAACCTTGGTAGTGTGGGGTTGGAAGATTTTAAGTTGTATTTTTCAGATGTACTTAATGTTTTTGTAATTGATAAAGCTTTATTAACAGAAGCGATACTTTTTATAATGGATTTTTTGGAATTATTGCATATTCTGGACTGTCTAACATAAGGTTTACTCTGTGAATATGGTCTTCTGTCTCCATAATTACTAGAGAATTACCTTTGTCGGCTTTTAGGTGTACCACAGACTTCCTATTTAAATTTCTTATTGTTTTGTTGTAAGTTTTATTGTATATTGGGGATAACTGCTTTATTATATCCAGACATTCAATTTTGGCTTTGGTTAAGTTTTCATTTTTAGGTTATGTGTGGCTATTTCTATGTCGGCGATAAAATCGTATTTATTATTTGAGACGTTAATACACGTATTGAAACCTTTCTGGAGTAATCTAATTTCATCAGTTGTAAACTTTTGTTGCGATAGGTTTATTACGTTAACTTGTTCTTTAAAATCCCGGTGTTTTGGCTGATGAGGGTGTTCCAGTTGCCGTTCTTTTAACGGTTTGAATTTATACTTAAGTCTTTCGTTTTTCTTAATTATTAATATGTTTAATTTTTCGTGAACCCACATTTCGAAATTTTGCCAAATGTGTATTCCTAATTGTTTGGTTAGTTCTAGATGTAGGCTTATAATTCCAGGTCTATTTTATTTATGTAGCTGTAATGTTTCGAAATTTACAGTTTTATCACGTATTTTTCCACCAGTTTTTGTCTTCTGTGATTACAATTGTGTTTGACCGTTTGCTTTACAAAAGTTGGCGTGATATTGTGTCTGAGGCAAAGTTTTAGGAATTTAATGTCCGCCGTTGCGTATCTTCTTTTTGTCTGCAATTTTAAGTCTTTCTTTTTGTAGCATGATTCCGTATTGTCACACGAGCGTTGGAACACCCTATGAAAGCAGCTGAGAGCGGGAGACGAGGGAGGTCCGTGTTAGCTACGCCCTCCCCTCGTTTGTCTTATAGTGGTGACAGGGACGGCTGGGGAAAGAAACATAATTGTGCGGTCTGTTTCTCTTCCACCTGTGTTCCAGAAATTACGGGATCTTTCATCATCTGGAAACGTCTAGAAGACGGCGAGATGCCTATAAAAAGGGCTGCAGCTAGTCAGTCAGTCAGTCAGTCAGTTAGTCAGTTGTTGGTTAGTGTGTGAGTGAGGACAGTTCTTGGTGTAAGAAGGCAGTGTTAGTCAGTGACGTGTTAATGAACGAAAAGATTGTGCAACGGAAGACTGTACGTAACTGTGTATGAGTATCGGAGTTGATGTAATCGCGAGTACAAGTGAAATTGTAACGGACGAACTGGTGAATTGTAATTGTGTGCAGTACGCAATTTTATGTAATTGGCAAGTGTTTAACTGTAAGTCGGTGGAAATAAAGAACATTTTTGAGTGGTGAAATTGGACTTTTCATTTCACGAACCCACAAAGTCACACTGGTGTCAGGAAGCGGGAAAACAACATAACATCACCGAACATTACAACCATGGAGGCAGCATTAGAAAAGATTTTAGCGGAACTGAAAGAAATGAAGACGGCAACTGAAAACCTCGCTGCAAAAATAGAAGCGGCAAACAACAACCTCATCGCCGAGTTGAAACAAATGAAGACGGCCAACGACAACATCACCGCGGAGATGGAAGAAATGAAGGCCGAGTTAACCACAGAAATGAGAGCAGCGAACGGTAGTCTGGCCACGGAAATGAAGGCGGCGAACGAGGCTCTCGCCGCAAAGTTTGAGGAACGGTTGGCCGGCGTGAGGGATGACCTCACGAACCTGGGCAAGCGGAAGGGTCAAGTAGACGACCGCCTTAATGATTTAGAGGAAAAGGCCGACAACATCGCAAAACCCCTCACCCGCCTGACGGAGGAAAACCGGCCTTATGTGTGGACGGAGGACGCCGAAGACGCTTTCCAGCACCCGAAGGGGACCCTGTGCAATGCTCCAATCTTGGGTTTCCCACAACCGGGTGGCGCCTTCATTGTGGACACCGACGCTAGCGACCATTACATTGGAGGTGTCCTATCGCAGATCCAGGACGGCCATGAGCGCACAAGAGTGGAAGAGAAGGAGCGTGCCGCAGCAGTCCGAGTAGTTGTGGCAGTGCCTGCTGAAGGCTGGGATAGCGCAGGCCTGAGGAGGGAGCAGCTGGCGGACGCAGACTTGGGGCCACTCTTGAGGGAAGTGGACGCAGGGACGAGACCAACCTGGGAGGACATCGCACCGAGGAGCGCCACCTACAAGTCGTACTGGGCCCAATGGGACTCGTTGAAGACCAGAGAGGGCGTGCTGTTCCGGGTATGGGAGTTACCCGATGGGAAGGCGCAGAGAGAACAGTTGGTACTCCCCCGGAGTAAGGTCCCGGAAGTCTTGGAGGAAGTGCACGCCGGTACTTCAGGAGGACACCTGGGAGCGAACCGTATGATTCGCAAACTACGGCAGCGCTACTTCTGGCTCAGACTCCGGGCAGATGCTGGTGGTACACCTGGACCGCCTCGCACGCTACGATGGGGCTGTTCGGGGCGAACAGCTTTGAGGAGGGAGCAGTGTCACACGAGCGTTGGAACACCCTATGAAAGCAGCTGAGAGCGGGAGACGAGGGAGGTCCGTGTTAGCTACGCCCTCGCCTCGTTTGTCTTATAGTGGTGACAGGGACGGCTGGGGAAAGAAACATAATTGTGCGGTCTGTTTCTCTTCCACCTGTGTTCCAGAAATTACGGGATCTTTCATCATCTGGAAACGTCTAGAAGACGGCGAGATGCCTATAAAAAGGGCTGCAGCTAGTCAGTCAGTCAGTCAGTCAGTCAGTTAGTCAGTTGTTGGTTAGTGTGTGAGTGAGGACAGTTCTTGGTGTAAGAAGGCAGTGTTAGTCAGTGACGTGTTAATGAACGAAAAGATTGTGCAACGGAAGACTGTACGTAACTGTGTATGAGTATCGGAGTTGATGTAATCGCGAGTACAAGTGAAATTGTAACGGACGAACTGGTGAATTGTAATTGTGTGCAGTACGCAATTTTATGTAATTGGCAAGTGTTTAACTGTAAGTCGGTGGAAATAAAGAACATTTTTGAGTGGTGAAATTGGACTTTTCATTTCACGATCCCACAAAGTCACAGTATTAAAGTTTGTAAACATGCATCCTACCTCGTCTCCATTTTCTTCAGTCTAATATTTATGAGGTTAGCTAATAATTAACCTCAAAATTTCTCAAAATGAAATTGCGTACGTGTGAAAGCTTAGCATATTAGCCACTGGATGCCACAGTTTGTAGCGTATTTCCTGTTTCAAAGTTGTCATCTGTGTTTACGGAAGTAGGCGAAGCCTACCGAATGAGAACTTGGGACCCGAACGTTCAAGAAATCTTGTGCATATCGTAGTTTGACTACACTGAATTCTTCAATATGGATACATTACGCAGTAAGTAAATAAACAAAAAATTAATAAAACAATACCCTCCAACACGAAATTGCACTAAAAAGTAAAGAAATTATATTAAAAGCCATGGCTGTATATAAAAAAATCAAGAACTGTGAAGGACTTAGAAAAAAATCGCCACGTTGCATATTAGAAAGAAGAGCCCAACATTTTAACTAACAGATTATTACAAACTTCTTCCAAACTTATTTAACTCAGATCATTGCCTTTGCGTCACATTCCGCAAAGTTGGCATTACCGTCCAGTTAAGGGTTTTTGACAGCTGAGCGAAAGACTCCGTGGAATGTTGCGTAGAGTTTATGCGTCTCTACAGTCGTACAGCTATCCCAATTGCTCTACCATTTTTTTTAATTTACGTCCTCCAACGTTAAGTCATATCGGACCATGAATGGAATGGATGAAATGATGCCCAAATGAGTCCAGGGTCCATGGAGCGTAGTTACCCGACATTCGTCTTTGCAGGATAAGGGAAAGCGACGGAAAGGGCCCTTATCCAGGTAACTCACCCTGACCGAGATTCGAACTCGGGACCTCTTGAACGTGAGGCAGACATGCTACCACTACGCTACTAAGGCGGGCACTCTAACATTAAGTTTGGTAAACATCTTTGATTTGTTATAATCAGGATCAGAGCTCTTACGAGATGATCCTTACAAAAATTGACACGAATGGCAGCGAAAAGCTCTTAATCAAGGCAGTGCACAGATTTAATTTATAATACATAATAGAGCTATGAGTACCCAACAAGCAATGGCTTTTGCGTATCCAGAAGAAAACAGCAACGGTTTGGTAAATAAGAATGTTCAGCGCATATGCAGTTATCAATTATAAATGACATCGTTTATTACGTTTTTCGTTCACTTTCCTATTTCATCAAATTTCTAGATTTTCCACAAACAAGAGTCAAATAGTATGGGCCTGCCATCTACATTCAATGTTTCAAAAGTGTAGCTCACCCCGCTCTTGTTATTGAAATGCCAGTAGAGGGCCTAGCCCTGATCTGGCTCGAGACCGAAGGTCTGACATTCAGATTTTCAATGTCCAGTCGTGTGTGTGTTATTGAAATGTAGGTTTGCAAACTCAGGGCCTGTATTACGATCTGCGGTTACTAGCGGAAGTTTGTTACCTTTCAGTTATCAATAACTATTGGATAGGTTCAGTTCCTCGTATTACGAACTCGATTTACCTGAAGGTTTGTTACCCTGTGCATTATGGTGGAATGTGAACGGTTGGCAATCTTTTCCACTTTGATTTTATCTTGTTTGCAACGCTATCTTGTGTTTAGAATGTGTAATTAGTGGGAAAAAAACACGTGTAGTAGCATCAGGCATCTTGTTTTAACTTTTTATTAGCTCTTTTCTGTATATTTTCGCGATATTTTCATTAATAGTTCATTCGTAATAAGATCTGGCATAGTTTGTTTAGGGTTTAGATTTTTCCATAGCGTTAGATTCTTTTTCATAGCGTTAGGTTAGTGTTATAGGTTATATAGGTTGCGTTAGGTTAGTGTTAGAGGTTAGGTGAGATATATGGAGAATATATGGAATGCCTTGTTAATTTATGAACGCCAAGAGATTTCCAGTCAAAGCATTTTAAAAATAAGGCCACATAACTGTTATTAATTGCAGAAATATAATTTGGCTAAAATCATTTGGTTAGTAGTTTACCCTCATGAATAAATCAACTCTTCTTATACAAATTATCATTTCACAGAGGGAAAGGACCACAAATTACAAGTCATCCATGAATAAAAGCCAGGTTATCAAATATTCATTCTGGGACAAGTAACTTGGTACCTGATTTTTTTAAAATATAATATACAGATATTCCAAAAAGTATTCGTCTAATCATAACACATAGAATATAACAAGTACAACCAGAAAAATATAGATAAGAAACGAATGGTAACTATTTCCTTACATCGGTTGATATCTAGATTTAAAAATAAAACACAATTTGTGCTCATATATTGCTTAATTAGTGAACAGCTCTACGTTATTTAAAATCATGTCCCGTTTGATGTCAAACAAGTATTCGTCTAGTAAGCAAGATCCCAGGTATGGTGCCTCGCTGACATCCCTTCCCTTTTCTTATGTAGTTTTGTTACATCCTGACACTTCCATCTCTGTTTTCAAAGCCGTTGACTGTTATTTAAGTAATATGACTCAAAAACGTCGTGAAAACTGCAAAAGAAGAGAGAGAAATTTGCATCAGGTTATTTAAAAAGGAAAATCTTTTCTAAAAATTTCAGAAGCCACTGGAAGATCTACCAATACACTGAAGACTATTATATACAGGTTTGATCAGAACAAAACTTACGAAAATAAATGAAGAAGCGGTCGTCCTGCAATTCTGTCCAAGATGGAGAAACAACAGTTACTTAGAGAAGTCAAGAAAAATCCTAAACTAAGTGCTCCAAAACTTGCTATTGCAATTCAAACACACACAGGGAAGTCTGTTTCAGCACAAACTATAAGAAATGTGCTTTATGTAGCTGAGTTTGGAGCCCGAAGAGCCCCTAGAAAACCATACATCTGTAAAATCAATAGAAAGCAGAAAGTTGCTTTTGCAAAAGAACATAAACAAGATGGGTTTGATTTCTGGAAGAAGGTTTTATTTACTGACGAGAGTCAATTTGAGCTCTTTAAGTCTAAAGGCCGAGTAATAATGTGGAGAATAAAGAATTGTGAGCTTGAGGAGAAAAACATAACAGCTTCAGTTAAACATGGAGGCGGTTCAGTACTTGTCTGGGGCTACACGAGTGCAAATGGTGTGGGGGATTTGTGTTTTATTGATGGAATTATGAATCACAAGGTTTATACAAACATCTTAAATACACATCTGTCCAGAAGTGTAAATAATATGGCTCTTTCTGAGGATTATATTTTCACGCAAGATAATGATCCAAAACACACAGGTCTAGATGCAAGGCTATGGTTGTTGTGTAATACTCCACGATGGATGACGACGTCACCGCAATCCCCAGACATGAATCCAATAGAGAATTTGTGGAGTTTACCGGACAAAAATATTAGGAATCATCAGATATCTAATATAAAGGATCTAAAGAAAGCTCTAGTAGAGGAATGACGTAAAATTACAGTGGAAACAACACAATCTTTGGTAAAATCCATGCCAAGGAGAATACAAGAGATTATAAAGAGGAATGGAGGGCCTACTAAGTACCAACCGTAACATTCTACACCATTTTCAGTATGTAGACCAATACTTATTTTGTATCCTATGTTGTATATCTTTACTTTTGAATGTTTAACTATGTTTATGTGAAAGATACTATATGTTTCTTTATTTTATTCTCTTTTGCACTAATCAATAAGTAAGACAGTGTCCCTGTTGTACTTTATTCTGATTATTTTCATACATTTTCATACATCTTTAAACATAAACTCATGCATTAGACGAATACTTTTTGGAGCAACAGCATTTGGCTAGTTATGAAGCAATAACTATGGTTTTCTTTTAAGGAAACAGGTTGTAGCAAACTTTTATTTCTTCTTGGCACTTCATAATCGAACGCCTCATTTCAGTCACAGCATTGTGCCCTTGATTGAAAAACGTGATTGAACAATTAAATGGCTTCATTTAAATACCACAGGATACAAGATGGGCAGGTTTTAACATTTCTTTACGTGTGCAATTCGCAGCAAACATATTTCTGTACTGCATTTGTACCATCTATAGTAGGTACGGCAAGAATCATAAGTAATACTTCAACTTGCATTGAGACAGCGCACACACTACATAAATCGCAAAACAAAGGTATATACGTAATGAAACAAGTTAGACGAACTATGGATAATAAAACCTTGAAACAATTGTGTTATGCATTTATCTATTCACATATAAAATATGAGATATCTTTATGGGGTAATATAAATGCAAAAGAGGTGTTAAAAATTTTCAGATTACAAAAGAAAGCAACAATATTTCTAAGAGGGATAAGAGGTAGGGAAAAGGCAATTTGTGAATTGTGTGAGGGAAAAGAAAGCATAGAACACTATGTAACAGAATGCGAGGAGGTTGCAATATGGAGAAAAAAGGTTTGGGAAGAAAAATGGGAGAAAGTAGAGAAGAGGATAGTAGCTATAAAAATGTTAACGGGCAGGGAGGAAAAGAAGGTAAGAAGTATTGGCGAGTTCTTGCAGAAATTAAAAGAAAAATGGGCAAGAAATGCAAAGAATATAAGAAAGGAAGATGAGGGGGAGGAAATTGGATAATTAAGTAACAAGGAGGCATGGAGGTTAAGAGCTACCTGGCAGAGCAACAGACCAGTGTGTCATGTAAGCCAAGGTAGTAACAAGGTAAAGACAAATAAATGTAGCCTAATGTTGTAAATTGTAAAATTTTGTAATATGCGCAATAAAATCTAATCTACTATTAGCTATAGTGCAATTTAGGAGCCATTTTACCAAAATGCTGTATTTCTAAGTGTTTACTTAGCAACATTTTAGTGCATACAGTCTGATTTTTAAAAGAAGATACGCGAAGTTCATCAGATAAGGGACGCAAAGTTTAAGAAGAGAAGATCGTTGCTATGGTAACGTAAACAAAGGTTGCCATATTGGATACACTGGTCAATCACATACTCCTCAGCTCAGTTATCGCTAGTTGTATGCGGGAAACAGAGTTTGCCTAGTTGCGCTGTGTAATGTTAGCCTACTTTGTTAAAACACAATTAAAATACATTTTTATGGAAGCAAGACGTAGTGGCGGTCGGATTAGAGTTAGAACCGAGGAATCATGGAGCAAGGCAAAGATCAGCTTACGGTCGGAGTGCTACATTGCATAGCCACGCTAGAGAGTTTGTTCTCTTAGAGAATTCTTCCAACAGAAAGACGAGAGTTTGCCCCTTATCAATGAACAGCTTATTCATTGGCAACAGTCACATGTCAGTAGATATGCTTGTACGTAAAAGGATTCTTCTTCTTCTTCTTCTTCTTCTTCTTCTTCTTCTTCTTCTTCTTCTTCTTCTTCTTCTTCTTCTTCTTCTTCTTCTTCTTCTTCTTCTTCTTCTTCTTCTTCTTCTTCTTCTTCTTCTTCTTCTTCTTCTTCTTCTTCTTCTTCTTCTTCTTCTTCTTCTTCTTCTTCTTCTTCTTCTTCTTCTTCTTCTTCTTCTTCTTCTTCTTCTTCTTCTTCTTCTTCTTCTTCTTCTTCTTCTTCTTCTTCTTCTTCTTCTTCTTCTTCTTCTTCTTCTTCTTCTTCTTCTTCTTCTTCTTCTTCTTCTTCTTCTTCTTCTTCTTCTTCTTCTTCTTCTTCTTCTTCTTCTTCTTCTTCTTCTTCTTCTTCTTCTTCTTCTTCTTCTTCTTCTTCTTCTTCTTCTTCTTCTTCTTCTTCTTCTTCTTCTTCTTCTTCTTCTTCTTCTTCTTCTTCTTCTTCTTCTTCTTCTTCTTCTTCTTCTTCTTCTTCTTCTTCTTCTTCTTCTTCTTCTTCTTCTTCTTCTTCTTCTTCTTCTTCTTCTTCTTCTTCTTCTTCTTCTTCTTCTTCTTCTTCTTCTTCTTCTTCTTCTTCTTCTTCTTCTTCTTCTTCTTCTTCTTCTTCTTCTTCTTCTTCTTCTTCTTCTTCTTCACTCCAAGGACTAGGCAATGCTGCCTGTTGCGACTTAAAACATGTCTGACCATCGTTTTCGTGGTCTTCCCGGATGTCTCTTTCCTCTAGGTTTATATTTTATAACTCTGGTTGGGATCCTATCTCTCGGCATTCTCTCAATACGCTCTCTCCATTCATTTGTATAATTTATTATTTTTTCTTCTAAAAAACTTATTTCTAAATCTTCTCTTATTTTTTCATTTGGAATTTTATTTAAAAGAGTACATCCCTTTACTGCTCTTAAAAATCACATTTCGGCAGCCTGTATCTTGTTTTTGTCTGCTTTTGTTAATGTCCATGTTTCAGAACCAAAAAGAAAAGCAGACACAGCCATTACTTTATAAAATTTCATCCATATTTGTTTCCTGGTTTTAGTTTTTAGGCTTCTATTTATTATGCCACATATTTGTTGAAACATTGGTAATTCATATTCATAACTGACATATGTTCCCAAATATTTAAAACCCGTAACTTGCTCTAAGATAATATCACCAATTACTATTTTGGTTCTAACAGTGTCTTTACCTCGAAACGCCATTGTTTTTGTTTCATTTGTGGAAATTTTGAAATTATAATTCTTACATAACTTCTGTAAAATATATACTGCCCTTTGCAGCTCGTCTTCCGTTTTACTTATAATTGTTTGGTCATCCGCAAATAGCATCGTCTTAAGAATAAAATTTGGTGCAAGATGAATGCCTCCGTTAATCCTTAACATCCACTCTCTAATCAGATCATCTATATAAATTATGAATAAGATAGGAGACAAACTGCAACCCTGTCTTACACCTTGATTTGTATGTATCCATTTAGTATACATTCCATTTCCAATATGTATGCTGATTGTTGTATCCTTATATATAGATTTTAGAACTTTAATGAGATCATTTGGGTAACATCTTCCAGTCATAATTTCCCACAATTTTTTTCCTATTTACATGTCCAAACGCTTTTTCATAATAAATAAAAGCTATATGTGTTTCCAGATTAAATTCTCTTCTTTTTTCTATTATCTGCTTAACTGTAAAGGTAGCATCTGTACAGGATCGTCCTTTTGTAAAACCATTTTGTTCTTCTAAAATAGAGCATCTGTAATGGTTTGTAATCTTTTACTTAAGAAAATAATTCCTGTGGGTCAAAATTCCGGTATATCGGCGGCGTTGATATGAACATGTCAATTAACAAAGTCGTTAATAATAGTATATTGCGATATTAATGTATACGGAACGAGAAAATGTTTTAAAAAACGAGGCGCTTGCACCGAGTTTTTTCAATTCTCGACATTCCATTATGTACTTACCACATGTGTGCTGCATATTATTTTTTGCACTATGTGTATTTATATGAATCTAAATTTTAGTAGTTAAGATATTAGCTGAAATATTGATAAATATAATTGAAGATAAATGTTAGATCTTAGAACGTGCATCACGTATATGTGTTTCTATGGAGAGATACCACACTGTGCGGGAATGTCAATTTTTTTTTTAATTTACGTCCTCCAACGTTGTCATATGGGAGGATGAATGGAATGGGTGAAATGATGCTCAAAAGAGCCCACGGTCCATAGAGCTTAGAGTTAACCAACATTCGTCTTTCAGGATAAGGGAAAACCTCGGAAAAAACCTTATTTAGGTAACTCACCATGACCGAGATACGAACTCAGGATTCAGAACGTGAGGCAGACACTCTACCTCCACGCTACCGAGGCGGGCAATGTCAATTTACGATGCATAGCAATAATAACGGTAAGTATGGAATATTAATTAATTAGAGCCAACTGAAAAATTCAATGCCATGGCCGGGATTTGAACCACGGATCTACTGGTTTCCGTCCAGTCGCTCTGACCCTTGAGCTACCATAGTCAACGTGCCTTCCTGACATTAAATTCTCCAATTGACTCATTGTATTTCCCGGTGGACCACTTAAGGTTCTCATATTTGAGACAACCACTTGTGGCGACTTACTATTGTAAGTACTTAATTACCAGGATTTTTATCGTAGATTATTTTTTAATGTAAATTTATATTGAGGAATTAATCCTTAAAGAATTAATCCTTTTAAATACATTACTCCGGTATATGGGTGATTTTTGATTAATTACAATAAAAATTACGATAAAAATCCTGGTAATTAAGTACTTACAATAGTAAGTCGCCACAAGTGGTTGTCTCAAATATGAGAACCTTAAGTGGTCCACCGGGAAATACAATGAGTCAATTGGAGAATTTAATGTCAGGAAGGCACGTTGACCATGGTAGCTCAAGGGTCAGAGCGACTGGACGGAAACCAGTAGATCCGTCGTTCAAATCCCGGCCATGGCATTGAATTTTTCAGTTGGCTCTAATTAATCAAAAATCACCCATATATCGGAGTAATGTATTTAAAAGGATTAATTCTTTAAGGATTAATTCCTCAATATAAATTTACATATGGAATATTAGTTACATAGTGCAAACAGTTATTTAAAAGAACTCTCACATATGAAGACCCAACAAAGTAGTGAATGTGTGAAGAACTTATTTCTGTTTTTAAAGTGGGCTAATACAAAATAACTTGCTTTTTTTCAATTTACGTCCTCCAACGTTAAGTCATATCGGACGGTGAATGAAATGGGTGAAATGATGCTCAAATGAGCCCGGGGCCCATACAGCGTAGAGTTACCCGACATTCGTCTATCAGGATAAGGAAAACCCCGGAAAAAACCTTATCCAGGTAACTCACCCTGACCAAGATTCGAACTCGGGACCTCTTGAACGTTGTTGAGGTGAGATATGTTTCGAGTGTTGGGAGGATAAAGAAAGGGGATCTGCTGGGCGACATTGCAAGCACCCAGGTGGAGAAACAAATGACCTTTACGTATCTTTTAAAAATCAGACTGTATTTAAGTGTCTATTTTGCCCATGTTTAGTGCCTTCTTGTCTGCCTGTTACACACATTTTATTGCTCCCTACTTATTATACTCAGTAGAGAAAGTTATAAAGGGTAGTTTATAGACCAATTTACGTTAACCTATTACTATTTTTCTCCCCGACTGTCAATGATTTGTCAGCGGCCGATAAAGGACTTGTTCAAATGATGTAGGTAATGAAACACTCGGCACAATGTGGGGACACATTGCAGCCTTGAATCAATCACTAAAGCAACGGAAATCAGCTTCCTGCAACGTTCCCTGAATAAATAAAGCGCATTCCTCTACCAGCCGCATCCTGCCTTTCCCACGTGAATTGGGCAACGCGGAAGATTGGCTCCAGACCCGGTTTGTATTGTTGCAGACGGACTGCAACCTTACTTTCGCCTTGTCAGTCCAACAGCCTTAATAAATACTGCACCAATACATCCATGGAAAAGACGTGTACTCGAGGTTTTTTACAATATATTCGGAATATAATATACAGGGTGTATGTAAATCAATATCGGGGCTTTAACTCTTTATAAATGTATTACATTCAACTTACAGTTAAAAATGATATGTCAAATGAAAAAGCAACTCAAACAGTTTTACCAAGAACCTTATAAATGTTCATTGTGACTACAATTTGTCACATGGCACACATCAAGTCTATAGCCAAGTTCTTCCCAAACGTTGATAAGTGTGTATTCAGTAATTGTAGCAACAGCTGCTTCAATCCGGGAGGTCAGCTGGTAGCGGAGGCACGTACACACGATCCTTGATGAAGCCCCAAATGTTAAAATTGTATGGCGTTAGGTCAGGAGATCGTAGAGGCCATGCACAAGCCCTGTCATTGAGGCCCTCGTGGCCTATCCAGCACTCGGGTAAAGTCTGTTTAGTTAACGCATGTGCAGTTCGGAGTCAAAGGAACCTGAGCCTCCCGCCCACTAATGACCGTCATAAATCTATCTCCACACTTCAGAAATGGAACACTGTCGTTGAGGACCAATAGCAACCCTCATTTTCTCGAAGTGACAGTCGCATGTCTACTCCACGTGGAGTCTCAGTTGCCAAAGTTCCAAGTTCCAGTTGATCTGTTTCATTACGTGCAGAAATTCATTGTGTGTCACGATGTGGAGACCGTGGAAGGGAAATGCAGTGGTAAATGCAAATGAAGTAGTAGATAAATTTCGGTCACGTGAAAATAATCGAAGTGAAGACAATAGTGTGAATAACTGGGCCGAGTTATATCACTGGAAAAGCCTCGAAAAACAAAGTTATAACGGGAACTGTTTCTAAGCAAATTCAAGCGCTTGTTTTGAACACATATAAATATGTGCTGACAAATAATCTTGGTAAGAGGTCGTGCAATGAACCTGATGATAAATTCTGAGTATTCACAGAAATACAGTAAGAAATATTGTGACGAAAGGAATACCAAAGACGCCGATCAAGTGTGAAAACAAAAGGAAACGTTTCTCTAACTTTTTTAATTTCACATGCGATTTAATTCGTCTAGAAATTTATAGATTCTATGCAAAAGGGAGAGCGCCCACCTTAGACGAATTGGTTGCACATTTGCAAGAAATCTGTGATTTTCCTTATGGGCACTGCACTTTGAGCGGCCTCCTAAAGGAGCTGGGTTTCAAATACCGCACTTTGAATAACTAAAGGGTTATTATGGAATCCAGTAGCATTGTAGCTTGGCGATATATATAAGGAAGTTTTGTAGTAATTGACATATTATTTAGGCGGAACCTCGTACGATAGCCATGACGTATTGAGAAAGGTGGCAACCTTGCAGAAAGGTCTGGAAGAAGGAGGACCGGTGTTGTAAAACGATTATAAGGGTTCGTCAAAGGCAGAGGCCGACGTGCACAGGTGTTAACTAAACAGACTCTACAGTGACCTTCAACCAATCGCGTACTTCGTTATGCCAGTGAAATAGCGCACCATCGTGCCGGAAAATAAATTTCTCCGGCTCTTTTTCTTCCAACTGAGAGAAGAGCCATTGGTCTAGTGTATCAATGTAAGAAGTGCCAGTTACAGTAGCTTCACCAAAAAAGAAAGCCCCATAAACATATCGCCGGGATACGGCACAAAAAACATTCACTTTAGGGGAATCTCGTTGCATTTGTACTAACTCGTGAGGATTTTCTAAGCCCCAGATGTGCACATTATGAGTGTTAACATGTCCACTAAGGTGAAAGTTCGGTTCGTTACTGGAGACAACACGATCCATAAAATCATCGTCATAAAACAACATAAAGTTGGCACGTAATCCGTGGTCTGTTGGCTTTAGAGCCTGTAATAACTGTAAACGGTAAGGACGTAGCCGTAAGCGCTTTCTTACAACTTTCAAAGCAGTTGACACAGGAACTTGTAATTCACGACTAACCTTCCGGACTGATTTCTTTGGGCTACGAGTGAACGACTCTCTCAACAGTCTCTTCACTTACTCTTGGTCGTCCCGTGCTCTTTTCTTTACAAAGGCAGCCAGTATCTTCAAATGCGGAACGCACGTTGCACAGTAACTACAGATTCGGTCTTTGCAAGCTGCAAAATACAAAACGCGTTCTGTTTACTAGTCGCCATCTTTGCTGTCTAGCGCAGTGTTTCTCAAACTCTTCTGCCTCAAGGACCCCCTTATCATCTAACAACTTGTTTGCGGGTCCCCATAGTTTGGCAAATCAATTTATATAAACGAGTCGACTTTTGGTTCAATGTTATAATTTGAATTTAAATAATTACTGTATATATTGTATATTTACTTTTAAATTTAATTAATAATAAATTAAAGTTAAATTAAATAAAATAAACTTGTGTATAAAATGTATTTTAAATAAAAAAATATTTTTAAATTGTCTTTATTAAAATTAATTTTCTTTTCACTTTGAAGTAAATTGAATACAAGTTTGCCTAACTAGATTTTTATTTAACTTTAGCCTTACATCAGGTAAAAATCTGAAATACCATCCTCTTTGGATTACCCAAGGATTCATAACATCACGCACATGCTATAAAAATGAATTTATTTTCTATGTAAAGAAACTGTTTGATACATATAAAAAAGTTATTCATAAGTTCTGAATCCACCATTTCACCATTTCAACAAAGTTAGTATTGGGTTACTAAAAAATCAGTTTACCTGGCAAAAGCATGAAACTTTGCTCTCTGGAATGTATAAATGTGAACAATGCAACTGTTTTTTTATTGAATAGGCTCAGTTAAGGTAGGTTTAATATTGGTGATTTTTACTCTTAGGTCGTTGGCAAGTATATTGGTAAGTGTGTTTCTCTTCAATGGCTTCATGTTACACAACACTGAAAATGTTTGCTCGCACATATAGGTGGTTGGTAACAAGTTCAACAACCTTCCGTCGCTGCTATTATAACACTGTAGTACACGCTCCCAACTCTTACCTTGATTGCACCTCTCAGTTGTGTGACATAGCTACGTCATGGCTTTGTAAAAAATGTCAAGTCTAACAAATGTAATTCGGCACCGAGCAGATAAGGGACTCAGTAAATACAATTCTACGTTTTCTGTAGTTTTAATTCAACATTATAACTTGACTTAAGGGATCCCCTCGCGGACTTCCAGACACCCCTAGCGGATCCCTGGGGTTCCGCGGACCACACTTTGAGAAACACTGGTCTGGAGGACTGCGGCAGAAACACTGCACGCACATGCGCACTGGTGCCAATAATCAAAACTGGTTAAGTTTCTTTTTCCATTTGACAATCATTTATAATTGTAAGTTTAATATAATAAATATTATAAAGGATTAAAACCCCGATATTCACTTATACACACCCTGTATATATCCCACAGAAGGTCTTAACGAGCTATGTAAAACCACTACCAGATATTTTAGTTAGTTGATGGAAATTAATCATTTCTTCACACTATCCGTATATAGGCTAAGGTTTTTGATGGAATCAACATGAAATATTCAATGCCATAGCTGGGATTTGAACCACGGGTCTCCTGGTTTCCGTCCAGTCGCTCTTACCCATTGAGCTACCATGGCCAACGTGCCGTCCTGACATTAAATTCTCCAGTTGACTCGTATATTTCCCCGGTAGACCACTAGGGGCTCTCGCATCCGAGATACGCCGTTTGTGGCGACTTACTATCGTAAGCACTTTAGTCCCAGGCTTCATCATTTAACTTTTATTATTTTAGTTAATTAATGGAAATTAATCATTTCTCTATACTAGTCACATATTGGATAAGGCTTTTGATACATAGAGTCAACATGACGGAAACCAGGAGATCCGTGGTTCAAATCCCGGCCATGGCATTGAATTTTTCATGTTGACTCTATCCATCAAAAACCTTAGCCTATAAATGGCTAGTGTGGAGAAATGATTAATTTCCATCAGTTAACTAAAATAAGAGTTAAATGATGAAGCGTGGGACTTAAGTACCTACAATAGTAAGTCGCCACAAACGGCGTATCGCGGATGCGAGAGCCCCTAGTGGTCTACCGGGGAAATATATGAATCAAATGGAGTATTTAATGTCAGGACGGCACGTTGGCCATGGTAGCTCAATGGGTTAGAGCGACTGGACGGAAACCAGGAGATCCGTGGTTCAAATCTCGGCCACGGCATTGGATTTTTCATGTTGACTCTATCCATCACTACCACATATTTCATTTTATTCATAATTAAATACGTTTATATTGGCAAAATGAGATGGCCCT
This sequence comes from Mantis religiosa, assembly GCA_030765055.1. NCBI lineage: Eukaryota > Metazoa > Arthropoda > Insecta > Mantodea > Mantidae > Mantis > Mantis religiosa. The sequence goes on along the minus strand of JAUKNK010000099.1, from coordinate 991,580 downwards.
TGGGCCCCATTGGTTCATCATGTCCTCTCCAAATTCTTAATTTGAGCTTAGATTACAGACATGTTGTGCAAATATTTCTTAATTTTAATTCCCTTAAATAAAAAATACCAGAATTGTTAAGCGTGATGTATGCAAAATAGTTATTCTGAACTGTTTTAATTATTAATGGAAATTAATTGCTCTTTCACACTGGTCGTGTGTAAGGAAAGGTTTGGTTAGGTAGAGCCAAAAAATCTATGTAGTATTTAACGCCCGCTTTTACTAGATACGGCACCACAGGCGGTGACACTGATGATTAAGTAGCGGATTTATAACCACTAAAAATGTGTTGGTCTAACACTTTTTTCTAACACTTTTCACTATACAAAATGCCTCACGCGTCAAAGTTTTTCATTTAACTTGGTGAAACTTACAGGATAGGTCCATAATCAGTGAATAAGAAATTTCAAACTCCCCCCATTATTTTACTAATGCTCATGTTCTGAAGATCATAAGGTGTTAGGGAATAGAAAAGTTCATTACATAGAAAATGAAGCTAGCTACATTGAAACAATGAATATTACACAAATATAAATATTGGTGACAAAAAACTTCACTTATCATAAGAAAATGCCGTTAATTGTTCTTTCTAATGGAGATCGATTTCAAAAACAAAAACAACTCTATCTCTCAAAAGCCTTAGCCTATACACGGCTAGTGTGAAGAAATGATTAGTCTCCATCAATTAACTAAAATATCGCGTAAAGAATTTTTAAATACCAGCAGTTGATTCTGTTCTTAGATTTGTTTCATTTTCAGATATTGGTAATACTGAAAAAACATAAGAACATGGTAACCGGAATCCTTGACTACGAAGTTTATTGATGGAGATGATGAAAACAACTTGTTTTTGAAATCCATCTCCATTAGAAAGAAGAATTAACACCGTTTTCTTAAGATAAGCGAAATTTTTTGTTACAAATATTTATACAAGGGGTGTCCAGAAAGTAAGTTCTGTTTCAATTTATCTCCACTGCAGCGCTGCGATCGCAGTTCCGCACATGCTCGGCAGACGCTGTGTATCAAGGAGAAGAAACGTGCGTCATTGTGAGATCGCTGTCATCCACGTACGTTTTGTTGTGCTTGTTTACAATGTCGGTGTTGATTGAAAATCGCACCGCTTGTGAAATCAGATCTGTGATTCATTTTCTGAATGCTAGGAAAGTGAAAACAAGTAATTTTATCGGCAAATTTGTTATGTCAAAAGGTGTTGTGTTTCTTCACGACAACGCACGACCACACTGCAAATTCGACAAAAAACATCCTACAGGGATTTGGCTGGGACGTGTTTGACCCCCCGTACAGCCCTGACCTCGCTCCTAGCGACTTTCATCTGTTTCCGCATCTGAAATCTTTCCTTTGCGGTCAACACTTCAACAATGACGAAGAGCTGAAAGAAAATGTTTCCAACTTGTTGAAGACACAGGCGGCAAACTTCTATGAAGAAGGTATACAAAAACTTATGCCTCGCTATGACAAATGCCTGCAAAATTTCGGCAGTTATGTGGAAAAGTAGTTTAAGAATTGTAGATTTTTGTGCAATAAATAATTTTTCTGTATCTGTACACAATTTAATTTTATTACCAAACAGAACTTACTTTCTGGACATACCTGGTATTTGTGTAAGAAGGCTCATGTTTTCAAAATTTTGAGAGCTAACACATGGAAAATTTTTTAGGACAAATGCTACAAGAATATTCCAAAAGGTAAGAATGTTTTGTTTTTTTTAAATTCGTCTGTACGAGCCAAAAACAAAAATTCAACTGAAAAGTTCAAATTTTTTTGACGCGGAGAACATTTTATATAGCGAGTACAATATTTTTACAAAAAATAATTAATAATTAATCATTTATTTGGTGTAGCAACATGAAAATTTGCATGCCAGTTTTTTTTTTTTCAATTTACGTCCTCCAACTTTTAAGTCATATCGGACGATGAACGGAATGGATGAAACGATGCTCAAATGAACCCAGGGTCCATAGAGCTTAGAGTAACCCGACATTCGTCTTTTAGGATAAGGAAAAACCCTGCAAAAAACCTTATCCAGGTAACTTACCCTGACCGAGATTCGAACTCAGGACCTCTTGAACGTGAGGCAGACACGCTACCATCTACGCTACCGAGGCAGGAAGCATGCCAGTTTAAAATGACACTCTAATTATGTGGGTAAATGTTCACAATGATACGTTTATTATAGAATTTGGAATTTTCATTGCAGCCTTGCCTTAAAGAAGGTCGAATATCTGCATCAACGTTTTGAGTTGAACGCTTCCCCGGATAATGACTAAATAGTAAAAATGAGAAAAAAGAAAAGAAGAACAATACGACAATGCAGGAAGTTGAGAATATAAACATAAAAGAGTCTGAATGTCTAATGTAGCACTGCAGTCCTGAGCGTGAACATCTACAACGAAATCTGTGGGAAAACATGAACCCAACGGAAGCTAGTTACACTTTCAGATTGGGGTTGCCATATTTATGAATTCGTCTCCAGCAGACAGGAAATAAAACGTCTTTGCAGCGAATATACTGTGTCGGTGTACACTATCTCGCATTCAATTTCGCATCTCCGTTAGGTCCAAAACTAGCAAGATAGATCCGCTAAGTTCTTACAGCCTGATTCTTAAAAGAAGATACGTTAAGGTCATTTGTTTCTCTACGTGGGTGCTTGCAATGTTGCCCAGCAGATCCACTTTTTTATCCTCTCAACACTCGAACCATAAACAAGGGTTCGAGTTATCTCACTTTAACAAAATCATGCACAGTTAATCTGTATTAGCCTACTTTAACAACAGAAATAAGTTGTTCACACATTCACTGAGTTGTAGCGTCTTCTCATGTGAGTTCTTTTAAATAATTGTTTTTCCTATTTAAATAATATTCCATACTTACAATTATTGTTGCTATATATCGTAAGTTGACATTCCCGCACAGTGCGGTAAGTATTTCTCCATAGAAACACATATCCGCGATGCATGTTCTAAAATCTAACATTTATCTTTAATTATATTTATTAATATTTCAGCTAATATCTTAACTACTAAAATTCAGATTGATATAAATATACATAGTGCAAAAAAAATGTACAACACACGTGGTACGCACATATTGGAATCTCGAGAATTGCAAGCCCCTCGTTGTTTCAAACCTTTCCTCGTTCCGTATACATTAATATCGCAATATACTGTGACTTTGGGGGTTCGTGAAATTAAAATTCCAATTGCACAAACTCAAAATGTTCTTTATTTCCACCGACTTACAGTTGGAGCACTTGCCGATTACATAAAATTACGTAGCGTACACAATTACAATTCACCAGTTCGTCTGTCACAGGTCCACTGTACACTGACAATTACGTACAACTCCTCTGATACACGTACACAGTCTTCCAGTCCGTTCACTAGCGCAGCGCTCCTCACGGCTGCTCGCCAAGAACTGAACTTACTCGTTCACTGCAGGCCTTATATAGGAAGATCGCTGTTTCTGGAAGCTTCGCGGGTCGGAAAATCATCCCGAATGTTCCAGACGTCAGGGAGAGGGAAAAGAGACGGTATACTGGCTAGTGATCCTCTTCTAACCATCCCCTCTGTGACACGAGATAAATGGGTGGGCGTGAACCCAATGCCTACCGTCCCTCACTCAGCCGTCAGATGGTCGTGCCTTCCGACAATTGGGTGACAATGCTATTACTAACGACTTTGTTAATTCACATGTTCATATCAACGCCGCCGATATGCCGGAATTTTGACCCACGGGAATTATTTTACGTGCGAGCATATCTACTGACATGTGACTGTCACTTTTGGATAAAAGGAATAAGCTGTTCATTGATAAGGAGCAAACTCTCGTCTTCCTGTTGGAAGAATTCTCTAAGAGAACAGACAAATTCTCTAGCTTGACTATGCAATGTAACACCCCGACCGTAAGCTGATATTTGCCTTGCGCTATGATTCCTCGGTCTACCCCTATTTCTACCGCCACTACGTCTTGCTTCCATAAAAACGTATTTTAATTGTGTTTTAACAAAGTAGGCTAAGAATACACAGCGCAACTAGGCAAAATCTGTTTCCCGCATACAACTAGCCGTAACTGAGCTGAGGAGTATGTGATTCACCAGTGTGTCCAATCTGGCAACGTTTTAAAGTATAAACTTGAAACAAGCGTAGGGACAGTGAAGCACAAATTAGTACAAAAGTGAATCGAGACGATTTATTCACAAAAATCGTCATGGAGTCATGAAGTTTGAAACTCCACCACCGGACAACTTTGACAAGTACATCACGCCATCTATTGACGAAACGGAGAATACAATTTGCACTAATCGAGTACCAGCTGATAATAAGAGCAAAAGCTCTTGAAACATGTCCTGTGAATAAATAGTGTGAGTGAAGCAATGTTTCAATATTTTCTCGATTCACTTTGGTACTGGCAACCTGTGTTTACGTTACCATAGCAACGACCTTTCATTCTTACTCGTAGCATCCCTTTCTTGACGACCTTCGCGTATCTTCTTTTAAAAATCAGACTGTACCAATCGCCCACCGCTCCTGGCCTTGAGTTATTCGTAGTATCCCTGGTCGGTAGTTTCTCATTTAACACAATTTTCTTTCATTCTTTTCCTTCTTATATTCCAAGTGCATATTCTGGAATTCGTGGCGGAGGACGACGTGGACACTAGAGGGCTGCTTGTTCGACGGGTCGTTCCTTCCACCTAGGCAGATCCAATCTTCGAGCCAACACCTGTTAGGTTTAGCTTATATTTGAGAGATAACTACAAAAGATCCATCTGGATCGTAGTGCACCGTCTCCCCTTAGCTTACACCTGCTAAAAAGAAAAACTCAAAACCTTGAAAATCTAACTTGCATGCACCCACTCTTCTGCCAAATCTATGTTAGTCGACATAAACGTATGCAGAAATAATTTTACTACATATTTCCTTGTAGGTACATGAGGCATGCAAGAGACTGAAATAACAAGTTGAAAAAGTAGCTCACCATAGGAAAAGGAAAAACTGAATTTACTTACATACTCTGATGACATCACGTGAAATCAACCCAATTTTTTTAATTCACGTCCTCCAACGTCGTCATTATGCACGATGAACGAAATTATGCTCAAATAGTACAGGATCCATACAGCTTAGAGTTACCAAACAATCATCTTACAGAATAAGGGGAAACCTCCAACGTTAAGTCATATCGAACGATGAATGAAATGATGCTCAAATGAGTAGGGGATACATAGAGCTTTGAGTTACCAAAAATCATCTTTCAGCGTAAGGGAAACCCTCCAACGTTAAGTCATATCGAACAATGAATGAAATGGTGCTCAAATGAGTAGGGGATACATAGAGCTTAGAGTTACCAGATATTCATATTTTAGAATAAGAGAAAACCTCTAACGTTAAATCAGATCGGACGATAAATGAAATGATGCTCAAATAAGTACAGGATACATAGAGCTTAGAGTTATCATACATTCATCTTTCAGTATAAGGGAAAACCTCCAACCTTGAGTAATATCGGACGATGAATAAAATGATCTAATGAATCCAGGATACGTAGAGCTTAGATTTACGAAATATTCATCTTTCATAATAAGAGAAACCTTCCAATGTTAACTCATATCGGATGATGAATGAAACGATGCTCATATGAGTACAGGGTACATAGAGCTTTCAGTTATCAGACATTAATCTTTCAGGATAAGAGAAAATCTCCAACGTTAAGTGACGTCGGACGATGAATGAAATGATGTTCAAATGAGTACAGAGTACATAGAGCATAGAGTTACCAGACATTCATCTTTCAGAATAAGGGAAAACCTCTAACGTTAAGTCATATCGGACGATGAGTGAAATGATGTTCAAATGAGTACAGGGTAAATAGAGCTTAGAGTTACCAGACATTTATCTTTCAGAATAAGAGAAAACCTCCAACGTTAGGTCATATCGGACGATGAATGAAATGATGTTCAAACGAGTACAGGGTACATAGAGCTTAGAGCTACCAGACATTTATCTTTCAGATTAAGGGAAAACCTCCAACCTTGTCATATCGGACGATGAGTGAAATGATGTTCAAATGACTACAGGGTAAATAGAGCTTAGAGTTACCCAACATTTATCTTTCAGAATAAGAGAAAACCTCCAACGTAAAATCATATCGGACGATGAATGACATGATGTTGAAATGAGTACAGGGTACATAGAGCATAGAGTTACCAGACATGCATCTTTCAGAATAAGGGAAAACCTCCGACGTAAAATCATATCGGAAGATGTATGAAATGATGCTCAAATGAGTCCATGGGACATAGAGCTTTGAGTTACCAAACATTCATCTTCAGTATAAGAGAAAACCTGCAGCGTTAAGTCATATTGGATGATGAGTAAAATGATGTTCAAATGAGTCCATGGGACATAGAGCTTTGAGTTACCAAACATTCATCTTCAGTATAAGAGTAAACCTGCAGCGTTAAGTCATATTGGATGATGAGTAAAATGATGTTCAAATGAGTACAGGGGACATAGAGCTTTGAGTTACCAAACATTCATCTTCAGTATAAGAGTAAACCTGCAGCGTTAAGTCATATTGGATGATGAGTAAAATGATGTTCAAATGAGTACAGGGGACATAGAGCTTTGAGGTACCAGTTATTTATCTTTTAGACTGAGAGAGCCTTGTCTCGTTATCTCGTTAACTCACTCTGACCGAGGTTTTAACTTTAGACATCCAGAACAGTACGCAGACACGCTATCGCCACGTTACAGAGGCGGGCAGCGACTCCAATGGTGATTTCACTACTAAAATGTCAAACAACGAAATAATTATGTCTAACGTGGTTAAGACCAAGAAACAGAAATCAGGTATTGTGTGTTTGTGTGTGTGTGTGTGTGTGTGTGTGTGTGTGTGTGTGTGTGTGTGTGTGTGTGTGTGTGTGTGTGTGTGTGTGTGTACAGCCTAACAAATGCGAAGAGTTGCTTGAATAGGAAACATGATACATATTTCGGTTCAGCATCTTTCGTGGATGCAACACGAATATATTCGAGAGAAATGTGAAATGTGTGTAGTGTTGAACGCCAGCTTTTACTACATACGGCACCGCAGGCGATGACACTGATGGTACATGAGATGAAGATGGAGCACCGGTGGAATGAGCTGGCGGGGGAAACCGGAGATCCCGGAGAAAACCCGCCACAGCGCCGTGTTGTCCACCACAATCTCACTTTGCGGTCGCCTGGGATCGAACCCGGGCTGCCTTGGTGAGAGTCAAGCGGTCTAACCACTGAGCCACGGCGCGGCCGTATATTCGAGAGAATCACCCACTGCAAACCACTCTGTAGAAAGGAACTTTTTTCAAAATAAAATATTTGGAATTTTGCATAACAGGTCAACCGTAAGGTATAGTATCTTACTAAGTTGCAACACATTTAGTTCTCCTTAAAAACACAAAATTAATATGCTCATGTTGATCTCGGGAAGCAAGCCAAGTGAAAAGACGATTAGAAATCAACATTTCGGGAGTGCGCATCCCTCCCATCATCAGAATATTTATTAAATGTTATAACCACAAATGTATAACTGGATATAACACAAATATAAAAAAGACAAAACACTATCAAAGTTCGCATTACTGAACAAAAGACTGCTTTCAGTAAATTAAATGCCAGGTCAGGGGAAGGCGTGAGTACAGAAAATTGTGTCAAAGAAACATAACTACTTAACTTGATTATCAACCTGTATTGATATGTCCTTCTTAAGTCGTAGGATTTCCATTTTAAGGCCGGTTTCCAAGAGGAGCTGAACTGAAGTACAGCATCACGATTAAGCGTGCTCCTTTCAGAGGAAATTGCCAAAGCCTCCTTAATTCTCCGCTCCCAGTAACTGTTGCATTTTGCCAAGATGGTCGTCGCCCGAAAGTTTGCTCTATGGTCGTTATCAAAACAATGCTGTGCCAGCCCAGACTTCTCAGGATGCATTAAACGAATGCTCCGTTCATGTTCGATTATTCTAGTAGCGATGGTCCTTCCGGTTTGTTCTATATACGGTGTCCCACATTCACAGGGAATGCGGTACACCCCCGGAAATTGGAATTCCAGTTTGTCTTACACTGGTCTCAACAGATGTTTAATCTTCGGAGGTGGCTTGTGGATTGTCCTGATGTTATATTTGGCGAGAATTCTGCTGATTCTGCTGGATAGATTGCCGGTAAATAAGATGCAGGCTGTAGCGGCAGGCTTATTCGACGCTTGCTGTAATACAGTTTATGTACGAGGTACGTTCAGAAAGTAAGGTAGGTTTGGTAATAAAATTAAATTGTGTACATGAAATGAAATGTGCAGTGTTTAACGCCCTCTTTTACTACATACGGCACCGCAGGCGATGACACTGGTGATACATGAGATGAAGATGGAGCACCGGTGGAATGAGATGGCGGGGGAAACCGGAGGTCCCGGAGAAACCCCGCCCCAGCGCCGTGTTGTCCAACACAAATCTCACTTAGCGGTCACCTGGGATCGAACCCGGAACGCCTTGGTGAAAGCCAAGCGGTCTAACCAAAATTGTGTACAGATACAGAAAAATGATTTATTGCAAAAAAATTCTACAACACTTATACTACTTTTCCACATAACTACCGAAATTTTGCAGGCATTTGTCACAGCGAGGCACTTATTTTTATATACCTTCTTCATAGAAGTTTACCGCCTGTGTCTTCAAGCAGTTGGAAACATTTTCTTTCAGCTCTTCGTCATTGTTGAAGTGTTGACCGCCAAGGAAAGATTTCAGATGCAAAAACAGATGAAAGTCGCTAGGAGCGAGGTCAGGGCTATACGGGGGTGGTCAAACACGTCCCAGCCAAATCGCTGTAGGATGTTTTTCGTCGCATTTGCAGTGTGTGGTCGTGCGTTGTCGTGAAGAAACACAACAACTTTTGACAGCCGATAAATTTCAATTGGTTTCACTTTCCTAGCATTCATAAAACGAATCACAGATCTGATTTCACAAGCGACGGGATTTTCAATCAACACACGACATTGTAAACAAGCACAACAAAGCGTACGTGACTGACAGCGATCTCACAATGGCGGTCGTTTCTTCTCCTTGATACAGAGCGTCTACCGCGAATGTGCGGAGCTGCAATTGCAGCACCGCAGCGGAGATAAATTAAAGCAGAACTTACTTTCTGGACGCCGCTTGTATTAAAGTTAAGTAGCTGTGTTTCTTTGACCCCATTAATATTCTATACTCACGCTATCTCCTGTCCTGGCATTTAATTTACCGAAGACAGTCTTTTGTTCAGAAATGGGAATTTTGACAGTGTTTTTTTTTATAGTTGTGTTATATGCAGTATTTCATTTGTAGTTATAACATTTAATAAATATCCTGATGATGGGAGAGATGTACACTCCTAAAACGTTGATATCTAATCGTCTTTTCACCTGGCTTGCTTCCCAAGAACAACTTGAGCATATTCGTCGCCAAGAAAGCTTCAGGTCTTGCTGAACAAAATTAATAGTAAAAAAACATTTAACTTATTTTATAACTATATTTATGACTTCAGTTTTTATGTATGTATGTATGTATTTATTTATTTATTTATTTATTTATTCACTGCAATTGGGTACTACCCGGTGGCATAGTTAAGAATACAGATCAAATTACAAATACTAGATTTACAACAATAACACAATAAACAATACAAACATGGTATTATTTTAACTTAGGTCACTTAAAACATATCTAATTAATTCTCTATTTACATATTATATACCATTGTAATTTAAAAGTTAAATTATAAACCATATAGATTTTTTCTAAATTTCTTCAGCGACAGGGGACAGTCCTGAAAGACTGCTACAGGCAATTCATTCCATTCATCAATGGTTCTATTAACAAAAGAAAATTTTCCTACGTCGGTTCTGTATCTTCTACCCTTAATTTTATACCTATGATCGTTTCGTCCATAATAATCCGGATTATCTAACCTTACACTAACTTCCACCCATGCCTTTACACCAGCATTAGCTTTGAATAATGCTACCAACCTATGTTTTTTACGCCTAATTCTTAATTCCTCCCATTTAGTCTCATCTCCTTTTATTGGCCCAAAATACTTGCCTCTTTTTATGAATTTTATTGCCCTCTTCTGTATTTTTTCTAATGGATCGATTTGGTTAGCTCTATACGGGTCCCAGCATGCTACTCCATATTCCATAACCGGCCGCACTAAGGCCTTGTAGGCAATTTCCCTGGACCTAGCGCTCCCCTTTTTCAATATTCTCATTACGAAATGTAATGCCTTCCACGCATTCCTAGATGTGGAATTTACTTGTTCGTCCCATCCAGCATTACTTGCCAGGTAAACTCCCAAGTATTTGCAGCTGTCCACCTGTGGAATTTGCACCCCTCCCATGTGATAGTTAACAATAATTTTGCCCTTAGTTCTACTAAAAACAATGGATTTACTTTTCTTGGCATTAATTGGCATTTTGTTAGCTGCAGCCCAATTACAGATTTCATTTAAATCATCCTGAAGATCTTTTGTTGTTTTCGTTTCTTTCTTGATGTTCGTGCAGAGAAAACGGGAACTGAAAGCAACAAATTTCACTATTTTTTGTATGGCTACAACGAAATGCGATTCCTCTTTAACCTTATAGCCTGGCTTTTTCTAGAACGTGTAACTCGAGATGCACTGGAGTTAAGATACTAATCCACAATAAGCAGGTAAGTTGTATATCGAATGTCCACATAGTGGCCTTCCTTTTAGTGAGCTCTTTGGGCATTAACAATGGAACTAACAATTCCTGTTAATTAACTTGGATTTCAGTTGTTCATTTTGTATATTTTGTCTTCTTTATATACAATAAAAGTGCATTCATTTTAGCCCCCAGTTCGCTTTTGCCTAGAGAAAACCCTCCACCTCCACAGTCTGGAATCACACCCGGGTCTCGGCACACAGGTACTCGACCAAGCTCTTGAGAAACAAATGAATGTGACACGTAATAGCTCTCAAGATGACAACTGCATAATTCAAATAATAACATCGAATGGTTTAAAAATTACTAATCTTTAAAAAAAAATTGGTTACTTGGCATACATCAAAATACAATTTTGGTGCACCAGCTACACGAATGATACAAAACTTGTTCACTTTACACGTTATTGGCAGTAAACACAAGATACATTATTTGTTTCTCAGTTGTCATTAAATATTTTTGAAAGTCAATACGCCTACGCAAAGATGAGTTGGATTCGGTGTATGGGGACTCTGCACCATCATTTACCACAGTGAAATTTTGGGCAGTTGTATTTAAACGTGGCGGTAAGAGCTTGGGAGACGATGAACGTTAGGGACGTCCAAAACTGCAACTACCGACGAAAAGATCGCCAAAGTTCACCAAATGGTGCTAGGCGACTGCTGAATTAAAGTAAGAGAGGTAGCAGAGGCTATGAACATGTCAAAAGAACGTGTTTGTCACATATTAAATCATGAGAAAGCTGTCCGCACGGTGGGTGCCGCGTTTGCTCACGTTAGACAAAAAACGTGTTCGAATGAACATTTCCAACGCTCTATTGGCGCAGGTTAGGCGCAATAAGTCCAAGTTTTGGCGCCGATTAATTACTGTAGATGAAACTTGGATATACCATTATACGCCCGAAACAAAAATGCAGTCCAAACAGTGGACTGCAATGGGGAAACCGGCTCAAAAAACTGTTTTCTACTGGGAAAGTAATGGCGACTGTTTTTGGGATAATCACGGAGTTATCTTAATCCATTGAACTCAGAAAGGAAAAAGCATTACAGTAGCATACTATGCATCATTACTTGACAAGCTTAAGGTAGAACTTGCAGAAAAATGGCCACATTTGCAGAAAAAGAAAATCCTGTTTCGCCAAGACAACGCACCGTCTCCTACCTCAGCGGTTGCAATGGCGAAAATCCACTAATTACGGTTTGAACTTCTTGTCCATCCGCCTTACTCAGCAGAACTAGCCCCAAGCGACTTCTTTTTGTTCCCTCATCTGAAAATTGCGCTCGGAAGACAGATTTTCGTCAAACGAAGAGGCAATCACCTTCGTGAACACTTATTTTGTAGAGAAAAACGTCGAGTACCATTTGGAAGGGTTACAGAGATGGGAGCATCGCTGGGAGAAGTGTGTAGAGTTACAAGGAGACTATGTTGATAAACGCCGAGTACTATATGGACGGATTACAGAGATGGGAGCATCGCTGGGAGAAGTGTGTAGAGTTACAAGGAGACTATGTTGATAAACGCCGAGTACTATTTGGACGGGTTGCAGAGATGGGAGCATCGCTGGGAGAAGTGTGTAGAGTTACAAGAAGACTATGTTGAAATACGTCGAGTACTATTTGGATGTGTTACAGAGATGGGAGCATCGCCGGAAGAAGTGTGTAGAGTTACAAGAAGACTATGTTGAAAAACGACGAGTACTATTTGGACGGGTTACAGAGATGGGAGCATCGATGGGAGAAGTGTGTAGAGTTACAAGGAGACTATGTTGATAAACGCCGAGTACTATTTGGATGTGTTACAGAGATGGGAGCATCGCTGGGAGAAGTGTGTAGAGTTACAAGGAGACTATGTTGATAAACGCCGAGTACTATATGGACGGATTACAGAGATGGGAGCATCGCTGGGAGAAGTGTGTAGAGTTACAAGGAGACTATGTTCAAAAACGACGAGTACTATTTGGACGGGTTACAGAGATGGGAGCATCACTGGGAGAAGGGTGTAGAGTTACAAGGAGACTATGTTGAAGAACGTCGAGTACTATTTGGATGTGTTACAGAGATGGGAGCATCGCTGGGAGAAGTGTGTAGAGTTACAAGGAGACTGTGTTGAAGAACGTCGAGTATTATTTGGATGTGTTACAGAGATGGGAGCATCGCCGGAAGAAGTGTGTAGAGTTACAAGGAGACTATGTTGAAAAACGCCGAGTACTATTTGGACGGGTTACAGAGATGAGAGCATCGCTGGGAGAAGTGTGTAGAGTTACAAGGAGACTATGTTGAAAAACGCCGTGTACTATTTGGATGTGTTACAGAGATGGGAGCATCGCTGGGAGAAGTGTGTAGAGTTACAAGGAGACTATGTTGATAAACGCCGAGTACTATATGGACGGATTACAGAGATGGGAGCATCGCTGGGAGAAGTGTGTAGAGTTACAAGGAGACTATGTTCAAAAACGACGAGTACTATTTGGACGGGTTACAGAGATGGGAGCATCACTGGGAGAAGGGTGTAGAGTTACAAGGAGACTATGTTGAAGAACGTCGAGTACTATTTGGATGTGTTACAGAGATGGGAGCATCGCTGGGAGAAGTGTGTAGAGTTACAAGGAGACTGTGTTGAAGAACGTCGAGTATTATTTGGATGTGTTACAGAGATGGGAGCATCGCCGGAAGAAGTGTGTAGAGTTACAAGGAGACTATGTTGAAAAACGCCGAGTACTATTTGGACGGGTTACAGAGATGAGAGCATCGCTGGGAGAAGTGTGTAGAGTTACAAGGAGACTATGTTGAAAAACGCCGTGTACTATTTGGATGGGTTACAGAGATGGGAGCATCGCTGGGAGAAGTGTGTAGAGTTACAAGGAGACTATGTTGGAAGACGTCGAGTACTATTTGGACGGGTTACAGAGATGGGAGCATCGCTGGGAGAAGTGTGTAGAGTTACAAGGAGACTACGTTCAAAAAGGCCAAGTACTATTTGGACGGGTTACAGAGATTGTAGCATCGCCGAGAGAAGTGTGTAGAGTTACAAGGAGACTACGTTCAAAAAGGCCAAGTACTATTTGGACGGGTTACAGAGATGAGAACATCGCCGGGAGAAGTGTGTAGAGTTACAAGGAGACTATGTTGAAACACGTCGAGTACTATTTGGACGGGTTACAGAGATGGGAGCATTGCTGGGAGAAGTGTGTAGAGTTACAAGGAGGCTATGTTGAAAAAAAAATAAAAACATTATGAAAAAGATGTATTGCATCTTTATTAGGTCGGAAACTTTTCAGACAACCCTCATATATGCCCATGTTTGACAGCCATGCATTAAGAATGGACCTACCATTGTTATATGGAAGTAAATATTTGTTTCTTTCGTTGAATACCTTTAGTGTTATTGGTAGTATTCTCCAGATCTTATGAAACTCACATATTATTTAAATCTCAATTGTGATACTACATCCAAGAGAGCTTGTTGTATTGTCTATGTAAATGGTCCGATCTGAATGTTGTTTCATCAGATCTGGTGTCGCGGCTTTCCGTTTCCGGTAGAGTTAGGTAACGTCCGGACTATATCGTGATCTGAGAACCGTATGGTTAGTGTTATGTAAACTGCAACACCCACAACATAATATGTAGGTATTATTTGACAAATAAGTGCAGTTGTTACGGGAGGTCGCTAGTGTAGCATGGCTTGGTTTAGATAAGTCAGAGAAAACACATTTTGACCATCAAAACATCAGCAAGACGTATAGTTTTGTACTTGAGAAATTGACATTCCATATCTTTAAGTATTCTCCAGAATATGTCCTTCTACCTTCAAAAGGATCTTTTCTTTAACAACATTCATAAGTTTACGTACTGTAGGAATATCTCTTCTATGGAAAAAAATCATTTCTTCCACACTAGCCATGTGTAGGCAAAAGTTTGGATTGAGTAGAGGCAGACTGAAAATTCAATACCATAGCTGGGATTTGAACCACGTTTCATGGCTCGACTCATCCAAACTTTAGCCTACACATGGCTAGTGTGGAAGAACTGATTATTTCCATCAATTTACCTGAAAAACATAGTGGTTTAACTATGAAGCCAGGGACTTAAGTACTTACAGCATAGTAAGTCGTCACAAAAGCTGTGTATCTCATTGTATATGAGAATCCCTAGTGGTTTACTGGGAAACATACGAGTCAGTTGGAGAATTTAATGTCATGTCGGCATGTCGGCTATAGTAGCTCAGTGGTTTAGAGCAACCGCACGGAGAGCGGGAGATCCGTGGTTCAAATCCCAGCTATGGTATTAAATTTTTCAGTCTAGCTCTACTCTCCCGTATGGGAGGGAATCCGTCCCCTTCAGCTGCTGTGGTGCGAGCGCTGTGGACCCTTAATACTCGTGGTAAAGTCTGTTTAGTTAACGCATGTGCAGTTCGGAGTCAAAGGAACCTGAGCCTCCCGCCCACTAATCACCGTCATAAATCTATCTCCATACTTCAGAAATGGAATACTGTCGTTGAGGACCAATAGCAACCCTGATTTTCTCGAAGTGACAGTCGCATGACTACTCCACGTGGAGTCTCAGTTGCCAAATTCAAACTTCCAGTTGATCTGTTACATTACGTGCAGAAATTCGTTGTGTGTCACAAATGTGGAGAACGTGGGAGGGAAATGCAGTGGTAAATGCAAATTAAGTAGTAGATTACTTTCAGTCAAGTGAAAATAATTAAAGTGATAACAATAGTGTGAATAACTGGGCCAATTTATGTTACTGGAAAAGCCTCAAAAAACAAAGTTATAACGGGAACTGTTTCTAAGCAAATTCAAGTGCTTGTTTTGAACACAAATATGTGCTGACAAATAATCTTGGTAAGGGGTCGTGCAATGAACCTGATGATAAATTCTGGGTATTCACAGAAATACAGTAAGAAATATTTTGACGAAAGGAATACCAAAGACGCCGATCAAGTGTGAAAACAAAAGGAAACGTTTCTCTAAAGTAGATAATTTCACATGCGATTTAATTCGCCGAGAAATTTATAGATTCTATGCAAAAGGGACAGCGCCCACCTTAGACGAATTGGTTGCACATTTGCAAGAAATTTGTGATTTTCTTTATGGGCACTGCACTTTGCGCGGTCTCCTAAAGGAGCTGGTTTTCAAATACCGCACTTTGAATAAGATAAGGGTTATTATGGAATCCAGTAGAATTGTAGCTTGGCGATATATATAGACCAAACCTCGTACGACACCCATGACGTATCGAGAAAGGTGGCAACCTTGCAGAAAGATCTGGGAGAAGGGTCGGGGATTCTAAAACGATTATAAGGGTTCGTCAAAGGCAGAGGCCGACGTGCACACGCGTTAACTAAACATACTCTACCTCTGCCGTTACTAGAGGAACCTCGGGCCGAACTGCCGAGCCCCTGCCGTCGGGAAATTGTTCGGATTGGGTTGGACTCGAGTAGGCAGTGTGTTCCCGACCCCCACGGCGAATTAGGTACCTTCGGGCGGGCTACGGCCGCCCGGAGGGGGTAGAGGGTTGCCTCATAAGTCCCGGGTACTAGCCTGTAGAGCTAGTAGAAGGTGTGCTAGATTATCAGGCTACGGCCGCCCGGGGGGGGGGGTAGAGGGTTGCCTCATAAGTCCCGGGTACTAGCCTGTAGAGCTAGTAGAAGGTGTGCTAGATTATCAGGCTACGGCCGCCCGGAGGGGGTAGAGGGTTGCCTCATAAGTCCCGGGTACTAGCCTGTAGAGCTAGTAGAAGGTGTGCTAGATCACCAGGCGCCCCCACCGAGGTTTTCTGTAGTCTTCCCTGCGGGGTTGAAGCGCGTAAGTGGCGTATCGATTTCCATCACGTCTTGACGTTGTTGTTATTGGGGGGGGGGGGCGACTTTTGGGTAGATCCTCTGCGCACCTAGCTCTACCCATCCATATCTCTTCTCTGTTCGTAAAACTCGAGAAAAATTCTGCACACAACACATTTTTCAAACTCATCGAGTTCGAACCTTTTTGGACGTGGATGATGTTGAAATTTTTCTCCCCTACACTTTAAATTTTGAGTCTCTTTCACTATATTATGTACAGTTCGTTCACTGCCAATTCTCTAGCATTATTTCACGGAGTAATTAACACCTTAGCGTTTGCCTTCTTTACAAAAATGCAAAACATTCAATATTAATTTTCTACTTTGAGAGGCTGCACCGTCGCCGAGCGTTTAGACCTCTTGGCTCTCACCAACGAGGCCAGGCGACCGCTTCTAGATTTGTAATGGACAGCACGGTGCTGGGGCGGGTTTTCTGCGGGATCTCCTGTTTCCCCCTTCAGCATTCCACCGATTGCTCCATCGTCATCGTTCCTATCATTTCATCTCACCCTCATTGTGTCATCCACTTCCCTAACGTTTATTCCAGGCATTGGGCTGATCACCCATCCTGTGTTGACTCTCTCACTGATCCAAAGATTCCGTTCCTCAAACCACATAAGGGCTAAGAGAAACAAGAACACCCTGACGCCACGTAGTGGTACAAGGGAACAGTTCAAGATGAGTGCTTTGATTTGGTAGCTATAATTAGGATCATAGCTCAAAGAGCTGATCCTTTGCAAATATTCCGTAACAACTCCAGTGGCGGTTTTATTTCTCCTTGTAATGCAAATTAGTTTCTGTTGCTATTTATGAGTTTATATGTTTAATGGAAGACTCAAGTTTATTTTGTACCAGTAGCTTTAAAATAATATTAGTAACCAATATGTCTTATGTCGGCCTCTACATACATATATATATATATATCATATTGAAAGGGTGGAGCCAGACTGAAAAAAATCAATGCCATAGCCGAGATTTGAACAGCGGTTCTCCTAGTTGCCGTCCAGCCGCTCTAACCCTTGAGCTACTATGGCCAACGTGCCTACATGACATTAAATTCCCCAACTGACTCGTGTTTTTCCCGGTAAACCATTAGGAGTTCTCATAAGTACATGAGACAACTACCTTAATGGCGACTTACTAAGTTGTAAGTAGTTTAAGTCCCGTGCTTTATAGTTAACCACTATTAGGTACAATAATGGAAATTAATTGTTCTTTCACACTAGCCGTGTGCAGGACGCACTATTAAAGGGCAGGGCCAGACTGAAAAATTCAATGCCATAGCCGGGATTTGAGCCGCGGATCTTCTGGTTCTGTCCAGCCGCTCTAACCCTTGAGCTACTATGGCCAACATGTCGAAATGGCATTAAATTCTCCAACTGACTCGTGTTTTTCCCGGTAAACCACTAGGAGTTCTCATAAACACATAAGACAACTACCTTAATGGCGACTTACTAAGTTGTAAGTACTTTAAGACCTGGGCTTTATAGTTCGGACCACTATTAGGCACAATTAATGGAAATTAGTTGTTCTTTCATACTAGCCGTGTGTAGGACGCACTATGAAAGGGTAGTCAGACAGAAAAATTCAATGCCATAGCCGGGATTTAAACCACGGATGTCCTGGTTGCCGTCCAGCCGCTCTAAACCATTGAGCCACTATGGCTAACATGACATTAAATTCTCCAACTGACTCGTGTTTCTCCCGGTAAACCACTAGGAGTTCTCATAAACACATAAGACAACTACCTTAATGGCGCCTTACTATGCTGTAAGTACTTTAAGGCCCGGGCTTTATAGTTCGGACCACTATTAGGTACAATTAATGGCAATTAATTGTTCTTTCACACTAGCCGTGTGTAAGACGCTTGTCACTACACGAGTCAGTTGGAGAATTTAATGTCGTGTTGGCGCGTTGGCCATAGTAGCTCAATGGTTTAAAGCGGCTAGACAGAGACCAGAAGATCCGTGGTTCAAATCCCGGCTACGGCATTGAATTTTTCAGTCTGGCTCTACTCTTCCATAGTGCGTCCTACACACGGCTAGTGTGAATGAACAATTAATTTCCATATAATCATATTGTTTACCTTTCCCATCGGGTTGCGATGTTTATTTGTCTAGCGTAGCATCAGTGTCGAAAACATGACTTCTATTAAATCACAACATTCTGCATGAGGGAGGCAGTCGAAATAATAAAAGAATGAAAATAACGTAACAAAAAATTTAATTAATATATTACAAACTTCTTCCAAAGTTATTTAACTCAGAATCACGGCCATTGTGTCACATTCCGCAAAGTTGGCATTACCGTTCAGTTAAACGTTTTTGGCCACTGAGCGGAAGACTCCCTGGAATGCTGCGTAGAGTTTATGCGTCCCTACAGCTGTCCCAATTGTCCTACCATTAAGTTTGGTAAGCATCTTTGATGTGTTATAATCAGGATCAGAGCTCTTACGAGGTGATCCTTTACAAAAATTAGGATGAAGTGAATTAGAACTTGAGCCAACGCTCGCAGGTACTGGTAGGCTTGTGTTAGCCTGAAGATTGTTGCTGTGTGCCCACCCAGGATAGGGTTTAACCACAGATAGGATTTTCTTTTCGGGATGGGTTAGGATGGCATTTTTTCTTTGAGGATGGTGCATTGCATATGAGGTAGTCTATTGACTCCTCTAGTAGGATAGAATGCTATCACTAGCACCCTGGCGTAGAAAGAATTATTTTAGTTTGAAATGAATTTTGACTGAATTTTTGTTTAATTTTGAGACCAACAACTCTTGGTAGATTATGGGAGCTCAGCTTTTGCTGCTGCTGGAAATGCTCCTTGGTTACCTCGGATGCCCGCATTTTTTTTATTGTATTTAATCACAACCATCTACAATTTTGAGTACTCCATTGAAATATATATATGAGCCAACGCACTGCGCACCTATAATGTATACTACGTCATAGAGGTATGTGAACCCAACGAGCAATGGCTTTTGCGTATCCAGAACAAAACAGCAATGGTTTAGTAAATAATATTGTTGAACTTCAATCCAGTTATGAATTATAAGTCATATTGTTTATTACGATTATCGTTTACTTACCTATTTCACTAAATTTGTTAATTTTCCACAAACACAAAGACAGAGTATGGTGCTGCCATCTACACTTCAGATGGAAAGTTTCAAGTTTCCATCTATATGTAGATGGTAGTCCGTACCTGCAGAACATTCGGTGTAGCTCGCCTCGCTTTTGTTATTGAAGTGTACGGAAGCAAACTGAAAGGACTGCAAGGTGTAAACAAAATCACCAGATTTCTAAACATTTTAATAGCACCACGTAGCACGAGATAAAGTCTACTGAATTCGCATATTCTTCTTGCATTTACAGAAAACTCCTCTAAGTCAACTGCTTGAAAGGGAAACGTGCTAAATGGTAGCAATTAGTTAATCTTTTGGCATTATTGTTATTTATATCAGTGCTGCATTACAAAATATTGGCAGAAACCTCAAATTACATTCTTACTTTGCATCATCATCATCATCATCGTTGTCAACAACTATTGTAGTTTAGTTTAGATTATTTAGAATTTGTTTAATCATTCTCTATTAAAATGTGTCTATTAGGGGTATGTATGACTGAAATTTTCAAATTCTGAACTAATAATGCTAGCTTTTTCAAATTTACACCATAGGTGTAGTATAATGTAAACATGTTACAACCTAAATTTAAACTATTTTTCTCCAGCAGTTTAGAAATTATGATAAATTTTGTATGTTTTTTGTTACGTCACTAAAAAGTCCCTTGCGACAAAATATTTTGAATTTTGGTCTAATATTTTAACCCTATGTTCATAATACACATACTTTTTGAAATTTCTCTGGGTTTTTCTGTGTCTCCTTTAGTTTAGGTCACAATTTTTTTTTAATTTACAAATATTCTTTTTTTGTCTAAAAAACTGTACGTTTTGTGTTTGAAAATTAAAAATATATGCTTATATACATTTCACAATAAAACCTAGGGCAATTTCCATTCCCCATGATATTCTGAACCTGTGTAGGAAATTTCATGAATGTAGTACAAAAACTGCATCGCAAGGAGCATTTTACAGGAAGAAAAATGCTGAAAATATGAACATTGAGAAAACAGCTATTAAAGATTTGATTGCATAACTCACATTAAAATCCACCAGGCTGATAGGTTGGACCCTCAGATTTCTTTTTCCTCTCCTCTGTTGCTGCTTTGTCCACCTTTTTCTTCTTTAGATGTTGCTTTTCTTCTGCACAACTTCGCTTCTTGCTTTGCAGGATACGAGTCTGATCTCGCTGCACTGAAGTTTTCCTTGCTGAGTCTACTACACTTTCACCTCTGATATTTTGCTGCAGCTCCAATGACTTAAGACGACCCATGTTAAACTCACTGATGCTTTTAATAACAGCAAGATCCAATTTTTGTTTTGATATGAAAACTTCCTTTGGGCACTTATTCCATATGACATGATGCAAAGATTCATTGGCATTTTGTGTTTTTCCTGTTTTGCACTTCTCTAGTAATGTTGTAGAAGCCAGCCTCTGATATATTGGCAACATTTCAGGAACTATTTTGTCTGAAAGCCTTATTTGTCTTTTCTTGAATTGAAAATTTAAGAACGGAAAACAGACAAAGAATGTGGATGTAGGCAAAAGAGGGCGTGACTCTGACAGAGTTTAAAGGCCACCGACATTTAAATAAGCATTTAAAAATGGCGTTCGGAGGCAAATTATGCATTTTTCACATTCGGGAATGTCTAAATTATTTTATAGAATTAAAATAAAAAAGTCGTTATTTTCACGATTTTCATGAAATTTCAGTCATACATACCCTTAAGATGAAGTAGAGAATGCAATAAACGTTTGTAAGGGTAGAGAAAGTGTGTTCTATGTCCTGGCCATACAAAGTCAAAACCATCACAAAGCAACCGTCTCGTAAGAAATGACATTTCTACAAACCTCTATTTCATTTACATAAAGTAGAAAGAAAAATAAACAAGCAAAGAAATTCATGTCTACCAACAGAATTTAGTTGTGACCAAGACGACAATTAGTGGTGCAACTTGCTTGCTATGTTTCGTTGTGAATGGAAGCCTGTCACGGTAATTTAACGTTAAACTGTCACGCTCAATTTTCTTCGTAAAAGGCCATTATTTACGAACATTCTTTCTCTCTCTCTTGAGCTGAGTATCTAACAATAGCATTTAGTTCCGGTGTAAGAAGATTAGCGGTTCCCTCCACCCCCCCCCCCCCTAAAGGTGTACCAACACTAGAAGTTATAAAACGGCACTTACAGTTCAGCTTTTGGTTTGGTTTATAACACTACGCCATGGATCATGTAGCTAATTGTAATATTAAATTCAGAAAAGAATTAACTTATTTCTTTGTTAATATAAGAGCCACGGATAGCGTGTAGCCACAACATCACGGAAGTTCCAGAACTCGCTATGCGGAAATACGACGACTGTGTACCGGTACAATATCTTTGTGAAATGATAAAACACACGCAAGCGTTGTCACTGTGTCAACATTACTACACTTTACAAATAAAACGTAACATGCACGACAAGCCCCAACATACACGTTAGCGTAACACGAGAAAAAACACTCAATTACTATTTCCCATTTTGCAAAAGCCTAAGTATTTGAAAATTCAAACCAGTGTCATGTCCATAAAATAAAGTCTCCATTTTTTTTTTTTTTTTTTTTTTTACTTGTTCCTTTAACTGCAATGGTCATATCGGCGGCCGTTCTCCTTTGGAACATATCGGAGGTGTCAACTCGTATTCGTTGGGTTTTAATCATTAGATCACGTACACATTTATACCCCGCCTTTAACTGCAATGGTCATATCGGCGGCCGTTCTCCTTTGGAACATATCGAAGGTGTTAACCCGTATTCGTTGGGTTTTAATCATTAGATCACGTACACATTTATACCCCGCCTTTAACTGCAATGGTCATATCGGCGGCCGTTCTCCTTTGGAACATATCGAAGGTGTTAACTCGTATTCGTTGGGTTTTAATCATTAGATCACGTACACATTTATACCCCGCCTTTAACTGCAATGGTCATATCGGCGGCCGTTCTCCTTTGGAACATATCGAAGGTGTTAACTCGTATTCGTTGGGTTTTAATCATTAGATCACGTACACATTTATACCTCGTCTTTAACTGCAATGGTCATATCGGCGGCTGTTCTCCTTTGGAACATATCGAAGGTGTTAACTCGTATTCGTTGAGTTTTAATCATTAGATCACGTACACATTTATACCCCGCCTTTAACTGCAATGGTCATATCGGCGGCCGTTCTCCTTTGGAACATATCGAAGGTGTTAACTCGTATTCGTTGGGTTTTAATCATTAGATCACGTACACATTTATACCCCGCCTTTAACTGCAATGGTCATATCGGCGGCCGTTCTCCTTTGGAACATATCGGAGGTGTCAACTCGTATTCGTTGGGTTTTAATCATTAGATCACGTACACATTTATACCCCGCCTTTAACTGCAATGGTCATATCGGCGGCCGTTCTCCTTTGGAACATATCGAAGGTGTTAACTCGTATTCGTTGGGTTTTAATCATTAGATCACGTACACATTTATACCCCGCCTTTAACTGCAATGGTCATATCGGCGGCCGTTCTCCTTTGGAACATATCGAAGGTGTTAACTCGTATTCGTTGGGTTTTAATCATTAGATCACGTACACATTTATACCTCGTCTTTAACTGTAATGGTCATATCGGCGGCTGTTCTCCTTTGGAACATATCGAAGGTGTTAACTCGTATTCGTTGGGTTTTAATCATCAGATCACGTACACATTATACCTCGCCTTTAACTGCAATGGTCATATCGGCGGCTGTTCTCCTTTGGAACATGTCGAAGGTGTTAACTCGTATTCGTTGGGTTTTAATCATTAGATCACGTACACATTTATACCTCGCCTTTAACTGCAATGGCCATATCGGCGGCTGTTCTCCTTTGGAACATATCGAAGGTGTTAACTCGTATTCGTTGGGTTTTAATCATTAGATCACGTACACATTTATATCTCGTCTTTAACTGCAATGGTCACATCGGCTGCGTTCTCCTTTGGAACATATCGAAGGTGTTATCTCGTATTCGTTGGGTTTTAATCATTAGATCACGTACACATTTATACCTCGCCTTTAACTGCAATGGTCATATCGGCGGCCGTCCGCCTTTGGAACATATCGAAGGTGTTAACTCGTATTCGTTGGGTTTTAATCATTAGATCACGTACACATTTATACCTCGCCTTTAACTGCAATGGTCATATCGGTGGCCGTTCTCCTTTGGAACATATCGAATGTGTTAACTCGTATTCGTTGGGTTTTAATCATTAGATCACGTACACATTTATACCTCGCCTTTAACTACAATGGTCATATCGGCGGCCGTTCTCCTTTGGAACATATCGAAGGTGTTATCTCGTATTCGTTGGGATTTAATCATTAGATAACGTACACATTTATACCCCGCCTTTAACTACAATGGTCATATCGGCGGCCGTTCTCCTTTGGAACATATCGAAGGTGTTAACTCGTATTCGTTGGGTTTTAATCATTAGATCACGTACACATTTATACCTCGCCTTTAACTACAATGGTCATATCGGCGACCGTTCTCCTTTGGAACATATCGAAGGTGTTAACTCGTATTCGTTGGGTTTTAATCATTAGATCACGTACACATTTATACCTCGCCTTTAACTGTAATGGTCATATCGGCGGCCGTTCTCCTTTGGAACATATCGAAGGTGTTAACTCGTATTCGTTAGGTTTTAATCATTACATCACACACACACATTCACACTCTCATTCATACTTCCAGACTCTGGGGAAGATGGGAAATTATCTTGGTCGGAGAAAAATCCCCATCCCCACCGCCGGGGATCGAACTCGGGACCCCTAGCATGGCAAGCAGGTGCTCTACCGACTGGTCTCCAATTTATTTAATATAGAAGATATGTTTATTGTCAATGAATGTTACATTGATGCAAAGGTGGAACTTAGATATTTTTCAACTTAATCACCATTCCGATCGATGCACTTTTACATGCACTGTGGCAATGAAATGAAATGTGCAGTGTTTAACGCCCGCTTTAACTACATACGGCACCACAGTCGGTGACACTGATGATACATGAGATGAAGATGGAGCACCGGTGGAATGAGATGGCGGGGGAAAGTGGAGGTCCCGGAGAAAACCCGCTCCAGCGCCGTGTTGTCCACCACGAATCTCACTTTGCGGTCACCTGGGATCGAACCCGGGCCTCCTTGGTGAGAGCCAAGCGGTCTAACCACTGAGCCTCGGCGTGGCCTGCGCTGTGGCAGTTTTTGTATACCCTTGTCATAGCACTCTTCCGCCAAGTTGCGCAGGTAGCGCTCAACCTCGTTTTTTAAATCACCGTCGGTCTGGAAATGTGTTCCCATCCGAACTGGGCCAGGAGATCAGCAGTATGGGGACGAGCGTTGTCTCCCTTCGTCAGCATTCCCCCTCCTTCGATTTTGAATGGCACGTCGCAATTTTTTTAAAGTCTCACAGCAGCTAGCGGCGTTTATTGTTGTGTCGGTAGGCATAAACTCCCACAACAATACACCTTTTCTGTCCCAGAACACACTAGCCATCACTTTGCCGGCAGAAAATGTCTGTTTCAACTTTCGTGAATTCGGCGAATTCGAATGCCGCCACTGAGGAGAACGTTCTTTAGTATCTGGTGTTGTGTAGTGCACCCAGGTGTCATCGTCAGTGACAATTGAATCCAACAATTCCTCGCCCTGTTCAGCTTAGCGCTCCAGGAATCGGTGGGCCGCTTCAACACGTTGCCGTTTATGGTCTTCGGTGACCATTTTGAGGACCCACCTCACACACACCTTATTATAATGCAAATGTTCGGTCAAAATCTTGTCAATCGTAGTCTTACTGACTTCAGGGATAAGTTCGCACAGCTCGCGAACTGTCACACGCCGATCTTTAAGCATTTCTTGCTCCAGTTTTGCAATTGTTTCGGCTGAAACCAAAGGCTGACCAGAACGCTGTTCGTCATCGACGTCTGTACGTCCGTCTTTGAACTCTCTGACCCACTTTCGCACGTTTTTGACGTCCATACACTGTGGCCCATAGACTTCTCAACAAATAACACCAGAAATCCTACCAAATACCTCCCACAATAGGCAGTGGATCAGACTGGGCTTCATGTCAAGCCTGTATCCCTGCACCAGATACCCACTCTGCTGAATCGCACTGCGAGACAGCTAAGATCAGCTCCGGGAATGCGCGGGTGCTTAAGGCGGTACCAAAGCACATTTCTCCTTCCCAATCCGGTGGAAGTCTTTTAGTGGAGTAGTACCCTTGAGGTGAAGCCCACATACCCCACTGTGCCCTCCAACACAGTGGAAATCCATAAATGGATTTTTCCTCCACTCGACAAAAAAAAGAAAAAAAACTTCTCAACACTGACGATGAATTTCAGTGGGGCTAGTAAAAACGGATCACTGCACGCAACTCGCACTTGGCGGCGGAAGTGATAGGAAGCTTCATCGCAAACGGCTGCCCAGCCAAGACTAATGGTTGTAACGGCTTCGTTGTGGTGGGGATTTGAAGGGGTGAAACCAAACTACAAGCCAGTGTTGTCAGATCTCGCGTAATAGCGTTCCTCACGGCTCCAGTGCCTTGGAGACCTTATTTTACAGACACGCCTCGTAGTTAACATTACAAATAGAACCGAAATGATTTGTTAGCTTGTACGAAATGTCACATCTTGAATGTAAAGCTTGTCTCAACCTTAAAATACAGTATGGAAGTTTTTTTTAATAATTTACGTCATGTAACATTTTAAGTCATACCGGACGATGAATGAGATACCATCTACGCTACCGAGGCGGGCCCCATGGTTGTTGTTGACGTAAGAGCGCGACTGGAGCAGTCACCCAAAAATCATTAAGACGTTTGTGGCAGGATACAGGGTACACCTACTCAATGTGTCAGAGAGCTGCTAAAAGTGCAGGCCTAAAGCCATATAGGGTATACAGGAACCAGATAAGGATAAAACATTGAATTATTGTCGTTGGTTTCAGATGTTCATTGTGGAAAGTCCTGTCATATTGGATGGATAGTCAACATGAAATCCCGGGATTTGAGCCCCGGATCTCCTGGTTTCCGTCCAGTCGCTCTTAACCTTTGAGCTACCATGGCCAACGTGCCGTCCTGACATTAAATTCTCCAGTTGACTCGTATATTTCCCCGGTAGACCACTAGGGGCTCTCGCATCCGAGATACACCGTTTGTGGCGACTTACTATCGTAAGTACTTGAGTCCCAGGCTTCATCATTTAACTCTTATTATTTTAGTTAATTGATGGAAATTAATCATTTCTCCACACTAGCCATTAATAGGCTAAGATTTTTTTTTTGTAATTGACGTCCTGCAACATTTAGTCATATCGGACGATGAATGAAATGGGTGAAATGATGCTCAATGCGTCCGGGGTCCATGGAGCTTAGAGTTACCCGACATTTTTCTATCACGATAAGGGAATACCCCAGAAAAACCTTATCCAGGTAACTCACCCTGACCGAGATTCGAACTCGGGACCTCTTAGACGTGAGGCAGACATGCTACCATCTACGCTACCGAGGCGGGCCTAAGATTTTTAAAGGTTAGAGTCAACATACAAAATCAATGCCTGGGACTCAAGTACTTACGATAGTAAGTCGCCACAAACGGTGTATCTCGGATGCGAGAGCCCCTAGTGGTCTGCCGCGGAAATATATGAGTCAAATGGAGATTTAATGTCAGGACGGCACGTTGGCCATGGTAGCTCAAAGGTTAAGAGCAACTGGACGGAAACCAGGAGATCCGTGGTTCAAATCCCGGCCATGGCATTGAATTTTTCATGTTGACTCTTATCTATCAAAAATTTTAGCCTATATACGGCTAGTGTGGAGAAATGATTAATTTCAATCAATTAACTAAAATCCTGTCATATTGTGACTTTGTGGGTTCGTGAAATGAAAAGTCTAATTGCACCACTCAAAAAATGTTATTTATTTCCACCGACTTACAGTTAAACTCTTGCCAATTACACAGAATTACGTAATGCACACAATTACAATTCACCAGTTCGTCCGTTACAATTTCACTTGCACTCGTAATTACGTACAATCCACCGATGCACTCACACAGTCTTCTCGTCGTACACTAGCACTGCATTCTTACGCCAAGAACTGACTGACTGACTCCTCTTGCCCGACGTGTTGCTTATATAGGGTCAGCTAGCCGATCTGGAAGGTTCTAGATTAGATGAAATATCCCGTAAGTTCGAGAACACAGGTGGAACAGAAAGAGACGGCGCAGTGATGTTTTTTTCCCAGCCACCCCTTGTCACCGCTATAAGACAAACGAGGGGGGCGTGGCTAACGCCGACCGTCTCCTGCTTGCCCGCTCTATAGGGTGTTGCGACGTTCGGGTGACAATATTGTCCATCATATGGTTCTCAGATGAAGCATGGTTCCATTTAACCCGTTATGTACTCGGTTAGATGTACTCGGTAAGAATCGGAGTTTGGTGCGCCATATCCGCACAAAGAATAGTAGGAGCATTTGTTTTTTTTGTTTTTTTTTTTTTAATAAATGAGACTGTGAACTCTGTAGAGTAGCGACTGAATGGTGGTTGTTGAGCCACTGGACGATGTAGAGCTGAGTCAAGGGTATTTTCAATGTCATCTTAAGCTTTTTACCTTGCTCAGGCCTGCTGCTCCGGCAAAAATACGACTCTATAACACTGAAGTCCCCTGGTTACCTTCTGATTGTGCAGTCAAATATATTGGCGTCCATCTTGATCGTCGGCTGACATGGAGCACACATATCAAAAGCAAACTAAATCAAGCCTATTGTCGCGGCGCTGGGCATAAATGTTTCGGCACAAATAGGTAACGAACTTGTGTAAACAGATAGTGCCGGCAAGCAAGATAACTGAGGCAAAGGCCTTGCCGGGTAGATTAAGTCACGTTTCTCGAAGGCGATAGAATGTTCGAATTATGTAACGAGATGCCCTGTTTTCCAGAAACCTCTAGTGATTGACAGAGCAGTCTGGTAATGATGAATGGAGATACAAAAGGGATTGTGACACGCTAGCAGGACAGTTGTAGTTGTGAAACAGTTGTTGTGTAACAGTCAGTGTTGTTGTAATGTTGTTACGTGAGAATTGAACAGTGTATTGCTACGGAAATAAAGGAGATTTTTAATTCCTGCAACTCGGTCTTTTAATTCTACGAACCCACAAAGTTACACTATGCTCGTCTTCACAAGTTGTATCCCATCCGCAACGGAAAATCCTCTTTACGAGTCGAATGTACCCTGCTACTACACAAGAGTATTCTATATGCCAGTACCGTATGGGGATATGCTTCACCTACTCATATTCACCAACTCCAGGTGTTTCACGCCCCGTGGTACATCCGGAATGCACAGCTACATAGAGAATTGGACATAGGCAGCATTAAGGAGTACATCTCTACAACGACAAGCAGATTCTTTGTTCACCTTCCTTATGTATCAGGTGCTTTATTCTTCCAACTGGGACGTCAGTAGTATACAATTGAGCGTTTCAGCACAGTGTAGATAAGATGTTGAACTCTCCTCTGTGTTAATATATGAGTGATGTAGAATGCTCATTGATTTAGAACTCTCCTATATGAAAATCGAGTTGTAAAAGAAGGGGAGTGTTGGCGTAGTGCCGTTCTCCCCTGTGCAGTGAGATGTTTTTGAGGGTTGGGATGATGAAGATGATGATGATGATGATGATTGTGTGTGTGTGTGTGTGTGTGTGTGTGTGTGTGTGTGTGTGTGTGTGTGTGTGATGTGTAATGTGTGATGGGTGGGATGGGTAACGGGGGTTCCGGGGATGTTTGAATTAAATGTGAATTCTTTTCGATGTGTGTGTGCTTGAACTCTCATGTATGAATATCGAAGTCTAGGGTTCGATATTGTGATGGGGCTGGGTGGGTAACGGGGGTTCCGGGGATGTTTGAATTAAATGTATTGATAGTAATTCTTCGATGACTGTGCTTGAACTCTCATGTATGAATATCGAGTCTAGGGTTTGATATCTATTACGTTTAGTGTATGATATATGATGTAGTATCGTTATTCTTTAGATAAAAGAATATCGAGAGAATGATTAGGTATGTTTACTGGGAGAGATTTATGAAAATAAATGTAATAAGACATTCTGGTAAGGGGTGTTCCCTATGCAGAATCTCTCCTTGAGCTATTGTATCCAAGAGCGATGTAAAGGTTAAGAAAAGGTTAAATTCCATTCCCACATCGAGGTACGAGAAAATATAAATCTATTCCACATTGAAGTATAAGGGTGATGACGTGTTGTCATTCCTCAAGATTTGTGCATATGTGAGTAAATTCGAATTAACAGGTCTCACCCTGTCCCGCCAGCTCGGGAACGAACGTGTCCTCACTTCACACAAACCCTCCGTACGTTAAGTACAATCGACGATAGGATGGGGAGGGGGGAGACAGGTATGATCACGTTTCATCACCCATCTGCTCACTAGGGAACGAATGCATTCTCACTTCACATCGCAACGTCAAGATGAGTGGAACAACAACACCTATCATTGAAAGTGATACCAGATTCTGGGAGAATCTACGCAATTTCGAAGATTTGCAAAAGCATTGGGTTGAGCACCACGATGAAACGTGTGATGGAAAGATGCATCAAGTGATTTGCGAGAATCCTTCCCATCATCATTCGATCACATCTTATGCTCAATGCGGAAAGAATTGTAAAGTGTATCTCGGGTAAGTAGAATTATAATTGTGCGTTAACGTGAAAGTGTTGTTATGTGTTATATAACTAATGATAAATATGTTTATTTCAGTAAAGCCCAAAGTGAAGATGTGGCATGCCAGTCCGAACAGGATCAAGGTGAAGATGTGTGCGGTCCGTACAATGATCGTCCGTTTAAGGATATCGGTACATCGAAACCCGAGGAGGAAGTCATAGAAAAGTGAGTATAAAATAATAAGAGTTTTACGTTAACAAGTGTATTAAATATTCACGATGTTGAGACATAGTTCGTGTATGTCCGCAGATCCAGTAAGAAAGGAGACAAGAAAAAGAAGAAGACGAACTGCAAACCGAGAATCGTCAAAGCCAAGAAGACGTTCGATCAAGACAGTTTCATCATAATGATGTTCGAACCCTTCACACCCTTCGCAGAAGAAGTAGAGGAGGAAGTTGCGAGTGATGGTAAATAGTGTGTGCATGAACGATAACGACATCTCCATCAGCATTGACTTTCGTGTGAACATAGGATTATACAATGAACTCCCATCACTTTACATTAAAGCCACACATGACGATACGTTTGTGTATATTACAAAAGATGATTGGGAGGTAATAATGTCAAATTTGTGTGTTTTGGATACGTATCTGAGAGATGGTAAGCATCCATGTGCACCGTACAGTGAAAATATAATATATGCATTTAATATAATGTTATGCATGAATAAGATGCAAGAAATAACGTTTGTGAATACATGTTTAAATGTGGGCAGTATAAATCTGAATAGTACTGCATTCAATGGACTTAAAAGACTAATTCCATATATTGAAAGAAATTTATATCAGTTGTATGATATTCATAAATCATTATGTTCATATGATGCAAAAAGCAGGAGTGCAAGGAAGAGGATATTGGAGATGTATGTTAAAGTCAATAAAAAGATAATTTGAATTTGTAATGTTTTATTTATTACACCTATATGATAGATTGTACAACATGAGTTAATGGTTTATAAGTGAATAATTTATCATGAATAATTAAACAGAATAATGAAGTTTGTGCAGGAAAATTTGACGATGCTTGAACTTCCAATCTGACATTCACTGCCCCCGTCACAGTATCCTCAGGTTGATGAGAGCAATCGATGACGAATAGCGGTGCATATTTCAGAAAGTCGTTCCTTTTCAAAAGAGGGTAATTCTCCTTTCCATAGTAGGATGATTGAAATTTGGAATATTGATCATACAGAGATGCAAATTTCGAATTGGCGAAATCCAAATTCATATCGTGATATGGGTAAGATTCACTGTTGAGATAAAGTTTCAGATTGGTGATATTACAATTATCAAATAGAGAAGCATCCTTAGCGAGATGATTCAATCTATCCACTTGTGCACCGACTATGACGAAACGTGGTTTTTCAAGTTTAGTCGTGGTTGCAATGTTCCATGTGAACGCTTTAGTTTGAGGTACAGCAGGTTGAGTGTGAAGGTCCAAGGTTCGAAATGCGACGTGTAGAGGTTTATCCGATTTGACGAGTTTAAGTTTATCAACTCGTTCAGAATCTGAAAGTCGAAGTACAGGCATCCTCCATTCGAGTCTAGTTAGTTGTATGGTTGTAGGATCGTTTCCAATGATACAATTATTAGAATCCTTAGATCTAATGAGAATAAGTTCAAACTTGCTATTAAGTATGACCTCCATGTGATCGTCGGCGAAACCCAGCAACATCGAAAGAGGAACGATAGCATTGAAGATACCATTCGATGTATTCACGATGTCTACCACACCTCCAGGATAGATCCATCCAGCATTTAGTAAACGATTCGATTCCAGTTCATTCAGTGCAGCATAGTTACGCATCGTTGATGAAATGCCCGGATTCCTAGTTCTATCAATAGTCGTTCCATTCATATCCAGACGAATCTCATCGAATAGGAATGCCATAGCATTGTTACTCAATTTCGATGTGGCAACGGTGCCGTCGGGTTTAGTGAGAGTCCCCTCAATGTAGAGATAACTTCTACTAGGAAGCGTGTACAAATCTTCAGCTTGACATGGAATTCTAATTTCATCGTTCACATCGAGAGCTGACGTATTGTACGGTAGGAATACGTGTTCTTCCTCCTTACTGATCTTATCATCAAAGGTCGGAATCCCGGTCACGTCCAACACATCCATCATAGAACCTTGAAGCCTAAGTTTGCGAGAAATCTTCGATTAGACGATGTGATTAGCTTGCGGGTCGATGATCGAGTAGAGGTCAATCTCGAGAGATGTTTTTTAATATAGCATCGTCTCTTAAAACTTATACCCATTACGACGTATGTGCAATCGTACAGTGATGGTTTCGTTCCTGAAATCTAACTTATCGCCGTTCTGGTCTACCACTCTAATGTCGAGATGATCAATGAGATTCGTATTGATGATTGGTAAATATATAGGAATTGATGGTTCCTGCGAGATATGATAACCTGGAGGTACCGATGGGAAAAATTCATACAGAGAATGACCACTTTTACCATTGATGAAATATCCCGTTGCAAGACTACACTCGATACGTATGATGCTGACTTTGAATATGTTAACCAAATCATTAGACTCGGTCAGCACGTTTGCCGGTACCCTCTGTTTAGAGGTGAAACCGAGAAGTGAAGCAATAGATCTCTCACGACTAAAGTCGATAATATAGGGAGATTGAATTTCTGATTTCATGGTGTTATTATTAGCACGTAGAATAAAGTCGTCACCGATGTCGAGAGTATCCTTGATCAATCTGGCGATATCATCCAATTCATAAGTACCCGGTGGAATTACTATACGTTCGACTTTTCCATCGCGAACGTAATGGAATAGATTATTACTCTCGTCCACATTCGGAATCGAGTAAAAAGTCTTAAAATTCAATAGAGCTATCTCGTAATGTCCGTTAGGATCCAGATGTAATGGTGGATTTAGAAATGTAGAGAAGCTGGTATCACTACCACTCACGGTGATCGTGTAACTCATCGAGGAGAAACTGAAGGCACAAGTGACCGCAAATCACAGAATCGAATTCTTGAAATCTCGTCGTATTATATAGGAGCTTGACACCCGAAAGGTACGTTTCTATCTCTTCCGGAGGTCTCAGATCGCCGAAACTGTCAAAGTAGTAGGCAACGTCACCATCCTTACGTACAGCAACCCAATGTGTACCAGGGTTATTTGATGTATCCAGATTCACTACTATTCTCTCATAGTATCGAGGACGTGGAGGTAGTTTATCGATCATGTAGACACCTCTAAAATGTGGAATGTGTAGACGTCGTGCATACGAATCGATCTCGTTAGCACTCAGGGCTTTTTCCGGGATAAATATAGGCCTCGCCCCGAGTTTTTTGATCGAAGATATAATCCTCTACCCTTACGACGTCTCTTACGGCGAAGACCTTTGCCCTGAGCCAAAGATTCCATGCGCTCGTTGTGACGTGTTAATTCCGCAAGTTGTTTTGCATCCGAACGTTTCTTATTGACAGCCGTAGCAATCTGAGCAGCACCTCCAGCTAGACCACCTGCTGCACCTAGAGCTGCTAAAAGTGGTAGCAAAGGTAAGAAACCACCTCTCTTGTTGCGACGTTTACGCATGCCAGCGCCTGCTGCCAATTTACGCTTCATAAGTGTAGTCACAAGTCGAGCTGCAAGTCGTTCGCCCAAAGAAGCGTCGGCAGACTTTACACGTCTCCAAGCTTTCTCTACCAACACCTTATCGGCTAGACGACGAGATTCTGTATCAGTACTCTCTGCCTAAGCCCGATCGTGATCGAGACACGCTGAATCTAACCCGTTCACCGGTAAGTCACCTCTCTGCAAGCGTTTATGTAGTTTTGTTCCGGGACCGCAGAAACGATAACCCGGTAAATGTGCCTCAAATGGTAATGAATTAATCAAGGAATTAAGAATTCCCGAACCTTTGCGTGCACGTGTTGAGCGCATGTCTCACTATGAAATAAAAAAGGCAAAACGTGCGCTTTATAAGTATACGATTCCTATGACGATTGGCTAAATCCAGTAAAGACATAGATTGCCCTTATCACGAACGAGATAAAAGACAAAACTTATGCTTTATAAGTATTAGTCGCGATATGGAGATAGTAAAGCAAAAGTGTACGCTACCCATACAGGTGTTAGATTTCGAGGATGACATTCGCAAAGGACGACACGGTACGTTGTTTCCGAGTAACGTTAGAGCGCTCATACTGGGCAGTTCAAATGCTGGAAAAACGAACGTTTTACTCAACCTGCTTATTCACGAGAATGGTCTGAGATTCGAAAACCTCTACATATACTCGAAATCGTTGCAACAACCTAAATATCGATATTTACTCAGGTTACTGAAAACTATACCCGATATAGGTGTATTTACGTTCGATGATGGTGATAAAGTGATTCAAACGTCGGATGCTAGAGAAAATTCGATATTCGTATTTGATGATGTGATAAATGAAAAACAGGGTAAGATAGCTTCATATTACAGTATGGGTAGACATCGTAATGTCGATGCTATATATTTAGCACAATCATATGCTAAAGTACCTAAACATTTAATTAGAGATAATGCAAATATGATTATATTCTTTAGACAGGATAATCTCAATTTAAAACATATATACGAAGATTATGTAAATACCGATATGTCCTATGATGAATTTAAGGATATGTGTAAACATATATGGGAGAGTGATGAACGATCCTTTGTTGTTATAGTACCAGAATATCCACTGAACGAGGGACGGTACCGTCACGGTTTTGATCGCTTTATCAGAATGAATAAATAGAATAATCCATCACTTAAGCAATGAGTATCGACAGGTTCGGATCCCGAAGAATCATACCCTCTAGGGGTGTGTTCAATCGATATATCATAACTAGAGATGGATCGGGAAACTATCGATTCAAGGGAAAGCGGTTGTGCAATATTCACGACCCTGAAGAAGGTGACGATGCATCGACTAAACGTTATGTGGATACGCATACGGCTGACGTCGAGAATCGAATGCAGATCTTCAGCGAGCAGACCTCGTATCAGCGTATGGGCGAGTTTGAAGCTATGCTTAGGGATCACATACAAAAATCGCTCGACATCAAATACAACAATTTAATGGAGTACTTAAGTAAATATGCATTTAAACGTGATTCCGAAAATAATGTCATTATAGATGGTATAAGAATGAAAACGCTGTTGGACCCCCTTCACGAACACGATGTTCCTAATAAAAAATATGTAGATGATAGGATTCCAATTCACTATTCTAATGAAAGTCTATCATTTCGAATGAAGAGATTGAAGGATTTAGCCGACCCGATAGATGACAGTGATGCAGTCACCATGAGTTATGTTAATCATTTCTTTATACAGAAACATAATGAATTGCAAACGGGTTTAACTGAGACTATAACAAACATTGCCGATACTATTACACGGAAACAGAATGAATTACAAAGTCAGTTAACTAGAACAATCACCTCCGCTACCGAGACTATTACTACAGCTGTAGAAAAAGAAGTGAAAGAACTAACCGCACGACAAACGGAACTTGATAATAAACTAATCACTATAAATAATGATATTCATACTATGAAAACACGAATGAGAAATGTTGTAAACACTATGTTACAACAATTGAAAGCACAACTCATAATTTCATTGCAAACACGTCCGTTTCGAGGTCCCTCTTTAAGGTATACGTTAACATCGGGACTCGAATACTATAAAGTTCCTGGAAATGGAAGTGTACTCTCGTGTTCCATCGTATCATCGGTACATCCGCATGCTGTAAATGATACATTGTTTGCAATAAACGGAAGATTAGTTGAAAGATATCCTGTAAGAGTTGAAACTGGCGATATTCTATCGTTTACAGCGCCAGTCGGACGTGCTAAAGATGGTCATATATTAAGTATAGAACTGATAGTTTCATATAAATTAGCAGTAGCTGATTAATTATACATTCATTTCGATATGGATGCTGAAGCTATAAGACTTAAGGAATCCATTGCCCGTCACAGTAGGGCAATAAGAGAAAAGTTACGTTCTCTCAAAGGAATGAAATTCGAAACGCAACGAGTCATGTCTGAAGTTCTTCAACCTGTAACCGAACCATTGAAAGTAATAGCGAAAGCACACCAAGACGACGACGACGACGAAACTACAGATGATGCTAACGGATCTGATCTCGTGTCAAAGTATCTACACAAGGTTCGAACTGCTAGTTCGAGTGACATGGACAATACTTACGGCATACGTTACGAGGATAATGAGTATAAATTGGGTAACAAGACAGTTGTGTTTAAATCCGATGGTGTTCAGATAGGAACAGAAACGTATGAACCCACAGCAGGCTTATATGAATTATTATTTAAACGTTTACCTCGCAAGACATCGTACACAGATGATGATTTAGACGTGTATTCGCAAATCTTACAGAATACTCAAGTTTACAGACACGGCTATTCAAGAGATGGACGTTTAAGAGCAAATCGAGGGTTCAAGTATCGTCATATCATTCGTGACCTTGTTAGTAATCGAACTGGATTTGGTTTACGTTGGAAAGAACATGTACCGCAGAGAAAATTAGATTACATCTACTGGAACGATCCGAATGAAATAATAAACAGATTAAGATTATTAGTTGCGTCGAGGGATGCAGGTAATTTGAATCACTCACCCGAGATAGAAGAAATTATTACAGAACTTAAAACATCGAAAATTATAGCATGATAAAACGTCGCATTGCAACCGAGTTACATGCACCAGCTAGAAGACGATTTTTACGTCGTAAGATCATAAGCAAAGGAATGAACGATTTAGTACAAATAGATCTTATGGACATGTCTAATTATGCAAGAGACAATAGGAATTATAAGTATATTCTTCTTGCATGCAATTTTTATTCCAAGATGGCTTATGCACGACCATTTCGTGATAAAAGTGGTATTAACGTTTCGACTGCTATGGAGGAGATATTGAATGAAATGGAATCGTTTCCGAAGAATGTTCAATCTGATAAAGGAAGGGAGTTTTACAATAAACATTTCCGCGAACTAATGAATCGTAATAATATTAATCATTACAGTACATTCACTCATGTTAGGCTGCTGCAGTGGAACGTTTAATACGAACGATCAAACTGATTTTGCATAAGGAATTTATTGTTCAAGGCTCATATCAATGGATAAACATACTACCTAGAATTATTCATACCTACAATAATACTTACCATCGAACGATTCGTATGAAGCCTGTAGAAGTTCGTGATAATTCTCTCCTGCTCAGCGTCTACAAATATGATAGAAGTCTGCGTGAGAAGCGAAGATCTAGACTTCATCGTGTTGGTGACTACGTGAGGATTTCTAAGCATAAAGGTGTTATGGAGAAAGGTTATCTACCAAATTGGAGTGTTGAAGTCTTTAGGATACGTACAGTGCAAAGGACACATCCATTGACCTATCTCATCGAGGATCTGGAGGGTAAACTGATTGAAGGAGCATTCTACGGTTATGAATTACAGAAAACTCAATATCCAGACACGTATTTAGTTGAAAGGATCATCAGACGTCGTGGTGATAGGATTCTGGTGAAATGGTTAGGATTTCCTACCCGTGAATGGATTAATGAGGTGGACATTGTATAAATAAAAAAAACACACAACTCAATAAAGAAATATAATTTTAATGATATATTGTGTTTTATTTTTTTTGTTCACATTGATTCCTGACATCTTCTGTAACTGCTAGTCACATTGATTATATATAAATTCACATCTCCTTAACTTAAACATGATAATAACATTTTTATACTTTTTTAAAAAAAAATCATACATGATTATAGTTGAATTAACATTTAATTGTAGAGATTTTAACATAACGTACATGCTAGTTCACATTGAGTATATATAAATTCACCTACCCTTAACGTAAACATGATAATTACAATTTGAAGTAATTAGTAATATACGTTAAACAAACATCATACATGATTATAGCTGAAATAAGAGCCTTTGTACATGCTAGTTCACATTGATATATATAAATCTCCCCTCACCCCTTAACGGAGACATGATAATAACATTTTGATATAATTAGTAAATATATTTTAATAAAAAATCATACATGATTATAGTTGAATTAACATTTCATTGATTTCTGCTATCTAACATTTCAAAACGACATGAATAGGAAAAAATATTCCTTCACCCCTAACATAAACATAAAAAAAGCAACACGTTATCGTTCAAATGAAGTAAATATGTTATTATCATGTAATTAGTAACACACTTTACAATTATACTTGAAACTCAATTATTTCGTTTTTTTGAAATACAGTAATATGTTATTATCATGTGCCTAGTAATACCTTTTAACTCAGTTGTAACACACTTTACAATTATACTTGAAACTCAATTATTTTATTTTTTGAAATACAGTAATATGTTATTATCGTGGCCTAGTAATACCTTTTAACTCAGTTGAATCTATGCTTTATTGAGAAAAGAAAAAGAAATTTACACTTGACAATTTTCTATAGCATAATATCCCCATGCTAATGTTGAAAATGAATTATTGGGAATGTATCGTTTTGTATCGATACCACTTAAAGCTATCTTATTAGATTCAATGGTATGAACATCATGTTTATAACTTCTGAAACATGTCTGCATGCTTCGATGTATAGTGTCAGGATGTGTGATACATGAGAGATATTGTTCAAAGGTTATGAATCTCATCGAATCTTTTGTTACACCTTTTGATTTTTTAATCACTTCAGTATCATATCGATAACTATATAATTTCGATTTCAGCCCTACATATTCAGTCATCACTCTACCGGCTAGCTCATCCTTGAATAATCCTGAAATTTTCTTATTTGCTAACGGAATACCATACACATTATCCATTGGATAATTAGATGTATCGAATAAATGTATATTGGTTTTAATATCGCAGCTAGATTCAAAGAGAAAAGCATCCGTGTCCGTATAGATTAAAGTTACATCTTTCAATTTTTTCTTCAGAATTTCATAATAAAAATCATACATTTTATGTTTGGATAGATCCAGGATTGCTTGTCCTATGTATATTGGCTTATTCATCAATATTTCATCTCTGACCAATTCTATACCTATTAAATTTTCATCAAAAATCACGTACCTTATACATGTCTGTCGAGCTAACAATTTACGCGCTCGTTTCCAGCTGGTAGCTAAATGAAATGAATTATAACGTTTTACATTCTCTATAAATTTTCCATAAACGCAATTATTCATTAACTTCCATAGATTTTGACCAAATTTCGTCTTATCTTCAATACGTTTACGAGCGTTGAGTTCAATGTAAGGATTTATCCAGTTAGATTGTTTATAACCAATTACTCTATGTATACGCGATGGAATCAAACCAAGTTTAACACATTGTTGAAAATTGAGATAATGT
Source organism: Mantis religiosa (assembly GCA_030765055.1). NCBI lineage: Eukaryota > Metazoa > Arthropoda > Insecta > Mantodea > Mantidae > Mantis > Mantis religiosa. Next base: position 951,625 of record JAUKNK010000099.1, on the reverse strand, counting down.
AATACGTATTTATTTTTATCATTCAATGTTGTTAGCAATTTTGTATACTTATCACCTGGCGCGATTTCATTCAAAGGGCATAATGGCAAATCATTTTGTATATCATGAAGTTCCTGTGGATATTTAAAGTCTACTTCCAACGCATATCCCACGTCAGAATCACTTGTAATAGACATAAAATCTATTGATTTAATTTCAGCATCAGTTAGCCACCTTATATCAGTGTATGGTAAGCTATTATTTTCCATTGTATATCCATATAAAGAATTGCAGTCAACGTACATTAAATAATTAGTTGGTTGAGTGTTATCATAGCTAGTCATGTATCTGTTATTCGCCTTTGCATACCGTTTGGACACAGTGCAAATTCCACCTCGTATTCCTTTTTCGAAGAAATCTAGCATAGTCTTATCTGTTAATAATGAAATCTGTACACTAGTCGTTCTTAACATTGCATCATAGGCTAACCCGGGAAGTGTGTAATACTGACACGGGTCGAGTCCGTACAAACCGATACTTAATTCACGGAAGCGTTCAAACACGTCCGTTAGTATTAATGTATCGCACTTAAGATATATATTTAAATATTCACCCATATTTTTAACATTGAATTCATTCCATACCGTTCTAGCATGACTATAATCCTCATCGCTTACATGATCAAACTGATGTTTGGATGGTAGACTATTCTCGTATAATTTTTCTATAGAATCCCCATACGTGTACGGGAAGACACCTTTGCGTTTCATCAGTTGTCTATGCAAAGGATTCGTGTACATATTATTGGTATAATGAAAATCATCTGATTCTAACATATCCGAAAGGTTACTAAGTTTTGAATCCAAAAAACGATAGCTATCCAGAAATCTTAGATATATACTCATTCCATTCGAATTTGTATATCTTTTGCTAAAGGATAAGTAATTTTCGGAGGTTTGTGCAATACAGTTGATAGGTTCCGTATCGTAACCTAGTTTCTTTACTATGAAATGAGCATCGTATTTTGACAAGCAATGAAAGAATATTGGTATGAATCCTGGCATTTTCCTATTTAAATTGCAGTGCTTATGAGCTGGGCCAACGTAACTTCCAGTCAAATGACAATGATCACGAACCTTTATGCACGAGTTAAGAAATTCACGTTTGCATATGTGACATCGTGTTGCATTTTGATATTCTAGCTCATCCACATCTCTCATACTTATTTCAATTTTATTAGCATATATATTAATGACCTGATTTGCAATTGACGTTAATTCTTTAAGAAAATTTTCAATTGCATATGGACCTTCAAATGATTTGAAACGTGTTAAATTTTTATCATAACTACAGACCAAATGTAATGCAATCGCATACGCTTCATGTTTATGAATGGTACGTGTCCAACTTTTACTGGATACATCTTGACACGAATCTACCTTACGTAAGATACATTCTATGTCTGCATAAACCACGAATGGAACTTTTAGACATTTCGAATATGCGTTAAATTCAACGAGATCAGTTTTACCAGCCTCGGGCATTCTGATAATTTGATTCATCATACACCTCTTTTTATGGCTATTTAAACGTGATTCTGATGTGAAATACAAGTTACAATTGTTACATAACCATTTTCGCCCATTATGTTTAGTTAGCTGCTTTCCTAGCAAACGTGATAAGTCTGTTATCAGACAATAATGTCTTTTACACATTTAAAGATTAACATGATGTGATTTTATCTCTCTTGGTTGATATAAGAGAATAATCGATTTATTTTCAACACCGTATATCGTTATTGAAATATTTGAATTTTGATTCTCGAATTTTTCTACATCTTTCAATGATACGGGGAATGTTATATTCTCAAAGTTAAATTCGTTACGAAAATCATATCTTTTATAGGAGGTGGATCGATTCTTGTTACGTTCTACTGGGTATTTGGATGCTAACAGACAGTATGCAAAGCAATATTTATCAGTATTACGAATGTTAATAACAGCTCTCTTCGATTTTATAAAGTCGGGTAATTCAGTTTACATCCCTGCATTCAATGAATCGTATTGTGTCACATATATTGTTAATTTCTCAATACTGTATAAAGCTTTTGAACTGGTAGGCGATTCAAAATTATCCATATGATCTAGTATAGGTTGTACAATCTTCTCTTCATACCATATAGATTTATCTGTAGATTGCAATATCACCTCAAGTTTACTGTTAAAGTTAAATGTATGAATATTATCGCTCTCTTGTGATATTATGACATATTGACAGGATAAACAGGATCCTATCTTAAGACCTGATTTATACATGTTTAAGCCCTTATCAATTTCATTCAAAATTAAAGGTTTGCATTCTGCTAAGAATATGACGGGGTCAAGTATATTAACACAGTTGTGAATTTCGTAGGTAGATAATCGTTTTTTGAAAGCAGACTCACTGTGAATACATCGTAATCGTTCAGCCTGGGTCACGTACGAACAGGTTTCATCTTGCTGAATCGAGGGTTGTCCAGTGGCAGTATCGGAGCATCTTGTCGCCGTTTCTGAAAAAAGCAATTACAACATTCGATTAACTTTATATACGGGAACATTGATTTACATGTATGTAAGGTGGTAACAGAAATAACATACATGTTAATAACTTTTACATGTATGAATCTCAATTTTACGTAAACTCTATACTTTACGTAGAACGTGACATGCATGTAACTTTTACATATGAAAATAGTTACATAATGATTATGTAATTTACAATTATTGCTATCATCACGTAACTACAATATTCAGATAGTATGTAACTGTTTTACGTAATGCTCTCTCCCTTACATAAATGATAAAAACACACAGCGTAAACCATATACATGTAAAATACCGTAACTGAACTACGATATTCACATGTACGTTTTACACATATAAATTAACGTTCTTTTTTCACCTACAACGTTACTTTTACGTGTAACAAACAAACGTAACTAACATGCATGTGAAATAACGTAACTGAACTACGATAATCACATGTACGTAATTATTACACATGAAAATTAACCCTACAACGTTCACTCTCAATTACTAATACTACATGACGTGCGATAATTAACACTTTAAGTTCTAATACAACATGTACGATTTCACATTTACATGCAAGTAACTACATTCAATTACTAATACTACATGACGTGCGATAATTAACACTTTAAGTTCTAATACAACATGTACGATTTCACATTTACATGCAAGTAACTACATTATCACTTTTTTAATGAAATTTTGTTCAATAATTATACTCACCTTTTGACGACATTACGGGCTGCTTAAAAAAGACAATTTATGTCGTTTGAAACCACTTTCTAGTGTTTCCTCGTCATGGTATTGGAGTATGCAGTCACCACGATTTAGTAGATCTTTCTGCGCTGCGGTCATGTGTTTGAATCTCTCCGGGAGGAAGACTTGGAAATATGATGTTTCGACGACGACCCGTTCACCATATCTGGTCTTCACGGTTTTGACGGATCGAATGATGTGTTGAACGGACTGATCTAATTCACGTAGTTTCTTTGTGGGAAGATGTGTTCCACCTTCAGCTAGTTGATTTAGCTGTAGCATCTCATGATCTGAAACATACATATAAGCACACACGAATCAGTATTACTTCAACATTCTTCGTAAACAGAGATAAAAAATGAATTACAGTATACAACTTTTCCATCTTACCTGTTGGATCCATATTTCCAGAGAATCGACTGCCTCCTCACACATCCGTACTGCGGTATTTATTAACAGATGCTCCGCTCCCCCCCTCCATCCGGGAGAGGTGTTACTGTCTACATATTACGCTATATGTTTAAAGTAGTTGTGACTACGTTATAAGTTCGAAGGTATTACTAGTAACTTTATTATCATAGTTTAAACTTTATATAGGTTCATCATTTTTTACACCCCCTCCAACCGTATCTCTCCTTCCCAAACACCATGTTGCGTGCGCACACTAACTGTGATTCGTTCCCTACATCTTGGAGGGGAGGGTGATATAGTTACACATTTCTTTACACACATACATACTTGTACAAAATATATTTTTCTGAACATTTGATTTTTTTAAAATTTGGTATACTAACACATTCATAGTATTGTTTCATCATTCATACAAATATATAGATTCATTCGTTTAATTTTAAAATATATTGTTTTTTCCTAACGTTATTTGACAAAATTAGACTTCGCTACAGCAATAAGAATGTTTTGACCACCCCTGTCACCAGTCTGGAGAGATTAACTCTTTTTTTTCTCTGACCTACATACCAAGGGGGATGTAGTTCAGTGGAGTATTCGTAATACTGAGGGGAGACTTTCTAGACAATTTTTTTTTTTATATGGAGGGTGATACCTTGCCATGAATAGTTAGGATATCTACACTATAGATCCCTACTTGCGTATATATATTATCGTATTGATTGATCAGTTTTGTATTGCTCATATCTACTTGAAGATGAGATACTTTTCTCTCGTTATCTTAATCATTTTTAAATAGATGGTAAGTGCTTTTATTTTATTTTCGATGTTATGTTCCACTTTTATCATGCAGAGAGGGAATATTCTTTTTAGGTTATCGTGCTTAGAGGGAGCGTTCCTTTATCATGAAAACCCTTTCAAACAGATTTACATTTGCATTCTTATACTTTTCTCTCAATTTTTTTTTATCATTCTTAAAGAGATGGATAGTGCTTTTATTTTATATACACTTGCTATGTACCACTTTTATCATGCTTAGAGGGGACATTTCTTTGTCATGCGACCCTCTCACATAGATTTACATTTCCATTCTTATACTTCATCAATGTGGAATAGATTTATATTTTCTCGTACCTCGATGTGGGAATGGAATTTAACCTTTTCTTAACCTTTACATCGCTCTTGGATACAATAGCTCAAGGAGAGATTCTGCATAGGGAACACCCCTTACCAGAATGTCTTATTACATTTATTTTCATAAATCTCTCCCAGTAAACATACCTAATCATTCTCTCGATATTCTTTTATCTAAAGAATAACGATACTACATCATATATCATACACTAAACGTAATAGATATCAAACCCTACACTCGATATTCATACATGAGAGTTCAAGCACAGACATCGAAGCACTAAACGTAATAGATATCAAACCCTAGACTCGATATTCATACATGAGAGTTCAAGCACAGTCATCGAAGAATTACTATCAATACATTTAATTCAAACATCCCCGGAACCCCCGTTACCCACCCCGCCCCATCACAATATCGAACCCTAGACTTCGATATTCATACATGAGAGTTCAAGCACACACACACACACATCGAAAAGAATTCACATTTATTTCAAACATCCCCGGAACCCCCCCCCCCCGTTACCCATCCCACCCATCACACATTACACATCACACACACACACACAATCATCATCATCATCATCATCATCATCATCATCATCATCATCATCTTCATCATCCCAACCCTCAAAAACATCTCACTGCACAGGGGAGAACGGCACTACGCCAACACTCCCCTTCTTTTACAACTCGATTTTCATATAGGAGAGTTCTAAATCAATGAGCATTCTACATCACTCATATATTAACACAGAGGAGAGTTCAACATCTTATCTACACTGTGCTGAAACGCTCAATTATATACTACTGACGTCGCCTTGATGCTGCACCAAGACTGAAGGCACGCTTGTCACAGGACATTTTATTTCTATAATGTTTGTTTATTCTGTAATAAAGAAGTTATTTGATTTATTGCTTGAGGACGCTAATATGAGTATCCTCTTTCCCTGTATACTTTAATTTTATTATGTATATTATGTATATAGCTCCACAATTTGTATAGCACCAACTGTACTGAGCAATTGACATAAAAATTCAGCAAAAAAGGGTATTTTCAGCAAGATGGCGCTATATGACATACATCAAATAAATCCATGGAACTCATTGAAAGTTTATCTGATGACCGGATAATCTCCAGGAACCTGTGGCCCCCGAGATCTCCAGACTTCTTTCTATAGGGTTACATAAAAGACAGTGTTTAGGCCAACACATCCCCAGACATCGGACGATCTGAAGTACATCTCACATGTGATTCAAGTTATCTAAAGTCTGTTTAGTTAACGCGTGTGCACGTCGCCTGCTGCCTTTGACGAACCATTATAATCTTTTTACAACCCCGGCCCTCCTTCTCCCAGACCTTTCTGCAAGATTGCCACCTTTCTCGGTACGTCATGGGTGTCGTACGAGGTTTCGTCTAAATAAATTATCTTATGTCCATTACTGCAAAACTTCCTTAGTTTTGACGATATATACAATTCTACTGGATTCCATAATAACCCTTATCTTATTCAAAGTGCGGTATTTGAAACCCAGCTCCTTTAGGAGACCCCGCAAAGTGCAGTGCCCATAAGGAAAATCACAAATTTCTTGCAATGTGCAACCAATTCGTCTAAGGTGGGCGCTCTCCCTTTTGCATAGAATCTATAAATTTCTCGACGAATTAAATCGCATGTGAAATTATCTACTTTAGAGAAACGTTTCCTTTTGTTTTCAAACTGATCGGCGTCTTTGGTATTCCTTTCGTCACAATATTTCTTACTGTATATCTGTGAATGTCCAGAATTTATCATCAGGTTCATTGCCAAGCGCTTGAATTTGCTTAGAAACAGTTCCCGTTATAACTTTGTTTTTAGAGGCTTTTCCAGTAACATAACTCGGCCCAGTTATTCACACTATTGTCTTCACTTTGATTATTTTCGCTTGACTGAAAGTTATCTACTACTTCGTTTGCATTTACCACTGCATTTCCCTCCCACGGTCTCCACATCGTGACACACAGCGAATTTCTGCACGTAATGAAACAGATCAATTGGAAGTTGGAACTTTGGCAACTGAGACTCCACGTGGAGTAGACATGTGACTGTCACTTCGAGGAAATCAGGGTTGCTATTGGTCCTCAACGGCAGTGTTCCATTTCTGAAGTGTGGAGATAGATTTATGATGGTCATTAGTGGGCGGGAGGCTCAGGTTCCTTTGACTCCGAACTGCACATGCGTTAACTAAACACACTTTACAATAAGTTGTCGCTAGCACAATTTGTTTTGAAACAATTAATGAAAGAAATGTGTCAGTTGTAAATAAATCACACTGTATATAAAGAAAAGTGAAACCCAAGTTCTTGTGATTCGGGACGAGGCAGGTCATGGAGATGAATGGGCGGCAGTTCCGGTATGTTCAAATTGTCTTCACTCCCTTTTCGGCAAGGTCAGTCAGTCAGCCAGTCAGTCCCTTCGGCACGCACATCTCATTCAACCTTTTCTCTACGTTCACACACTTCGTTGCTTCATGTTATTCCACATAAACTTTTAGACCAGTGGTATCATTGAGGGGAAACAGGGAAGTTACCTTCCCCCCTCCTAGTTAACCTTCGCAGGTGACGTAATAGATATTGGGGTAAGGAAGATTCCGTGACGGGTTGTTAAACTATTTGTTATTATTTTTATGTACATAATGTGTATTGAATACCATTGTGAATTATACTTTTATAGCTTCATATTAGTTCATAATTTTAGTGGAGTTTTTATTCTTCCTGGCTATCAATTTGTCGATGTCGGGCTCTGTAACGGGACATGTTTGACTGTCAGCCACTTACTTGCATTTGTTTTAAAACACAAAGGTGTGTAGGCGTACCGCAACAGTCAGCTGTTCCCCTGCCCCTCCAAGACGCTAAGGGAAAAGGAGGGGAGTCATCCTCAGTGACACTCGATGGCAATTGAATCGTTCATGTCAGAAACCACCTAACAGACAAAATATTAAACAATAGTTTTTGGTGGTCCTGTACAATTTAAAGGTAAATACATCTTTTAGTGCAGAAATAACCTATGTTTGATGTCAGCAATGCTATTTTCAGCCTTCAAAATAATCCGTTTATTTCAGAAAGAACCCAAGCGCCGTCGCTTAGGTTCTTTCTCAGGTAAATTTCACTCGTGACGGCTGGCGGCCTTGATGACATCACGTGTTTTGTGACTCGCTGTGACAATAATTCACAACTACCCTGTACGTGGCCACTCATTTTCCCCATGTGACGAGATTGTGGAAGCATAAAGCGTCTCCTGAAAAAGATGGACAGGATTTATGTATACTCCTGATGAATATGCAGAGCTCATGCCAAAAGCTACTAAGTCTGGCCGATTTACTCTATATCACCTTACATCAGACGATGTTCTCAGTTTCAAAAAGTGGTGGCCCAAATCATATAAGAAAATGCCAAATTCGGACGAAACATCAGGCAGGAAAGTACCCAAAGAAAATAAATAGCCATTCAAAGTGCCCAAGTACAAGCAGTTTTTCTACAAGGATCCTCCGGGAAAAGTGGTAGCAAGTGAATTCATTGGAGGAATAACATCTACCTTCACATTGCTCCAGAACTACCAACAGAGAAAGCTTATCCTTTGGGGAACGCAGGTTTACTTTTATTTTATCAAGCTTATTTTAAACGTTTATATTTTACCTTTAACTAAACATTTTTGTAGGTTATAACAAATTTTAAGATTTATCGCATTTTGTACAGTGATATTTTTTGTTTTAGGTCCCAATCAACAAAAAAAGACGATAAAAAAGTTGATGGAATACATTTGGATATGAAGCCTTCTATGACACTATCATTCAATGGCCAACAACTGACAAGTATGGAAATATAGTCAGACTAAAAATTCAATGCCATTGCCGGGATTTCAACCACGGATCGTCTGTTTGCCGTGAGCTCCTCTTCGTGGTTGAGGGAGACGGTCAACAGGCCCACCCACGTGGAGGCCGTGCGTGGAGACCCGTGGAAAAAGTTTTTATATTCTTGTCTAGTTTAGAGTTTAGGATTTAGTGAACGAAATTTTTAGTAGGTTTTGATTAATGTTTTTATGTACGTGTATTTTTAATAGGTTTCGTTACACTTGTATAGTTTTTAGAAAGTTTTATATCTGGCTTTTGCCATGACAAGTTTTTTAAAGGGCGCTGATGACCGCCGTAGTTGAGCGCCCTTATATATATATATATATATATATATATATATATATATATATATATATATATATATATATATATATATATATATATATATCATCATCACGTCTGTTTGCCGTCCAGTCGCTCCAATCCTTGAGCTACTATGGCCAACATGCCGACATGACATTAAATTCTCCAAGTGACTCGTGTTTTACCCGATAAACCACTTAGCAGTTCTACTACCTCAATGGCGACTTACAACGTGTAAGTACTTTAAGGCCCGGACTGTATAGTTAACCACTATTAGGTCAATTAATGGAAATTAATTGTTCTTTCACACTGGACTTGTGTAGGCTAAAGTATGGAAAGATAGATTTAGACTGAAAAATTCAATGCCATAGCCAGGATTTGAACCACTGATGTTCTGGTTGCCGTCCAGCCACTCTAAACCATTGAGCTACTAAGGCCAACGTGCCGATATGACATTAAATTCTCCAACTGACTCGTGTTTTTCCCGGTAAACCACTAGGAGTTCTCATAAACACATGAGACAACTACCTTAATGGCGACTTACTATGCTGTAAGTACTTTAAGGCCCAGGCTTTTATACTTAACCACTATTAGGTCAATTAAGAAAATTAATTGTTCTTTCACACTGGCCGTGTGTAGGCTAAAGTATGGAAAGATAGAGTTAGACTGAAAAATTCAACGCCATAGCCGGGATTTGAACGACGTATCGTCTGGTTGCTGTTCAGCCGCTCTAACCCTTGAGCTACTATATGCAATGGGCCGATATGACATTAAATTCTCCAACTGCCTCGTGTTTTTCCCGGTAAATCACTAGGAGTTCTCATAAACACATGAGACAACTACCTTAATGGCGACTTACTATGCTGTAAGTACTCTAAGGCCCGGGCTTTATAGTTAACCACTATTAGGTCAATTAATGGAAATTAATTGTTCTTTCACACTGGACTTGTGTAGGCTAAAGTATGGAAAGATAGATTTAGACTGAAAAATTCAATGCCATAGCCAGGATTTGAAACACTGATGTTCTGGTTGCCGTCCAGCCACTCTAAACCATTGAGCTACTATGGTCAACGTGCCGACATGACATTAAATTCTCCAACTGACTCGTACTTTTCCCGATAAACCACTTAGGAGTTCTCATAAACACATGAGACAACTACCTTAATGGCGACTTACAACATGTAAGTACTTTAAGGCCTGGGCTTTTATACTTACCACTATTAGGTCAATTAAGAAAATTCATTGTTCTTTGACGCTGGTCTTGTGTAGGCTAAAGTATGGAAAGATAGATTTAGACTGAAAAATTCAATGCCATAGCCAGGATTTGAACCACTGATGTTCTGGTGGCCGTCCAGCCACTCTAAACCATTGAGCTACTAAGGCCAACTGACTCGTGTTTTTCCCGGTAAACCACTTAGGAGTTCTCATAAATACATGAGACAACTACCTTAATGGCGACTTACAACATGTAAGTACTTTAAGGCCTGGGCTTTATAGTTAACCACTATTAGGTCATTTAATGGAAATTAATTGTTCTTTCACACTGGCCGTGTGTAGGCTAAAGTATGGAAAGATAGAGTCAGACTGAAAAATTTAATGCCATAGCCGGGATTTGAACCACGGATCTTCAGGTTGCCGTCCAAACGTTCTAACCCTTGAGCTACTGTAGCCAACGTGCCGACATGACATTAAATTCCTCAAGTGACTCGTGTTTTTTCCGCTAAACCACTTAGGAGTTCTCATAAACACATGAGACAGCTACCTTAATGGCGACTTACAACATGTAAGTACTTTAAGGCCCGGGCTTTATAGTTAACCACTATTAGGTCAATTAATGGAAATTAATTGTTCTTTCACACAATCCGTGTGTAGGCTAAAGTATGGAAAGATAGAGTTAGACTGAAAAATTCAATGCCATAGCCGGTATTTGAACCATGGATCTTCTGGTCTCCGTCCAGCCGCTCTAAACCATTGAGCTACTATGGCCAACGCGCCGATATGACATTAAATTCTCCAACCGACTCGTGTTTTACCCGGTAAACCACTTAGGAGTTCTCATAAACACATGAGACAACTACCTTAATGGCGACTTACAGCGTGTAAGTACAAGGAGTTGCCAGAAGCTGAATAAGTAAATAAGACGAGATCTTTATATATAGACATACTGTAACGTGTAGTCTACTTGTATTTTTCGATTTAGGCCTTATAAAAACATTTTTTATATTTAAGTGTGACTGTTACTTACCTTTGATACCAAAACAGGTAAAAGAATAATCGTTTTACTTAATTTCAATAATCATTTTTTTAAAAATCACTTTGGATACGCTCATTTATTGCAGAAACCACCTAAGTGCAATTTTTTCAAAAATTTATGACTAAAAACTTAAAGGAAGAAAAATAAAAAAAAATCGATTATTTCAAGAGCATGTTTTTGATTTGTTAAAAGTATATTTGAAGGAGACTAGATGTATTCTTAAGCTGCAAAACAGTTTTCTTTTTCGTAAGTTGAAATAGCGCACTTAGGGGGTTGCTGAAATAAACGATTCAGTTCTGGTTTTCTGGTTTAGACAAATTGCATTATTACAGAGCGGCAGGCGCGGCTCTCGGCTAATTGATTAGGTGACTCGGAAAATTGGCTAACCTAAGTTTACAAAATCATTGTCACTGTCACATGATCAATGCGACAAGTTTAAAGTAGACTAATGATCGCGTACGAATCCGTAATAGGGACGATATTAAATGTCTGATGAACTTCAAGCGGGAGGGAAAACAGAAGACAAAATTTACAATACCGCAATAAAAAGGTGCTACTGCTTACTGCTTCATTTATTAGTTAATTAAAATAAGACTCGCCTTAAAGCTTATCGTAAACATGGCCATCTGTAATTCAACTTAAGTTAATAACCAAGCAGGCCATGTAGATGATGCAACAAATGCTTAGGTTTATTGAAATCCCAAATTGTGACGTAGGACAATTTATAATTATGTATTGCGGTGGCTTAGCAAACAAAACAGGAAAAAGGACAAATGATTTTGTTCTTAAAGTTTTCCTTCTGGCTTTAACTCTCGAAGAGGGTAGACACGTTTTCGGTAAAAGACTTCTTGAAACTAATAGAAATTATTGGAGTTCATCATTTATGAACGTTTAATAAACGTTTAAAATATACATCAAATACGCGACGCTATGATAAATAATGTGACTTTGTGGGCTCGTGAAATGAAAAGTCCAATTACACAAACTCAACAATGTTCTTTATTTCCACCGACTTACAGTTGAACACTTGCCAATTACACAAAATTACGTAATACACCAATTACGATTCACCAATTCGTCCGTTACCGTTCAGATGCACGTACACAATTACACACAGTCTTCTCGTTCATTAACACGGCGCTAGCACGTCAAACACTGACTGACTCACTGTCTCGCTGAAATCCTTTTTTTTATAGGAATGTCACTGTTTTTCTAGAAGTCTCTGGTTTCACGAAAGTTCCAGAGGGCAGCAGAAGGGGAGATAAGCGCCCAGGGTCAAGTGACATTTCCTTAACGACCCCTCAGTTAGTGACAGAGACTAATGGGAGGCGTGGCACGGCTCCCCTTTGGTTTTCTCACAGCTGTTGCCCTCAAGCCTACTGCTAATTGGGTGACACTGCTCCCTCCTCAAAGCTGGTCGTCCCGAACAGCACCATCGTAGCGGGCTAGTCGATCCAGGTGTACCACCAACATCTTACCTCGGGGAACCTTCTGGATGCGGTAGACCACGTCGTTAATCCTCTTCACCACCCGGTACGGTCCTTGCCATGGCTGCTGGAGCTTCGGGCAGCGTCCCTTGGTCCGGGTAGGACGGTACAACCAGACCAGGTCACCTTGCTGGAACCCTTGGCTGTTGGCTTGCCTGTCATACCTGGTCTTCATGCGGTCGCTCGCCTTCTGGATGTTCTGGCGAGCCATCTCGTGCATGTCGTGGAGATGGTCCACCAAGTTCTCCACATACTCGGTCGCTGGCTGTTTCGCTTCCGGAGGGCTTCCAAAAGCCAGGTCACAAGGGAGGCGTAACTCTCGGCCGAACATTAAGCTGGCTGGCGTCATCCCAGTTGTGTCGTGTGTAGACGAGCGATAGGCCAGCAAGAACAGTGGCACCTTGACGTCCCAGTCTCGCTGATGGCTGGCCACGACCTTCCTCAGGTGTTCTTCTAAGGTCTTGATGTACCTTTCGACCATGCCATCCGATTGGGGATGTAGAGGCGTAGTGCGAGTCTTGTTCACCCCAAGCCATTGTAGTGCCTCCTTCATTAGGTTGGACTCAAAGTTGGTACCCTGGTCGCTGTGTAGCTCTAACGGCACCCCAAATCGACAGAATACTTGCTCCACGAGGCAGTCTGTGATTGTCTTTGCCTCTTGGTTTGGGATGGCATACACCTCCGGCCACTTGGTGAAGTAGTCCACGACCACCATTAGGTACTTGTTGCCTCGGTCGGAAACTGGGAACGGTCCAGCAATGTCAACGGCGATCCGTTTGAATGGCGCTCCGACGTTGTACTGCTGCATGCGACCCCGGCTCCTAGTCTGGGGGCCACGACTTGCCGCGCACACGTGACACTGACGGCACCATCTCTCAGCATCTGCTCGGAGTCTCAGCCAGTAGTAGCGCTGCCGTAGTTTGTCAATCGTTCGGTTCGCTCCCAGGTGTCCTCCCGAAGTACCGGCGTGCACTTCCTCCAGGACCTCCGGGACCTTATTCCGGGGAAGTACCAACTGCTCTCTCTGCGTATTCCCATCGGTTGATTCCCATACCCGGAACAGCACGCCCTCTCTGGTCTTCAACGAGTCCCATTGGGCCCAGTACGACTTGTAGGTGGCGCTCCTCGGTGCGATGTCCTCCCAGGTTGGTCTCATACCTGCCTCCACTTCCCTCAAGAGTGGCCCCAAGTCTGCGTCCGCCAGCTGCTCCCTCCTCAGGCCTGCGCTATCCCAGCCTTCAGCAGGCACTGCCACAACTACTCGGACTGCTGCGGCACGCTCCTTCTCTTCCACTCTTGTGCACTGGCCGCACTCTTCTGGACAGGGTCTTCGGGACATGGCGTCAGCGTTACCGTGGCTCTTCCCTCTACGATGTTCCGAGGTGAAGTCGTACTCTGGACCCAACGTGCTGTCTGGCCTTCCAGGTTCTTAAAGCTCAATAGCCAGGTTAGGGCGGAATGGTCAGTCCTCAGGTGGAATGGCTGACCGTACAGGTACTTGTGGAAGTGCTCCAATGTCTTTACTACCGCCAGTAACTCCCGTCGGGTGACGCAGTAGTTCTTCTCTGCCTTGGATAGCGTCTTGCTGTAATAGGCTATCACCTGCTCATTGCCATCCTGGATCTGCGATAGGACACCTCCAATGCAATGGTCGCTGGCGTCGGTGTCCACAATGAAGGCGCCACCCACTTGTGGGAAACCCAAAATTGGAGCACTGCACAGGGTTTCCTTCAGGTGCTGGAAAGCGTTTTCAGCGTCCTCCGTCCACACATAAGGCCGGTGTTCCTCTGTCAGGCGGGTGAGGGGTTTGGCGATGTTGGAGAACCCCTTTATGAAGCGGCGGTAATAACTGCACAGCCCCAGGAAACTGCGCAGCTCTTTCTTATCCCTTGGGCGAGGCCAAACCCTCACGGCCTTTGTCTTCTCCGGGTCGGTGGCCACTCCGGTTGCTGAGACTATGTGGCCCAAGTAGTTAACTTCCTTGCGGAAGAGCTGGCACTTCTTCACGTTCAGCTTCAAGTTGGTCGCCTGCAGTCTCTGTAGCACCTTACTCAGTTTCTCGAGGTGATCTTCAAAAGTCTTCCCGATGATGATGATGTCGTCCAGGTATAGCAGGCAGGCATCGTAAGTCAGCCCTCTCATCACTGACTCCATGAGGCGCTGGAAGGTAGCTGGTGCGTTGCAGAGGCCAAAGGGTATAACCGTGAACTGCCAGAGCCCTTGGCCCGTCGAGAATGCGGTCTTCTCCTTGTCTCTCGGGTCTAGAGCTACCTGCCAGTAGCCCGACTTCAGGTCCAGGGTCGAGAACCACTGTGCACCAGCTAGCGTGTCCAGGGTGTCGTCAATCCGGGGTAAGGGAAAACAGTCCTTCCGGGTGACAGCGTTCAGCTTTCTGTAGTCTACGCAGAAGCGCAGCTCACCGTTCTTCTTCGTCACCAAGACTACAGGGGAACACCAAGGGCTGTCAGACTCCTCAATCACTCCCCTAGATCTCATGTCCTTCAGCATGTCTCGTACCGCCCCTTGCTTCGCCAGCGGAACGCGCCTATGTGATTGCCGAATAGGCCGGGCGTCCCCGGTGTCGATGCGGTGAAGCACTTTGTCCGTGCGGCCGTAGTCACTATCACCTTGGCTGAGGACGCGCTGATACCGTCTTAGCAGTTGTCGAACCTTCTCCAGCTGTTTTGCGGTCAGTTGGTCGGCCGCCCTCTCCAGTAAGCCTTCTAGCCGGGGCCCCAGGTGTTGCTTCGACGCCGGCTCCTGTGTATTGTCGATTGCTGTTACGCTCACCACGGGCTCGCACGTTCCCAACTCCGTCCCGGCTTGGACGTCGTGATCGGTGTCCGTTGGATTTAGCAGTCTCACCGGCACCTCCTCTCGGAATGGCAGCAATGCCCTGGCTACACACAGTCCGTGTACAGGCGTCTTCTGGTCCAGCATCATGTTCCTGGTTCTCTGGCCCTCCAGTCGCGCCGTCACCACCACCTCGCTCCTCGCGGGGACAACCACGTCTTCGTCCAAGACGACCCTGCAAAATTCCAAGGCGCTCTTCGGGTTGACGGAGTATAACCTCTTCTCCGTTAAGCCGCAGGACCTTCTTGCCGACTTCGACCGTCGCCTCATGGCTCCTGAGGGCATCCAGTCCCAGGATCACCTCCTCAGCCACCTTCGCGACGAACACCCACAGACGCACGGCACTCCTTCCCAAGTTCAGCTCCAGCAGGGCCTCCTTCTCCACAGGCAAGGTGTCGCCCGATGCGGTGACAAGCTGGTATGGCCGGCTTGGCTTCCTTGCCGGCAAACACTTCGCCACGTCAGGTCTGATGATGGTCACGGCCGCCCCGGTGTCCACCAGCACGCGGCACGGCTTCCCTCTTACCCAACCGTCCGCGATGAGGCTGTCATCCATACGCCGGCTGACGGCGCGCAGTGTCACTCGAGGGGATGGTGGTGATGGCGCCAACGTGCCCCTCTCCACGACGGCCCTTACTCGTTTTCCGGCTGCTCTTCCTGGTGTGGGCAGTCTCTCTGCAGGTGTCCGGGATGTCCACACCCCCAACACAGGCCACTAGGTGTTCACCGGCGTCCCTCAGCTGGTCTTCTGTCTCCGGCGTAGCGGACACTCCTCGTTCTCGACTTCGGAGTGGATGTTATTTTGGCCGCCTCCATCCTTAATGCCGCTGTCAGCGCCTCGTGGATGGTTTTATATTCCCCGAGCATTAGGCGCTGACGAATCTCCGTGTCCCGTACCCCGTCGACAAAATTGTAGGGGGCTTCGCGGGATACGAACTCCAGTGGCAGGTCAACCAAGGCCTTGCTAGCCAGCTGCTCGAACGCAATGGCGAACTCCTGCAGCGTCTCCCCCGGCTGCTGTGACCTTGCCTTTAGCTGGCTGCGGTATGCTGCGGCTAAGCGGTGGTTCCCGAAGCGATCCTCCAGGGCTTGCCAGATGTCCTTGGGCGCCGCCGTCGTCTGCACCGCGTTTAGGACTTCCGCGGCTCTTCCCTGGAGGCTGGCTATTAACTGTGTGGCCTCCTCCTCCAGTGACCATCCGTTGTGCCTGGCCACTGTGTCGAACTGGCGGCGGAAGACCTCAAACGTTGACGCGCCGTCATACTTGGGAGGTTTGACGCGCGGCGATGTTATGTCGCGTCCCGGTGCGTCGGCCTTCAAATCCTTCAACCTCCTGCCGACGACGTCCTCCACCATGGCGCTCAGGGACTTGGCGCTGTTGTCGGCCTTTCCTTCCAGCGCATTAACGCGGCTCGCCAGGTCTTCGACGCGCTCTCCTAACTCTGTGACGTCCTCTTTTACGCCGGCCAACTGTTCTTCAAACTTTGCGGCGAGAGCCTCGTTCGCCGCCTTCATTTCCGTGGCCAGACTGCCGTTCGCTGCTCTCATTTCTGTGGTTAACTCGGCCTTCATTTCTTCTATCTTCTCGGTGATGTTGTCGTTAGCCGTCTTCATTAGTTTCAGTTCCGCGGCCAGGTTGTTATTTGTAGTCTCCAGCTTCGCGGCCAGGCTGTTATTTGCCGCTTCCGTTTTTGTTGTTAATTCGGCCTTCATTTCTTCCATCTTCCCGGTGATGTTGTCGTTGGCCGTCTTCATTTGTTTCAGTTCCGCTAAAATCTTTTCTAATGCTGCCTCCATTGTGTTATGTCGCACTCCTGACACCAATTGTGACTTTGTGGGCTCGTGAAATGAAAAGTCCAATTACACAAACTCAACAATGTTCTTTATTTCCACCGACTAAAAGTTGAACACTTGCCAATTACACAAAATTACGTAATACACCAATTACGATTCACCAATTCGTGCGTTACCGTTCAGATGCACGTACACAATTACACACAGTCTTCTCGTTCATTAACACGGCGCTAGCACGTCAAACACTGACTGACTCACTGTCTCGCTGAAATCCTTTTTTTATAGGAATGTCACTGTTTTTCTAGAAGTCTCTGGTTTCACGAAAGTTCCAGAGGGCAGCAGAAGGGGAGAGAAGCGCCCAGGGTCAAGTGACATTTCCTTAACGACCCCTCAGTTAGTGACAGAGACTAATGGGAGGCGTGGCACGGCTCCCCTTTGGTTTTCTCACAGCTGTTGCCCTCAAGCCTACCGCTAATTGGGTGACAATAATTTAAGTAAAGAACCGTTGCATCATTTATAAATAAAAGGAGAAAAATAAAATATAGTAAAGGGCTATACACATCAGTGGAAAAAGTCGCATGTAAAGAAGGAAACGATGTCGAGAAATATAATTCCAAGTAAAGTGAAACGGTATTAATTATTTTATTCCATAGTTACCTAAAAGCAAAATCCCTTTTGTATCAATACCACACCTGAGAAGTTTCACATCTCATCGCTCGCCGCAGCTGTCGGAGAGAGGATTCATAGAAATCTTCGAAAACATCTTCACGGCTTTTAGACGAAAGGTTCATTTCTACATCAAGGTAAGGTTTAGCTTCTACACGCGTCGCCACACCGAGGGAGCGCGAAACTTTTGCGCGTGTGGGGCGTAGACCTCACAACGGGGCAAATCCTATATCAGATATGTCACCGCATCGTGTGATATAAATCCAACCCACACGGAGGGGAACCGCTCCAAGATAATTTTTTCTGTTTTTCATCCTCGCTAAAGCATCTATGATGTCTTCGTAGAAGGACCAACTTTTCATCAGTTCATGAGTACGTCCTTGTGAATGGAAATAACAGCCAATGACGTTAATCTGCTATTGCCTAAGCTGTTTCGGAGATAAGTTTTTATTCTCTTTACGGGGATGCAGCACTGAAAAACCCCACATCCAGCAATTTTCAACCAATCTTGCTGAAATTTTTACCACTTATTTCTGATGCGTAGTGGACACAGAATTCAAAATTTGGTTTTTGTATCTTCAATAGTTTTTTAGTAATTAATTTGTGAAATTCAAAATGTGGGCAAAATTCAAACCGCTCCACACGATGAAAATATTCAAAATTTTAATTTTTTCATTTCTAAAAATTTTCAGATGGTTATGAAGAAAGTATCTATCATATGAATTTCTTATACTGCCTTTAGTTTCAGATGGAAAAAGTAAGGTTTGCAGGAAACAAAAAAGCCAAAAACATGATTAAACCTTTGATTTTGTATATCAATAACTTTAAAAATATAATAAATAATAAAAGTTGATATGGTAGAAACCTTTGTATACTTTCTAAGAACATATGTTGAAAATTTTAGAGGGACTGAATGAAAACTTCATCGTGTGTAACATTTTGAATAAACAAAAAATGATGAAAAAACTATAACTGAGTAAATAAAATTTTAAAACCCAAAATATTTTCCTTCTCAGTTACATATCTTGAAGTAGACTAAAACCCTCCAGATAGGTAAGTTGGACTAGTAAAAAATCTGGTATTTATCAGTTTAATTGTTTCGATTGTGATAAAGTTTATATTGGAAAGACAAAACGTAATTTAGAAACCGGAACGAAAGAACATTTTCATAACATTAAGTATAAACAAACTGATAAATCGGCCGAAGCAGATCATTTTTGGTCATTTAACCATGAAATAAACCCAGAAGTTAAATTATTAAAACAATTAAATAGTCCGATAGATTTAGCGATTTGGGAAGAGATATTTATTTTAAAAAATAAACATCCCGTAATGAAGTTTTTTAAGTTGACTATGTAAAACCTTTATAAATGTTAAATGACACAGTAAAACTCATCAGTTATATATAAACAGTATGTAGTTTAACGAGAAACAGAAAATGATGACCAAGTTAGAAACTCACACAAAAGCAAAATATAAAAATTACTAATTAATTAGAGCCAACTGAAAACTTCAATGCCATGGCCGGGATTTGAACCATGGATCTACTGGTTTCCCTCCAGTTGCTCTACCCCTTGAGCTACCATGGTCAACGTGCCTTACTGACATTAAATTCTCCAACTGACTCATTATATGAGCCAATGTATTTAAAAAGATTAATTCTTTAAGGATTAATTCCTTGAATGTTCCTCAAAACTTTTATTGTCATCTAAATCTCTAGACCAAAGTTTCCCATGACATGCAATACTTCCTGTACCAAGAGACAGACACGAAACTTCCTCCTGGTTTGAACATTTCCTCACAATACCTAGATTTATGTCAAAAGGTTTTGAAATGACAATCCAGTATGCGTCACTACCTTTATGCAAGTATGTCTGTCGTCATAGATGTGTACACTTGGTTTCATGAATGCAGTCTCTACAGCTTCAGGTGGCGTTTTACCAAACTCTCTAACAGGTGTGCACGCTTGTTTCCACATATGCCATCTCTATAAATTCAAGTGGCGATTTACCAATCCTCTCTAACAGGTGAGTACACTTGGTTTCATAAATGCAGTCTTCAGGTGCCGTTTTACCAAACTTCTCTAACAGGTGTGTACACTTGGTTTCATAAATGCAGTCTCTAAAGCTTCAGATGACATTTTACCAAACTTCTCTAACAGGTGTGCACGCTTGTTTCCACATATGCCATCTCTATAAATTCAAGTGGCGATTTACCAGTCTTCTCTAACAGGTGAGTACACTTGGTTTCATAAATGTAGTCTTCAGGTGCCGTTTTACCAAACTTCTCTAACAGGTGAGTACACTTGGTTTCACAAATGCAGTCTTCAGGTGCCGTTTTACCAAACTTCTCTAACAGGTGTGTACACTTGGTTTCATAAATGCAGTCTCTAAAGCTTCAGATGACATTTTACCAAACTTCTCTAACAGGTGTGCACGCTTGTTTCCACATATGCCATCTCTAAATTCAAGTGGCGATTTACCAATCTTCTCTAACAGGTGAGTACACTTGGTTTCATAACTGCAGTCTTCAGGTGCCGTTTTACCGAACTTCTCTAACAGGTGTGCACGCATTTTTTCCACATCTGCCATCTCTACAGATTCAAGTAACTATTTACCAGTCTTCTCTAACAGGTGAGTACACTTGGTTTCATAAATGCAGTCTCTATAGCTTCAGGGGAGATTTTAGCAAACTTTTCAGCGGGTGTGTACACCTTACAGTACACCTTTAAAGCTGACCAAGTGATTACGGCTAATACAAAGGATAAATATATCGCATTTACCCGAAAATAACACCCCCTTTTTAATAAAACTATAGCCAAAAAATTGGGAGGGTCTTATAACAGCTACACCGAGTTGCTTTTTTGGCGGATTTAAGTTTGAGATTCTGGTTTTGCCAATAACCCTCGACCCCCTGCCCGTACACCATTTTCTTCATGAATTCCAAAACATCTAATTTAAAACCTACAGTGAAATTTCTTGGTCAATTCATGTTACCGATAACACGGACAAAACAAAAGAGAAACCCACGTTGAATAACTGCTGCAGTTTTAACCAAAGATCTTGTTTTACTAAAATGGTAAGAACGGATCTTCTTGGAATTACAATCTGTCTCACATTAACAGACCGGGTCTAACATACGCATAGATATTTTTTCTATAATACGTTCCTAAAACATGTCGGGTCTTATAATAAAAATATTTTTGA
Organism: Mantis religiosa; assembly: GCA_030765055.1. Lineage (NCBI taxonomy): Eukaryota > Metazoa > Arthropoda > Insecta > Mantodea > Mantidae > Mantis > Mantis religiosa. The sequence goes on along the minus strand of JAUKNK010000099.1, from coordinate 930,324 downwards.
GAGATCCTTCATAATGCCTCCCAAGAAGGCGTTTCTTCAAGTTAGCGAATAGAATAATGTCACATGGGGCTAGATCCGGACTATAGGGAGGGTGAGGGATGCACTTCACGTTGATTTTTGCAAGATATACAGCAACAACATTGGCAATATGCGGCCGCGCATTATCGTGGTGCAGCATCCAGCCTGCTTCATGAAAATGTGGTATTTTGCGCCTGATATAGACTTGCAATGTTTTCAGGACATTCCTGTAGTATTGTTCAGTTACTGATGTGTGTGCAGGTACAACATGCTGATAAACCATTCCATGAATATCAAAGAATGAGATGATAATAACTTTCCCAGCTGAAGCAACTACTTTTGCCTTTTTTGGGGGTTGGTGATGAAGGAGATTTCCACACTGAGCTTTCCTGTTTGCTCTCAGGATCAAAATGATGTAGCAAAGTTTCATCAGCAGTGATTTCGTTTGAAAGAGACTCCGGATCTTCCTCTAACATCAACTTTAACTGCATGCAGACCTGCATGCGAATGTCCTTTTGTTCGGGAATCAACAGTCTTGGAACCCATCGCGCACAAACACGTGTCATGTGTAATGTTTCTGTCACCAACGTGTGGGTGGCATCCAATGAAATGTTCAGTATTTCAGAAAGCGATCTTAACGTAATTCGTCGATCCTCTTTCACAATGGCAGCAGCAGTGTTGATGTTTTCTTCCGTAAGTGAAGTAACTGGAAATTGTCTCCCCACTTTAAACATTTTAAACCACCTTTGAGCTGTGCTGTAGGGAAGAACAGACTTTCCATAGGCCTCCTGTAACATTGTATAGTCCTCAACTAAAGATTTGTTGAAACCAAAGCACGATTTCAAAGCCGCATATTGTTCCTCGCCTATTATCTCCATTGCAGCGGTAGGCGATACTGAATATATGTGAACTAGCCTGGTTCTCACAGGCGGGAATCAGAAGTACCAACAATGAAAATACTATGGCGTGTTTGTTTCACATTAAATTAACACAATGTAATAAGACTGAATTTTACTGCGAAATATTATGACCGTAAAAAAAATATGATCATTCTTTATTGAACAGCCCTCGTATATTTGGGGGGGGGGGGCGTTTTCCTGACATCAAAACAGTAAAACAAGTTAATATATAAATGGATCTAAAAATTAATTATTTGAAAGTTACGACACAAAATAGAAAGTTACAGAAATTACTCGAAGTGGCTTCCTCTTGCTTCGATACATGGCTTGGACATTTGAAGTCCTTGGTTTACGCGACTTCTGCAGCTGGTGTTGACATTCTGAGAGAACGTATGCAAGCTGGGCTAGACAAAACACAAAACAAACCAGGCATTTTCAACACAGCATGCCATAGCTTTGAGTGCAGGCTTACTGCACGCATCGAAGCAAGAAACAAAAGACACTTCCAGCAATTTTTGCTACCTTAGATTTTGTGTCGTAACTTTGAAATACTCGATTTTCAGACCCATGTACATATGCAGTTTTTTTACTCTTGTGATGTCACGAAAACGTCTCCCAAATATGAAACCAATAAAGTTACATGCTATATACGGGGGCTGTTCAATAAAGAATGATCACAACTGTTTTTTGACAACGTACATTTACTTATCCTCATAATTTTGATGGTTCTTCTCAAAATAGTCTCCCCTGAATGCGATGCACTTGTCCCAGCGTTTCTGTCAGTCTACAAAGTCATACTAGAAAACATTTTTTGAGAGATCCTACAAGAATCGCCTCCGCAGCCTTCACCACTGCTTCTGATGATGGATAATGCCTCCCACGAAGGCGTTTCTTCAAGTCAGGGAATAGAAAAAAGTCACTTGGGGCTAAATCCGGACTATAGGTAGGGTGAGGGATGTACCTCACGTTGATTTTTGCAAGATATTCAGCAACAACATTGGCAATATGCGGCCGCGCATTATCGTGGTGCAGCATCCAGCCTGCTTCACGGAAATCTGGTCTTTTGAGCCTGATATGGACTTGCAATGTTTTCAGGACATCCCTGTAGTATTGTCCAGTTACTGATGAGTGTGCAGGTACAACATGCTGATAAACCATTCCATGAATATCAAAGAATGAGATGACCATAACTTTCCAGCAGAAGCAACCACTTTTTCTTTTTGGGGGTTTGGTGATGAAGGAGATTTCCACACTGAGCTTTGCTGTTTGCTCTCAGGAACAAAATGATGTAGCCAAGTTTCATCAGCAGTGATTATGTTTGAAAGAAACTCTGGATCTTCCTCTAACATCAACTTTAACTGCGTGTTACCTCCATTGCAGCGGTAGGCGATACTGAACATGTCTGAACTTGCCTGGTTCTCACAGGCGGGAAACAGGAGTACCAACAATGAAACTACTACGGCATGTTTGTTACACATTAAGCTAACAGAATATAATAAGATTGAATTTTAGTGCGGAATGATATGGCCTTAAAAATTATGATCATTCTTTTTTGAACAGCCCTGTATACTGATACACATTTTCAGCTGCAAAGGACAAAGCTGTCGCCATAGTTACGATGATATGCTTTGTTATTACTACCAAAATATGAAAATAAAACAAATTTAAAAGCAGAATCGAGTGCGGGTATTTCAAAATTCAATACGCGATGTTTGGTTGTTTTTTTTTAATAAATGGCTTTTCCCAAAGCATTAAATCTATCGGACACTTTAAGTGTTTAAATAATTTAACTCTTGGATTTATTTCAGGGTTAAATGACCAAAACTGATCTGCTACGCCGATTTATCTTTTACGAAAATGTTCTTTTGTTCTGGTTTCCAAATTACGTTTTTTTTTCTTTCCAATATAAACTTTAAAACAATTAAACTGATAAATACCAGATTTTCTACTATCAGGAATTTTATCTTTTATAGAGAAATGCAATACATTTTAATCCCATATTTATTTTGTGGAACTAAAATTATATCAAACTATTTAGAAAAAATTTGACAATGTTTATAAACCCGAGGATTATAATTTTAAAAAGTTTACATACCATCACTGGGTTAGTAAGCATTTTCTAGATTTTAAGATAATAATAAATAATAATAAATTATATTTTGGTATTTATAGGATGTCTACTCATATTGATAGTTACATAAAAATAAAAGTTTTAGTCCTTTTTCGCATAAATTTGCTGTTTTAATAGTCTGATTTATAGATAAAAATAAATAAAGGAATAAAAAGAATAAAAAGAATTTAATAAACAATATAAACATATATTAATACTGCTTTAATTAATGGTTTTAAAAAGACTTTATGAATAATAAGATTGAAAAATTAAAAAAAAACTGTTAATGATATTTCTACCCCTAGAAAAATAAAAGACGACGATTATAATTTTAAAATATGTACTTACCATCCTTGGGTTAATAAATATTTTCAATTTTTTTAAAGAAGTTGGTATAACTTTACTTCCTCAAAATATAGTATTAAATATTTGCTACATTTCTCTATTAAAGATAAAATTCCTAGTAATAAAAAATCTGGTATTCATCAGTTTAATTGTTTATATTGTGATTAGGTTTATGTTGGAAAGACAAAAACCAGGGAAAACCCGGGGCAAAACCTTATCCAGGTAACTCATCCTGACCGAGATTGGAACTCGGGACCTCTTAAACGTGAGGCAGACACGCCACCATCTACGCTACCAAGGCGGGTTTCTTTATAATTTGTGTTTGAGAATTCGTGAATGTGAACTGAGTTGACAGGAAATTAATTGAATTCCTTTGAGACTTTTTTAAGTTCGCAGAAACTTTTTTACTTTGTCAAGTAGAAGACGACCTGAACGTATGACTAAAATAACCAAATTAGTGGCGGCACGTAAACCACTCTAACTGACAACTAATATGTGAAAAGATCAAAACTGGAAATGTGTTTTCGAAGAAGTTGTTAGACATTGAAAATGATAAATTCGCGATTGACACCTCGATATTACTCACAGATTTCTGTCGCTTCCCAGACTCGAAAGAGGAGCTCATTCGGCGTTTTCTTCCGGACATAACCGAAGAGTACACTAACCACAATTGTCTGAGTGAACGAGCAACAAAATACAGATGTCGATGATCTCAATGCGACCACACAGAATTTTCTTTGGGTGAGTTCTTTTCGTACGAGTAAGCTGACACAGTTACAAACCAAAATGACGTAGTCAACTATACTACACAGTTTTAAATTAATTAGCTAATTCAAATAAATCAATCGATAATGTCAGGTAAGTCAATTATTTATTCGGATGCAATAGCAATGTTTGTGGTGTACAATTATACATAAAACTATTGATACATGTACAGTCGTACACAAAATAACATATTTGAGATGATATAAAAGTAGCATATGACTTCTCTACTCGTTCTGGTAAATAAAAACTATTTTTATAGTCGAATCTATCAATTGATGTTGAGATAAACGCTGGTAGATAAGGTTTTGTTACGTATTTCCTTGTAGGTACAATGGGAATAGAGCAATACAGTAAGCTAAAGTGATAGTCACTGTGCGTACAACTGTCAATAATAATAATAATAATAATAATAATAATAATAATAATAATAATAATAATAATAATAATAATAATAATAATAATAATAATAATAATAATAATAATAATAATAATAATAATAATAATAATAATAATAATAATAATAATAATAATAATAATAATAATAATAATAATAATAATAATAATAATAATAATAATAATAATAATAATAATAATAATAATAATAATAACAATAATAATAATAACAATAACAATAATAATAATAATAATAATAATAATAATAATAATAATAATAATAATAATAATAATAATAATAATAATAATAATAATAATAATAATAATAATAATAATAATAATAATAATAATAATAATAATAATAATAATAATAATAATAATAATAATAATAATAATAATAATAATAATAATAATAATAATAATAATAATAATAATAATAATAATAATAATAATAATAATAATAATAATAATAAATAATAATAATAAATAATAATAATAAATAATAATAATAAAAATAATATATTAATAATAAAAATAATATATTAATAATATTTATTATTATTTATTATTATTATTATTATTATTATTATTATTATTATTATTATTATTATTATTATTATTATTATTATTATTATTATTATTATTATTATTATTATTATTATTATTATTATTATTATTATTATTATCATTATTATCATTATTATCATTATTATCATTATTATCATTATTATCATTATTATCATTATTATCATTATTATCATTATTATCATTATTATCATTATTATCATTATTATCATTATTATCATTATTATTATTATTATTATTATTATTATTATTATTATTATTATTATTATTATTATTATTATTATTATTATTATTATTATTATTATTATGATTATTATTATTATTATGATTATTATTATTATTATTATTATTATTATTATTATTATTATTATTATTATTATTATTATTATTATTATTATTATTATTATTATTATTATTATTATTATTATTATTATTATTATTATTATTATTATTATTATTATTATTATTATTATTATTATTATTATTATTATTATTATTATTATTATTATTATTATTATTATTATTATTATTATTATTATTATTATTATTATTATTATTATTATTATTATTATTATTATTATTATTATTATTATTATTATTATTATTATTATTATTATTATTATTATTATTATTATTATTATTATTATTATTATTATTATTATTATTATTATTATTATTATTATTATTATTATTATTATTATTATTATTATTATTATTATTATTATTATTATTATTATTATTATTATTATTATTATTATTATTATTATTATTATTATTATTATTATTATTACTATTAATGATAATAATAATTAAAACATTTCAGAAATATAGAACGTAGATACCGTCTACAGAGTTTCGTCATATTAGAAAATAAATAAAATAAAAAAGTTTTATTGCATTCATATGTCACTCTGTTATAAAGTCTTGTCGTCAAATCTTGTTCGTCACCTTGGTTTTTGTATATGGAGATAAACTTTCATTATACGTTACGCCCGGCTCTGTGTCGTAGGTGTGTCCGCCTCACATTAAAGAGGTATCGAGTTCGCATCTCGTTATTTGAATAATTTCGGAATATTACTTATAAAACGTTTTCAAATTATTAGTGCAATTGAACAATGCTACTTTGGCAGGACATCACACAAGTATTAATTTGTAATTACCGAACTATTATAAGCATAACTCTCGCGGATACAAATTGAACATTTCATGTTGTTTATAAGGAACGGTTGGCTGACAGATGAGCGGGGAGGTCCGGTGCTACAGGGTTCCTTTCACTCTTTCCATAATTCATCCAGAAAGATACGTAGAGAAACTTGGCGCGAAATGCGACTCTAGGCCACGGAGTACAAAGTGGCACTAACCCATGTAGCGAATATGACTTCCCTTTTGCAATATTTTATAAATATTTATTATTGATCTATGTATCAATATTCAAACATTTTCGGCATAAAACTATACACAAATAAATTTGTATATGTTATCTAAGGTATGTGTAATTTTTACTATTATTAATATAGTTCTCTGTCAAACTCTGCAGAGTAGGGGTAGCATGTCTGCCGTAGTTTCAAGAGGTCCCGAGTTCGAATCTGGAGTTATCTGAATAAGTTTTTCAAGGAGTTTTTCCCTTGTACTGAAAGATGAGTGTCTCTTAACTTTTAGTTCTATGTACTCTGCAAACATTTGAACATCATTTCATCATCGTATGATATGACTTAACGTTGGAGGTGTTCCCTTATCCAGAAAGATAAATTAATGTCTGCTAACACTAAGCTCTATGTGTCTTGCTCTCATTTGGACATAATTTTAGTCATCGTCCGATATTACTTAACGTTGGCGGTTTTCCTTATCCTGAAATACGACTGTCTGGTAACTCAAAGCTTTATGTGTCCTGGGCTCATTTGGACATAATTTTATTCATCGTCCGATATGATTTAACGCTGGAGGTTTCCCTTATCCTGAAAGACGAGTGTCTGGTAAGTTTAAGCTCTAAGTGTCCTGTACTCATTTGGACATAATTTTATTCATCGTCCGATATGACTTAACGTTGGAGGATTCCCTCATCCTGAAACACGAGTGTCTGCTAACTTTAAGCTCTAAGTGTCCTGTACTCATTTGAACGTAATTTTATTCATCCTCCGATATGACTTATCGTTGGAGGTTTCCTTATCCTGAAAGACGAGTGTCTGGTAAGTTTAAGCTCTAAGTGTCCTGTACTCATTTGGACATAATTTTATTCATCGTCCGATATGACTTAACGTTGGAGGTTTCCCTTATCCTGAAAGACGAGTGTCTGATAAGTTTAAGCTCTAAGTGTCCTGTACTCATTTGGACATAATTTTATTCATCGTCCGATATGACTTAACGTTGGCGGTTTTCGCTTATCCTGAAAGACGAGTGTCTGGTAACTTTAAGCTCTTTATGTCCTGTACTCATTTGAACATCTTTTCATTCATCGTCCGATATGACTTAACGTTGCCGGTTTTCCCTTATCCTGAAAGACGAGTGTCTGGTAACTTTAAGCTCTATGTGTCCTGTACTCATTTGGACATAATTTTATTCATCGTCCGATATGACTTAACGTTGGAGGTTTTCTCTTATACTGAAAGACGAGTGACTGGTAACTTTAAGCTCTATGTGTCCTGTACTCATTTGGACATCATTTTATTCACTGTCCGATATGATTTAACGTAGGAGGTTTTCCCTTATCCTGAAAGACGAGTGTCTGGTAACTTTAAGCTCTATGTGTCCTGTACTCATTTGAATCTCATTTTATCCATTGTCCGATACGAGTTAATGTTGGAGGTTTTATCTTATCCCAAAAGGTGAATGTTTGTAAATTTTAAGCTCTATGTGTCCTGTACTCATTTGGACATAATTTTATTCATCGTTCGATATGACTTAACGTTGCCGGTTTTCCCTTATCCTGAAAGACGAGTGCCTGTTAACTTTAAGCTCTATGTGTCCTGTACTCATTTGGACATAATTTTATTCATCGTACGATATGACTTAACGTTGGCGGTTTTCCCTTATCCTGAATGACGAGTGTCTTGTAACTTTAAGCTCTATGTGTCCTGTAATCATTTGGACATAATTTTATTCATTGTCCGATATGACTTAATGTTGGAGGTTTCCCTTATCCTGAAAGACGAGTGTCTGATAACTTTAAGCTCTATGTGTCCTGTACTCATTTGGACATAATTTTATTCATCGTTCGATATGACTTAACGTTGCTGGTTTTCCCTTATCCTGAAAGACGAGTGCCTGGTAACTTTAAGCTCTATGTGTCCTGTACTCATTTGGACATAATTTTATTCATCGTACGATATGACTTAACGTTGGCGGTTTTCCCTTATCCTGAAAGACGAGTGCCTTGTAACTTTAAGTTCTATGTGTCCTGTAATCATTTGGACATAATTTTATTCAGGGTCCGATATGACTTAATGTCGGAGCTTTCCCTTATCCTGAAAGACGAGTGTCTTGTAACTTTAAGCTCTAAGTGTCCTGTACTCTTTGGACAATATTTTATTCATCGTCCGATATGACTTAATGTTGGAGGTTTCCCTTATCATGAAAGACGAGTGTCTTGTAACTTTAAGCTCTATGTGTCCTGTACTCTTTGGACAATATTTTATTCATCGTCCGATATGACTTAATGTTGGAGGTTTCCTTATCCTGAAAGACGAGTGTCTGGTAACTTTAAGCTCTATGTGTCCTGTACTCATTTGAATCTCATTTTATCCATTGTCCGATACGAGTTAATGTTGGAGGTTTTATCTTATCCTCAAAGGTGAATGTTTGTAAATTTTAAGCTCTATGTGTCCTGTACTCATTTGGACATAATTTTATTCATCGTACGATATGACTTAACGTTGGCGGTTTTCCTTATCCTGAAAGACGAGTGTCTGGTAACTTTAAGCTCTATGTGTCCTGTACTCATTTGAATCTCATTTTATCCATTGTCCGATACGAGTTAATGTTGGAGGTTTTATTTTATCCTCAAAAGGTGAATGTTTGTAAATTTTAAGCTCTATGTGTCCTGTACTCATTTGGACATAATTTTATTCATCGTACGATATGACTTAACGTTGGCGGTTTTCCTTATCCTGCAAGACGAGTGTCTGGTAACTTTAAGCTCTATGTGTCCTGTACTCATTTGGACATAATTTTATTCATTGTCCGATATGACTTAACTTTGGCGGTTTCCCCTTATACTGATAGACGAGTGTCTGGTAACTTTAAGCTCTATGTGTCCTGTACTCATTTGGACATAATTTTATTCATCGTCCCATAGGCCTTAACGTTCGCGGTTTTCCTTATCCTTAAAGACGAGTGTCTGGTAACTTTAAGCTCTATGTGTCCTGTACTCATTTGGACATAATTTTATTCATCGTCCGATATGACAACGTTGGAGGTTTCCCTTATCCTGAGAGACGAGTGTCTTGTAAACTTAAGCTCTATGTGTCCTGTACTCATTTTGACATAATTTTATTCATTGTCCGATATGACTTAACTTTGGAGGTTTTCCCTTATCCTGAAACACGAGTGTCTGCTAACTTTAAGCTCTAAGTGTCCTGTACTCATTTGGACATAATTTTATTCATCGTCCGATATGACTTAACGTTGGAGGATTTCCCTTATCCTGAAAGACGAGTGTCTTGTAACTTTAAGCTCTATGTGTCCTGTACTCATTTGGACATAATTTTATTCATCGTCCGATATGACTTAATGTTGGAGGTTTAACTTATCCTGAAAGACGAGTGTCTGGTAACTTTAAGCTCTATGTGTCCTGTACTCATTTGGACATAATTTTATTCATTGTCCGATATGACTTAAGTTTGGCGGTTTTCCCTTATCCTGAAAGACGAGTGTCTGCTAACTTTAAGCTCTATGTGTCCTGTACTCATTTGGGCATAATTTTATTCATTGTCCGATATAGCTTAACGTTGATGGTTTTCCCTTATCCTGAAAGACGAGTGTCTGGTAACTTTAAGCTCTATGTGTCCTGTACTCATTTGGACATAATTTTATTCGGCGTCTGATATGACTTAACCTTGGCGGTTTTTCCTTATCCTGAAAGACGAGTGTCTGGTAACTTTAAGCTCTATGTGTCCTGTGCTCATTTGGACATATTTTTATTCATTGTCCGATATGACTTAACGTTGGAGGTTTTCCCTTATCCTTAAAGACGAGTGTCTTGTAACTTTAAGCTCTATGTGTCCTGTACTCATTTGTACATAATTTTATTCATCGTCCGATATGACTTAACGTTGGAGGTTTTCCTTATCCTGAAAGACGAGTGTCTGATAACTTTAAGCTCTATGTGCCCTGTACTCATTTGGACATCATTTTATTGATCGTCCGTTATGACTTAACGTTGGAGGTTTTCCTAATCCTGAAAGACGAGTGTCTGGTAACTTTAAGCTCTATGTGCCCTGTACTCATTTGGACATCATTTTATTGATCGTCCGATATGACTTAACGTTGGAGGTTTTCCTTATCCTGAAAGAGGAGTGTCTGGTAACTTTAAGCTCTATGTGTCCTGTACTAGTTTGGACATAATTTTATTCATTCTCCGATATGACGTAACGTTGGAGGTTTTCCCTTATCCTGAAAGACGAGTGTCTGGTAACTTTAAGCTCTATGTGTCCTGTACTCATTTGGACATAATTTTATTCATTGTCCGATATGACGTAACGTGGGAGGTTTTCCTTATCCTGAAAGACGAGTGTCTGGTAACTTTAAGCTCTATGTGTCCTGTACTCATTTGGACGTAATTTTGTTCATTGTCCGATATGACTTAACGTTGGAGGTTTTCCTTATCCTGAAAGACGAGTGTCTGGTAACTTTAAGCTCTATGTGTCCTGTACTCATTTGGACATAATTTTATTCATTGTCCGATATGACGTAACGTTGGAGGTTTTCCCTTATCCTGAAAGACGAGTGTCTGGTAACTTTAAGCTCTATGTGTCCTGTACTCATTTGGACATAATTTTATTCATCGTCCGAAATGACTTAACGTTGGAGGTTTCCCTTATACTGATAGACGAGTGTCTGGTAACTTTAAGCTCTATGTGTCCTGTACTCATTTGGACATAATTTTATTCATCGTCCCATAGGACTTAACGATGGCGTTTTTCTTTATCCTGAAAGACGAGTGTCTGGTAACCTTAAGGTCTATGTGTCCTGTACTCATTTGAACATCATTTAAACCATTGTCCGATACGAGTTAATGTTGGAGGTTTTATCTTATCCTCAAAGGTGAATGTTTGTAAATTTTAAGCTCTATGTGCCCTGTACTCATTTGAACGTAATTTTATTCATTGTCCGATATTGCTTAACGTTGGCGGTTTTCCTTATCCTGAAAGACGACTGTCTGGTAACTCAAAACTTTATGTGTCCGGGGCTCATTACGACATAATTTTATTCATTGTCCGATATGACTTAACAATGGCGGTTTTCCCTTATACTGAAAGACGAGTGCCTGGTAACTTTAAGCTCTATGTGTCCTGTACTCATTTGGACATAATTTTATTCATCGTACGATATGACTTAACGTTGGCGGTTTTCCCATATCCTGAAAGACGAGTGTCTTGTAACTTTAAGCTCTATGTGTCCTGTAATCATTTGGACATAATTTTATTCATTGTCCGATATGACTTAATGTTGGAGGTTTCCCTTATCCTGAAAGACGAGTGTCTTCTAACTTTAAGCTCTATGTGTCCAGTACTCATTTGGACATAATTTTATTCATCGTTCGATATGACTTAACGTTGCCGGTTTTCCCTTATCCTGAAAGACGATGGCCTGGTAACTTTAAGCTCTATGTGTCCTGTACTCATTTGGACATAATTTTATTCATCGTACGATATGACTTAACGTTGGCGGTTTTCCCTTATCCTGAAAGACGAGTGCCTTGTAACTTTAAGCTCTATGTGTCCTGTAATCATTTGGACATAATTTTATTCATTGTCCGATATGACTTAATGTCGGAGGTTTCCCTTATCCTGAAAGACGAGTGTCTTGTAACTTTAAGCTCTATGTGTCCTGTACTCTTTGGACAATATTTTATTCATCGTCCGATATGACTTAATGTTGGAGGTTTCCCTTATCCTGAAAGACGAGTGTCTTGTAACTTTAAGCTCTATGTGTCCTGTACTCTTTGGACAATATTTTATTCATCGTCCAATATGACTTAATGTTGGAGGTTTCCTTATCCTGAAAGACGAGTGTCTGGTAACTTTAAACTCTATGTGTCCTGTACTCATTTGAATCTCATTTTATCCATTGTCCGATACGAGTTAATGTTGGAGGTTTTATCTTATCCTCAAAGGTGAATGTTTGTAAATTTTAAGCTCTATGTGTCCTGTACTCATTTGGACATAATTTTATTCATCGTACGATATGACTTAACGTTGGCGGTTTTCCTTATCCTGAAAGACGAGTGTCTGGTAACTTTAAGCTCTATGTGTCCTGTACTCATTTGAATCTCATTTTATCCATTGTCCGATACGAGTTAATGTTGGAGGTTTATCTTATTCTCAAAAGGTGAATGTTTGTAAATTTTAAGCTCTATGTGTCCTGTACTCATTTGGACATAATTTTATTCATCGTACGATATGACTTAACGTTGGCGGTTTTCCTTATCCTGCAAGACGAGTGTCTGGTAACTTTAAGCTCTATGTGTCCTGTACTCATTTGAATCTCATTTTATCCATTGTCCGATACGAGTTAATGTTGGAGGTTTTATCTTATCCTCAAAAGGTGAATGTTTGTAAATTTTAAGCTCTATGTGTCCTGTACTCATTTGGACATAATTTTATTCATCGTACGATATGACTTAACGTTGGCGGTTTTCCTTATCCTGCAAGACGAGTGTCTGGTAACTTTAAGCTCTATGTGTCCTGTACTCATTTGGACATAATTTTATTCATTGTCCGATATAATTTAACTTTGGCGGTTTTCCCTTATACTGATAGACGAGTGTCTGGTAACTATAAGTTCTATGTGTGCTGTACTCATTTGGACATAATTTTATTCACCGTCCCATAGGCCTTAACGTTCGCGGTTTTCCTTATCTTTAAAGACCAGTGTCTGGTAACTTTAAGCTCTATGTGTCCTGTACGCATTTGGACATAATTTTATTCATCGTCCGATATGACAACGTTGGAGGTTTCCCATATCCTGAGAGACGAGTGTCTTGTAACCTTAAGCTCTATGTGTCCTGTACTCATTTTGACATAATTTCATTCATTGTCCGTTATGACTTAACTTTGGAGGTTTTCCCTTATCCTGAAACACGAGTGTCTGCTAACTTTAAGCTCTAAGTGTCCTGTACTCATTTGGACATAATTTTATTCATCGTCCGATATGACTTAACGTTGGAGGTTTTCCCTTATCCTGAAAGACGAGTGTCATGTAACTTTAAGCTCTATGTGTCCTGTACTCATTTGGACATAATTTTATTCATCGTCCGATATGACTTAATGTTGGAGGTTTCCCTTATCCTGAAAGACGAGTGTCTGGTAACTTTAAGCTCTATGTGTCCTGTACTCATTTGGATACAATTTTATTCATTGTCCGATATGACTTAACGTTGGCGGTTTTCCCTTATACTGAAAGACGAGTGTCTGGTAACTTTAAGCTCTATGTGTCCTGTACTCATTTGGACATAATTTTATTCATTGTCCGATATGACTTAAGTTTGGCGGTTTTCCCTTATCCTGAAAGACGAGTGTCTGCTAACTTTAAGCTCTATGTGTCCTGTACTCATTTGGGCATAATTTTATTCATTGTCCGATATGACTTAACGTTGGAGGTTTTCCCTTATCCTGAAAGACGAGTGTCTGGTAACTTTAAGCTCTATGTGTCCTGTACTCATTTGGACATAATTTTATTCGGCGTCCGATATGACTTAACCTTGGCGGTTTTTCCTTATCCTGAAAGACGAGTGTCTGGTAACTTTAAGCTCTATGTGTCCTGTACTCATTTGGATATATTTTTATTCATTGTCCGATATGACTTAACGTTGGAGGTTTTCCCTTATCCTTAAAGACGAGTGTCTTGTAACTTTAAGCTCTATGTGTCCTGTACTCATTTGGACATAATTTTATTCATCGTCCGATATGACTTATCGTTGGAGGTTTCCCTTATCCTGAAAGACGAGTGTCTTGTAACTTTAAGCTCTATGTGTCCTGTACTCATTTGTACATAATTTTATTCATCGTCCGATATGACTTAACGTTGGAGGTTTTCCTTATCCTGAAAGACGAGTGTCTGATAACTTTAAGCTCTATGTGTCCTGTACTCATTTGGACATAATTTTAATCATCGTCCCATAGGACTTAACGTTGGCGGTTTTCCTTATCCTGAAAGACGAGTGTCTGGTAACCTTAAGCTCTATGTGTCCTGTACTCATTTGAACATCATTTTATCCATTGTCCGATACGAGTTAATGTTGGAGGTTTTATCTTATCCTCAAAGGTGAATGTTTGTAAATTTTAAGCTCTATGTGTCCTGTACTCATTTGAACGTAATTTTATTCATTGTCCGATATTGCTTAACGTTGGCGGTTTTCCTTATCCTGAAAGACGAGTGTCTTGTAACTTTAAGCTCTATGTGTCCTGTAATCATTTGGACATAATTTTATTCATTGTCCGATATGACTTAATGTCGGAGGTTTCCCTTATCCTGAAAGACGAGTGTCTTGTAACTTTAAGCTCTATGTGTCCTGTACTCTTTGGACAATATTTTATTCATCGTCCGATATGACTTAATGTTGGAGGTTTCCCTTATCCTGAAAGACGAGTGTCTTGTAACTTTAAGCTCTATGTGTCCTGTACTCTTTGGACAATATTTTATTCATCGTCCGATATGACTTAATGTTGGAGGTTTCCTTATCCTGAAAGACGAGTGTCTGGTAACTTTAAACTCTATGTGTCCTGTACTCATTTGAATCTCATTTTATCCATTGTCGGATACGAGTTAATGTTGGAGGTTTTATCTTATCCTCAAAGGTGAATGTTTGTAAATTTTAAGCTCTATGTGTCCTGTACTCATTTGGACATAATTTTATTCATCGTACGATATGACTTAACGTTGGCGGTTTTCCTTATCCTGAAAGACGAGTGTCTGGTAACTTTAAGCTCTATGTGTCCTGTACTCATTTGAATCTCATTTTATCCATTGTCCGATACGAGTTAATGTTGGAGGTTTATCTTATTCTCAAAAGGTGAATGTTTGTAAATTTTAAGCTCTATGTGTCCTGTACTCATTTGGACATAATTTTATTCATCGTACGATATAACTTAACGTTGGCGGTTTTCCTTATCCTGCAAGACGAGTGTCTGGTAACTTTAAGCTCTATGTGTCCTGTACTCATTTGGACATAATTTTATTCATTGTCCGATATGACTTAACTTTGGCGGTTTTCCCTTATACTGATAGACGAGTGTCTGGTAACTTTAAGCTCTATGTGTCCTGTACTCATTTGGACATAATTTTAGTCATCGTCCGATATTACTTAACGTTGGCGGTTTTCCTTATCCTGAAATACGACTGTCTGGTAACTCAAAGCTTTATGTGTCCTGGGCTCATTTGGACATAATTTTATTCATCGTCCGATATGATTTAACGCTGGAGGTTTCCCTTATCCTGAAAGACGAGTGTCTGGTAAGTTTAAGCTCTAAGTGTCCTGTACTCATTTGGACATAATTTTATTCATCGTCCGATATGACTTAACGTTGGAGGATTCCCTCATCCTGAAACACGAGTGTCTGCTAACTTTAAGCTCTAAGTGTCCTGTACTCATTTGAACGTAATTTTATTCATCGTCCGATATGACTTATCGTTGGAGGTTTCCTTATCCTGAAAGACGAGTGTCTGGTAAGTTTAAGCTCTAAGTGTCCTGTACTCATTTGGACATAATTTTATTCATCGTACGATATGACTTAACGTTGGCAGTTTTCCTTATCCTGCAAGACGAGTGTCTGGTAACTTTAAGCTCTATGTGTCCTGTTCTCATTTGGACATAATTTTATTCATTGTCCGATATGACTTAACTTTGGCGGTTTTCCCTTATACTGATAGACGAGTGTCTGGTAACTTTAAGCTCTATGTGTCCTGTACTCATTTGGACATAATTTTAGTCATCGTCCGATATTACTTAACGTTGGCGGTTTTCCTTATCCTGAAATACGACTGTCTGGTAACTCAAAGCTTTATGTGTCCTGGGCTCATTTGGACATAATTTTATTCATCGTCCGATATGATTTAACGCTGGCGGTTTCCCTTATCCTGAAAGACGAGTGTCTGGTAAGTTTAAGCTCTAAGTGTCCTGTACTTATTTGGACATAATTTTATTCATCGTCCGATATGACTTAACGTTGGAGGATTCCCTCATCCTGAAACACGAGTGTCTGCTAACTTTAAGCTCTAAGTGTCCTGTACTCATTTGAACGTAATTTTATTCATCGTCCGATATGACTTATCTTTGGAGGTTTCCTTATCCTGAAAGACGAGTGTCTGGTAAGTTTAATCTCTAAGTGTCCTGTACTCATTTGGACATAATTTTATTCATCGTCCGATATGACTTAACGTTGGAGGTTTTCCCTTATCCTGAAACACGAGTGTCTGCTAACTTTAAGCTCTAAGTGTCCTGTACTCATTTGGACATAATTTTATTCATCGTCCGATATGACTTAACGTTGGCGGTTTTCGCTTATCCTGAAAGACGAGTGTCTGGTAACTTTAAGCTCTTTATGTCCTGTACTCATTTGAACATCTTTTCATTCATCGTCCGATATGACTTAACGTTGCCGGTTTTCCCTTATCCTGAAAGACGAGTGTCTGGTAACTTTAAGCTCTATGTGTCCTGTACTCATTTGGACATAATTTCATTCATCGTCCGATATGACTTAACGCTGGAGGTTTTCTCTTATACTGAAAGACGAGTGACTGGTAACTTTAAGCTCTATGTGTCCTGTACTCATTTGGACATCATTTTATTCACTGTCCGATATGATTTAACGTTGGAGGTTTTCCCTTTTCCCTGAAAGACGAGTGTCTGGTAACTTTAAGCTCTATGTGTCCTGTACTCATTTGAATCTCATTTTATCCATTGTCCGATACGAGTTAATGTTGGAGGTTTTATCTTATCCCAAAAGGTGAATGTTTGTAAATTTTAAGCTCTATGTGTCCTGTACTCATTTGGACATAATTTTATTCATCGTTCGATATGACTTAACGTTGCCGGTTTTCCCTTATCCTGAAAGACGAGTGCCTGTTAACTTTAAGCTCTATGTGTCCTGTACTCATTTGGACATAATTTTATTCATCGTACGATATGACTTAACGTTGGCGGTTTTTCCTTATCCTGAAAGACGAGTGTCTTGTAACTTTAAGCTCTATGTGTCCTGTAATCATTTGGACATAATTTTATTCATTGTCCGATATGACTTAATGTTGGAAGTTTCCCTTATCCTGAAAGACGAGTGTCTTGTAACTTTAAGCTCTATGTGTCCTGTACTCATTTGGACATAATTTTATTCATCGTTCGATATGACTTAACGTTGCTGGTTTTCCCTTATCCTGAAAGACGAGTGCCTGGTAACTTTAAGCTCTATCTGTCCTGTACTCATTTGGCATTAATTTTATTCATCGTACGATATGACTTAACGTTGGCGGTTTTCCCTTATCCTGAAAGACGAGTGCCTTGTAACTTTAAGTTCTATGTGTCCTGTAATCATTTGGACATAATTTTATTCAGGGTCCGATATGACTTAATGTCGGAGCTTTCCCTTATCCTGAAAGACGAGTGTCTTGTAACTTTAAGCTCTATGTGTCCTGTACTCTTTGGACAATATTTTATTCATCGTCCGATATGACTTAATGTTGGAGGTTTCCCTTATCCTGAAAGACGAGTGTCTTGTAACTTTAAGCTCTATGTGTCCTGTACTCTTTGGGCAATATTTTATTCATCGTCCGATATGACTTAATGTTGGAGGTTTCCTTATCCTGAAAGACGAGTGTCTGGTAACTTTAAGCTCTATGTGTCCTGTACTCATTTGAATCTCATTTTATCCATTGTCCGATTCGAGTTAATGTTGGAGGTTTTATCTTATCCTCAAAGGTGAATGTTTGTAAATTTTAAGCTCTATGTGTCCTGTACTCATTTGGACATAATTTTATTCATCGTACGATATGACTTAACGTTGGCGGTTTTCCTTATCCTGAAAGACGAGTGTCTGGTAACTTTAAGCTCTATGTGTCATGTACTCCTTTGAATCTCATTTTATCCATTGTCCGATACGAGTTAATGTTGGAGGTTTTATTTTATCCTCAAAAGGTGAATGTTTGTAAATTTTAAGCTCTATGTGTCCTGTACTCATTTGGACATAATTTTATTCATCGTACGATATGACTTAACGTTGGCGGTTTTCCTTATCCTGAAAGACGAGTGTCTGGTAACTTTAAGCTCTATGTGTCCTGTACTCATTTGAATCTCATTTTATCCATTGTCCGATACGAGTTAATGTTGGAGGTTTTATTTTATCCTCAAAAGGTGAATGTTTGTAAATTTTAAGCTCTATGTGTCCTGTACTCATTTGGACATAATTTTATTCATCGTACGATATGACTTAACGTTGGCGGTTTTCCTTATCCTGCAAGACGAGTGTCTGGTAACTTTAAGCTCTATGTGTCCTGTACTCATTTGGACATAATTTTATTCATTGTCCGATATGACTTAACTTTGGCGGTTTCCCCTTATACTGATAGACGAGTGTGTGGTAACTTTAAGCTCTATGTGTCCTGTACTCATTTGGACATAATTTTATTCATCGTCCCATAGGCCTTAACGTTCGCGGTTTTCCTTATCCTTAAAGACGAGTGTCTGGTAACTTTAAGCTCTATGTGTCCTGTACTCATTTGGACATAATTTTATTCATCGTCCGATATGACAACGTTGGAGGTTTCCCTTATCCTGAGAGACGAGTGTCTTGTAACCTTAAGCTCTATGTGTCCTGTACTCATTTTGACATAATTTTATTCATTGTCCGATATGACTTAACTTTGGAGGTTTTCCCTTATCCTGAAAAACGAGTGTCTGCTAACTTTAAGCTCTAAGTGTCCTGTACTCATTTGGACATAATTTTATTCATCGTCCGATATGACTTAACGTTGGAGGATTTCCCTTATCCTGAAAGACGAGTGTCTTGTAACTTTAAGCTCTATGTGTCCTGTACTCATTTGGACATAATTTTATTCATCGTCCGATGTGACTTAATGTTGGAGGTTTCCCTTATCCTGAAAGACGAGTGTCTGGTAACTTTAAGCTCTATGTGTCCTGTACTCATTTGGATACAATTTTATTCATGGTCCGATATGACTTAACGTTGGCGGTTTTCCCTTATACTGAAAGACGAGTGTCTGGTAACTTTAAGCTCTATGTGTCCTGTACTCATTTGGACATAATTTTATTCATTGTCCGATATGACTTAAGTTTGGCGGTTTTCCCTTATCCTGAAAGACGAGTGTCTGCTAACTTTAAGCTCTATGTGTCCTGTACTCATTTGGGCATAATTTTATTCATTGTCCGATATGACTTAACGTTGGAGGTTTTCCCTTATCCTGAAAGACGAGTGTCTGGTAACTTTAAGCTCTATGTGTCCTGTACTCATTTGGACATAATTTTATTCGGCGTCCGATATGACTTAACCTTGGCGGTTTTTCCTTATCCTGAAAGACGAGTGTTTGGTAACTTTAAGCTCTATGTGTCCTGTACTCATTTGGACATATTTTTATTCATTGTCCGATATGGCTTAACGTTGGAGGTTTTCCCTTATCCTTAAAGACGAGTGTCTTGTAACTTTAAGCTCTATGTGTCCTGTACTCATTTGGACATAATTTTATTCATCGTCCGATATGACTTATCGTTGGAGGTTTCCCTTATCCTGAAAGACGAGTGTCTTGTAACTTTAAGCTCTATGTGTCCTGTACTCATTTGTACATAATTTTATTCATCGTCCGATATGACTTAACGTTGGAGGTTTTCCTTATCCTGAAAGACGAGTGTCTGATAACTTTAAGCTCTATGTGTCCTGTACTCATTTGGACATAATTTTAATCATCGTCCCATAGGACTTAACGTTGGCGGTTTTCCTTATCCTGAAAGACGAGTGTCTGGTAACCTTAAGCTCTATGTGTCCTGTACTCATTTGAACATCATTTTATCCATTGTCCGATACGAGTTAATGTTGGAGGTTTTATCTTATCCTCAAAGGTGAATGTTTGTAAATTTTAAGCTCTATGTGTCCTGTACTCATTTGAACGTAATTTTATTCATTGTCCGATATTGCTTAACGTTGGCGGTTTTCCTTAACCTGAAAGACGACTGTCTGGTAACTCAAAACTTTATGTGTCCTGAGCTCATTACGACATAATTTTATTCATTGTCCGATATGACTTAACGTTGGCGATTTTCCCTTATACTGAAAGACGAGTGCCTGGTAACTTTAAGCTCTATGTGTCCTGTACTCTTTTGGAAATAATTTTATTCATCGTACGATATGACTTAACGTTGGCGGTTTTCCCTTATCCTGAAAGACGAGAGCCTTGTAACTTTAAGCTCTATGTGTCCTGTAATCATTTGGACATAATTTTATTCATTGTCCGATATGACTTAATGTCGGAGGTTTCCCTTATCCTGAAAGACGAGTGTCTTGTAACTTTAAGCTCTATGTGTCCTGTACTCTTTGGACAATATTTTATTCATCGTCCGATATGACTTAATGTTGGAGGTTTCCCTTATCCTGAAAGACGAGTGTCTTGTAACTTTAAGCTCTATGTGTCCTGTACTCTTTGGACAATATTTTATTCATCGTCCGATATGACTTAATGTTGGAGGTTTCCTTATCCTGAAAGACGAGTGTCTGGTAACTTTAAGCTCTATGTGTCCTGTACTCATTTGAATCTCATTTTATCCATTGTCCGATACGAGTTAATGTTGGAGGTTTTATCTTATCCTCAAAGGTGAATGTTTGTAAATTTTAAGCTCTATGTTTCCTGTACTCATTTGGACATAATTTTATTCATCGTACGATATGACTTAACGTTGGCGGTTTTCCTTATCCTGAAAGACGAGTGTCTGGTAACTTTAAGCTCTATGTGTCCTGTACTCATTTGAATCTCATTTTATCCATTGTCCGATACGAGTTAATGTTGGAGGTTTTATCTTATCCTCAAAAGGTGAATGTTTGTAAATTTTAAGCTCTATGTGTCCTGTACTCATTTGGACATAATTTTATTCATCGTACGATATGACTTAACGTTGGCGGTTTTCCTTATCCTGCAAGACGAGTGTCTGGTAACTTTAAGCTCTATGTGTCCTGTACTCATTTGAATCTCATTTTATCCATTGTCCGATACGAGTTAATGTTGGAGGTTTTATCTTATCCTCAAAAGGTGAATGTTTGTAAATTTTAAGCTCTATGTGTCCTGTACTCATTTGGACATAATTTTATTCATCGTACGATATGACTTAACGTTGGCGGTTTTCCTTATCCTGCAAGACGAGTGTCTAGTAACTTTAAGCTCTATGTGTCCTGTACTCATTTGGACATAATTTTAGTCATCGTCCGATATTACTTAACGTTGGCGGTTTTCCTTATCCTGAAATACGACTGTCTGGTAACTCAAAGCTTTATGTGACCTGGGCTCATTTGGACATAATTTTATTCATCGTCCGATATGATTTAACGTTGGAGGATTCCCTCATCCTGAAAGACGAGTGTCTGGTAAGTTTAAGCTCTAAGTGTTCTGTACTCATTTGGACATAATTTTATTCATCGTCCGATATGACTTAACGTTGGAGGATTCCCTCATCCTGAAACACGAGTGTCTGCTAACTTTAAGCTCTAAGTGTCCTGTACTCATTTGAACGTAATTTTATTCATCGTCCGATATGACTTATCGTTGGAGGTTTCCTTATCCTGAAAGACGAGTGTCTGGTAAGTTTAAGCTCTAAGTGCCCTGTACTCATTTGGACATAATTTTATTCATCGTCCGATATGACTTAACGTTGGAGGTTTCCCTTATCCTGAAAGACGAGTGTCTGGTAAGTTTAAGCTCTAAGTGTCCTGTACTCATTTGGACATAATTTTATTCATCGTCCGATATGACTTAACGTTGGCGGTTTTCGCTTATCCTGAAAGACGAGTGTCTGGTAACTTTAAGCTCTTTATGTCCTGTACTCATTTGAACATCTTTTCATTCATCGTCCGATATGACTTAACGTTGCTGGTTTTCCCTTATCCTGAAAGACGAGTGCCTGGTAACTTTAAGCTCTATGTGTCCTGTACTCATTTGGACATAATTTTATTCATCGTACGATATGACTTAACGTTGGCGGTTTTCCCTTATCCTGAAAGACGAGTGCCTTGTAACTTTAAGTTCTATGTGTCCTGTAATTATTTGGACATAATTTTATTCAGGGTCCGATATGACTTAATGTCGGAGCTTTCCCTTATCCTGAAAGACGAGTGTCTTGTAACTTTAAGCTCTATGTGTCCTGTACTCTTTGGACAATATTTTATTCATCGTCCGATATGACTTAATGTTGGAGGTTTCCCTTATCCTGAAAGACGAGTGTCTTGTAACTTTAAGCTCTATGTGTCCTGTACTCTTTGGACAATATTTTATTCATCGTCCGATATGACTTAATGTTGGAGGTTTCCTTATCCTGAAAGACGAGTGTCTGGTAACTTTAAGCTCTATGTGTCCTGTACTCATTTGAATCTCATTTTATCCATTGTCCGATACGAGTTAATGTTGGAGGTTTTATCTTATCCTCAAAGGTGAATGTTTGTAAATTTTAAGCTCTATGTGTCCTGTACTCATTTGGACATAATTTTATTCATCGTACGATATGACTTAACGTTGGCGGTTTTCCTTATCCTGAAAGACGAGTGTCTGGTAACTTTAAGCTCTATGTGTCCTGTACTCATTTGAATCTCATTTTATCCATTGTCCGATACGAGTTAATGTTGGAGGTTTTATTTTATCCTCAAAAGGTGAATGTTTGTAAATTTTAAGCTCTATGTGTCCTGTACTCATTTGGACATAATTTTATTCATCGTACGATATGACTTAACGTTGGCGGTTTTCCTTATCCTGCAAGACGAGGGTCTGGTAACTTTAAGCTCTATGTGTCCTGTACTCATTTGGACATAATTTTATTCATTGTCCCATATGACTTAACTTTGGCGGTTTCCCCTTATCCTGATAGACGAGTGTCTGGTAACTTTAAGCTCTATGTGTCCTGTACTCATTTGGACATAATTTTATTCATCGTCCCATAGGCCTTAACGTTCGCGGTTTTCCTTATCCTTAAAGACGAGTGTCTGGTAACTTTAAGCTCTATGTGTCCTGTACTCATTTGGACATAATTTTATTCATCGTCCGATATGACAACGTTGGAGGTTTCCCTTATCCTGAGAGACGAGTGTCTTGTAACCTTAAGCTCTATGTGTCCTGTACTCATTTTGACATAATTTTATTCATTGTCCGATATGACTTAACTTTGGAGGTTTTCCCTTATCCTGAAACACGAGTGTCTGCTAACTTTAAGCTCTAAGTGTCCTGTACTCATTTGGACATAATTTTATTCATCGTCCGATATGACTTAACGTTGGAGATTTCCCTTATCCTGAAAGACGAGTGTCTTGTAACTTTAAGCTCTATGTGTCCTGTACTCATTTGGACATAATTTTATTCATCGTCCGATATGACTTAATGTTGGAGGTTTCCCTTATCCTGAAAGACGAGTGTCTGGTAACTTTAAGCTCTATGTGTCCTGTACTCATTTGGACATAATTTTATTCATTGTCCGATATGACTTAAGTTTGGCGGTTTTCCCTTATCCTGAAAGACGAGTGTCTGCTAACTTTAAGCTCTATGTGTCCTGTACTCATTTGGGCATAATTTTATTCATTGTCCGATATGACTTAACGTTGGAGGTTTTCCCTTATCCTGAAAGACGAGTGTCTGGTAACTTTAAGCTCTATGTGTCCTGTACTCATTTGGACATAACTTTATTCGGCGTCCGATATGACTTAACCTTGGCGGTTTTTCCTTATCCTGAAAGACGAGTGTCTGGTAACTTTAAGCTCTATGTGTCCTGTGCTCATTTGGACATATTTTTATTCATTGTCCGATATGACTTAACGTTGGAGGTTTTCCTTATCCTGAAAGACGAGTGTCTGATAACTTTAAGCTCTATGTGTCCTGTACTCATTTGGACATCATTTTATTGATCGTCCGTTATGACTTAACGTTGGAGGTTTTCCTAGTCCTGAAAGACGAGTGTCTGGTAACTTTAAGCTCTATGTGCCCTGTACTCATTTGGACATCATTTTATTGATCGTCCGATATGACTTAACGTTGGAGGTTTTCCTTATCCTGAAAGAGGAGTGTCTGGTAACTTTAAGCTCTATGTGTCCTGTATTAGTTTAGACATAATTTTATTCATTCTCCGATATGACGTAACGTTGGAGGTTTTCCCTTATCCTGAAAGACGAGTGTCTGGTAACTTTAAGCTCTATGTGTCCTGTACTCATTTGGACATAATTTTATTCATTGTCCGATATGACGTAACGTGGGAGGTTTTCCTTATCCTGAAAGACGAGTGTCTGGTAACTTTAAGCTCTATGTGTCCTGTACTCATTTGGACATAATTTTGTTCATTGTCCGATATGACTTAACGTTGGAGGTTTTTCCTTATCCTGAAAGACGAGTGTCTGGTAACTTTAAGCTCTATGTGTCCTGTACTCATTTGGACATAATTTTATTCATTGTCCGATATGACGTAACGTTGGAGGTTTTCCCTTATCCTGAAAGACGAGTGTCTGGTAACTTTAAGCTCTATGTGTCCTGTACTCATTTGGACATAATTTTATTCATCGTCCGATGTGACTTAACGTTGGAGGTTTCCCTTATACTGATCGACGAGTGTCTGGTAACTTTAAGCTCTATGTGTCCTGTACTCATTTGGACATAATTTTATTGATCGTCCCATAGGACTTAACGTTGGCGTTTTTCTTTATCCTGAAAGACGAGTGTCTGGTAACCTTAAGCTCTATGTGTCCTGTACTCATTTGAACATCATTTTAACCATTGTCCGATACGAGTTAATGTTGGAGGTTTTATCTTATCCTCAAAGGTGAATGTTTGTAAATTTTAAGCTCTATGTGTCCTGTACTCATTTGAACGTAATTTTATTCATTGTCCGATATTGCTTAACATTGGCGGTTTTTTTTATCCTGAAAGACGACTGTCTGGTAACTCAAAACTTTATGTGTCCTGGGCTCATTACGACATAATTTTATTCATTGTCCGATATGACTTAACGTTGGCGGTTTTCCCTTATACTGAAAGACGAGTGCCTGGTAGCTTTAAGCTCTATGTGTCCTGTACTCATTTGGACATAATTTTATTCATCGTACGATATGACTTAACCTTGGCGGTTTTCCCTTATCCTGAAAGACGAGTGTCTTGTATCTTTAAGCTCTATGTGTCCTGTAATCATTTGGACATAATTTTATTCATTGTCCGATATGACTTAATGTTGGAGGTTTCCCTTATCCTGAAAGACGAGTGTCTTGTAACTTTAAGCTCTATGTGTCCTGTACTCATTTGGACATAATTTTATTCATCGTTCGAAATGACTTAACGTTGCCGGTTTTCCCTTATCCTGAAAGACGAGTGCCTGGTAACTTTAAGCTCTATGTGTCCTGTACTCATTTGGACATAATTTTATTCATCGTACGATATGACTTAACGTTGGCGGTTTTCCCTTATCCTGAAAGACGAGTGCCTTGTAACTTTAAGCTCTATGTGTCCTGTAATCATTTGGACATAATTTTATTCATTGTCCGAAATGACTTAATGTCGGAGGTTTCCCTTATCCTGAAAGACGAATGTCTTGTAACTTTAAGCTCTATGTGTCCTGTACTCTTTGGACAATATTTTATTCATCGTCCGATATGACTTAATGTTGGAGGTTTCCCTTATCCTGAAAGACGAGTGTCTTGTAACTTTAAGCTCTATGTGTCCTGTACTCTTTGGACAATATTTTATTCATCGTCCGATATGACTTAATGTTGGAGGTTTCCTTATCCTGAAAGACGAGTGTCTGGTAACTTTAAACTCTATGTGTCCTGTACTCATTTGAATCTCATTTTATCCATTGTCCGATACGAGTTAATGTTGGAGGTTTTATCTTATCCTCAAAGGTGAATGTTTGTAAATTTTAAGCTCTATGTGTCCTGTACTCATTTGGACATAATTTTATTCATCGTACGATATGACTTAACGTTGGCGGTTTTCCTTATCCTGAAAGACGAGTGTCTGGTAAGTTTAAGCTCTATGTGTCCTGTACTCATTTGAATCTCTTTTTATCCATTGTCCGATACGAGTTAATGTTGGAGGTTTTATCTTATCCTCAAAGGTGAATGTTTGTAAATTTTAAGCTCTATGTGTCCTGTACTCATTTGGACATAATTTTATTCATCGTACGATATGACTTAACGTTGGCGGTTTTCCTTATCCTGAAAGACGAGTGTCTGGTAACTTTAAGCTCTATGTGTCCTGTACTCATTTGAATCTCATTTTATCCATTGTCCGATACGAGTTAATGTTGGAGGTTTTATCTTATCCTCAAAAGGTGAATGTTTGTAAATTTTAAGCTCTATGTGTCCTGTACTCATTTGGACATAATTTTATTCATCGTACGATATGACTTAACGTTGGCGGTTTTCCTTATCCTGCAAGACGAGTGTCTGGTAACTTTAAGCTCTATGTGTCCTGTACTCATTTGAATCTCATTTTATCCATTGTCCGATACGAGTTAATGTTGGAGGTTTTATCTTATCCTCAAAAGGTGAATGTTTGTAAATTTTAAGCTCTATGTGTCCTGTACTCATTTGGACATAATTTTATTCATCGTACGATATGACTTAACGTTGGCGGTTTTCCTTATCCTGCAAGACGACTGTCTGGTAACTTTAAGCTCTATGTGTCCTGTACTCATTTGGACATAATTTTAGTCATCGTCCGATATTACTTAACGTTGGCGGTTTTCCTTATCCTGAAATACGACTGTCTGGTAACTCAAAGATTTATGTGTCCTGGGCTCATTTGGACATAATTTTATTCATCGTCCGATATGATTTAACGTTGGAGGATTCCCTCATCCTGAAAGACGAGTGTCTGGTAAGTTTAAGCTCTAAGTGTTCTGTACTCATTTGGACATAATTTTATTCATCGTCCGATATGACTTAACGTTGGAGGATTCCCTCATCCTGAAACACGAGTGTCTGCTAACTTTAAGCTCTAAGTGTCCTGTACTCATTTGAACGTAATTTTATTCATCGTCCGATATGACTTATCGTTGGAGGTTTCCTTATCCTGAAAGACGAGTGTCTGGTAAGTTTAAGCTCTAAGTGTCCTGTACTCATTTGGACATAATTTTATTCATCGTCCGATATGACTTAACGTTGGAGGTTTCCCTTATCCTGAAAGACGAGTGTCTGGTAAGTTTAAGCTCTAAGTGTCCTGTACTCATTTGGACATAATTTTATTCATCGTCCGATATGACTTAACGTTGGCGGTTTTCGCTTATCCTGAAAGACGAGTGTCTGGTAACTTTAAGCTCTTTATGTCCTGTACTCATTTGAACATCTTTTCATTCATCGTCCGATATGACTTAACGTTGCTGGTTTTCCCTTATCCTGAAAGACGAGTGCCTGGTAACTTTAAGCTCTATGTGTCCTGTACTCATTTGGACATAATTTTATTCATCGTACGATATGACTTAACGTTGGCGGTTTTCCCTTATCCTGAAAGACGAGTGCCTTGTAACTTTAAGTTCTATGTGTCCTGTAATTATTTGGACATAATTTTATTCAGGGTCCGATATGACTTAATGTCGGAGCTTTCCCTTATCCTGAAAGACGAGTGTCTTGTAACTTTAAGCTCTATGTGTCCTGTACTCTTTGGACAATATTTTATTCATCGTCCGATATGACTTAATGTTGGAGGTTTCCCTTATCCTGAAAGACGAGTGTCTTGTAACTTTAAGCTCTATGTGTCCTGTACTCTTTGGACAATATTTTATTCATCGTCCGATATGACTTAATGTTGGAGGTTTCCTTATCCTGAAAGACGAGTGTCTGGTAACTTTAAGCTCTATGTGTCCTGTACTCATTTGAATCTCATTTTATCCATTGTCCGATACGAGTTAATGTTGGAGGTTTTATCTTATCCTCAAAGGTGAATGTTTGTAAATTTTAAGCTCTATGTGTCCTGTACTCATTTGGACATAATTTTATTCATCGTACGATATGACTTAACGTTGGCGGTTTTCCTTATCCTGAAAGACGAGTGTCTGGTAACTTAAAGCTCTATGTGTCCTGTACTCATTTGAATCTCATTTTATCCATTGTCCGATACGAGTTAATGTTGGAGGTTTTATTTTATCCTCAAAAGGTGAATGTTTGTAAATTTTAAGCTCTATGTGTCCTGTACTCATTTGGACATAATTTTATTCATCGTACGATATGACTTAACGTTGGCGGTTTTCCTTATCCTGCAAGACGAGGGTCTGGTAACTTTAAGCTCTATGTGTCCTGTACTCATTTGGACATAATTTTATTCATTGTCCGATATGACTTAACTTTGGCGGTTTCCCCTTATACTGATAGACGAGTGTCTGGTAACTTTAAGCTCTATGTGTCCTGTACTCATTTGGACATAATTTTATTCATCGTCCCATAGGCCTTAACGTTCGCGGTTTTCCTTATCCTTAAAGACGAGTGTCTGGTAACTTTAAGCTCTATGTGTCCTGTACTCATTTGGACATAATTTTATTCATCGTCCGATATGACAACGTTGGAGGTTTCCCTTATCCTGAGAGACGAGTGTCTTGTAACATTAAGCTCTATGTGTCCTGTACTCATTTTGACATAATTTTATTCATTGTCCGATATGACTTAACTTTGGAGGTTTTCCCTTATCCTGAAACACGAGTGTCTGCTAACTTTAAGCTCTAAGTGTCCTGTACTCATTTGGACATAATCTTATTCATCGTCCGATATGACTTAACGTTGGAGATTTCCCTTATCCTGAAAGACGAGTGTCTTGTAACTTTAAGCTCTATGTGTCCTGTACTCATTTGGACATAATTTTATTCATCGTCCGATATGACTTAATGTTGGAGGTTTCCCTTATCCTGAAAGACGAGTGTCTGGTAACTTTAAGCTCTATGTGTCCTGTACTCATTTGGACATAATTTTATTCATTGTCCGATATGACTTAAGTTTGGCGGTTTTCCCTTATCCTGAAAGACGAGTGTCTGCTAACTTTAAGCTCTATGTGTCCTGTACTCATTTGGGCATAATTTTATTCATTGTCCGATATGACTTAACGTTGGAGGTTTTCCCTTATCCTGAAAGACGAGTGTCTGGTAACTTTAAGCTCTATGTGTCCTGTACTCATTTGGACATAATTTTATTCATCGTCCGATGTGACTTAACGTTGGAGGTTTCCCTTATACTGATCGACGAGTGTCTGGTAACTTTAAGCTCTATGTGTCCTGTACTCATTTGGACATAATTTTATTCATCGTCCCATAGGACTTAACGTTGGCGTTTTTCTTTATCCTGAAAGACGAGTGTCTGCTAACCTTAAGCTCTATGTGTCCTGTACTCATTTGAACATCATTTTAACCATTGTCCGATACGAGTTAATGTTGGAGGTTTTATCTTATCCTCAAAGGTGAATGTTTGTAAATTTTAAGCTCTATGTGTCCTGTACTCATTTGAACGTAATTTTATTCATTGTCCGATATTGCTTAACGTTGGCGGTTTTTTTTTATCCTGAAAGACGACTGTCTGGTAACTCAAAACTTTATGTGTCCTGGGCTCATTACGACATAATTTTATTCATTGTCCGATATGACTTAACGTTGGCGGTTTTCCCTTATACTGAAAGACGAGTGCCTGGTAACTTTAAGCTCTATGTGTCCTGTACTCATTTGGACATAATTTTATTCATCGTACGATATGACTTAACGTTGGCGGTTTTCCCTTATCCTGAAAGACGAGTGTCTTGTATCTTTAAGCTCTATGTGTCCTGTAATTATTTGGACATAATTTTATTCATTGTCCGATATGACTTAATGTTGGAGGTTTCCCTTATCCTGAAAGACGAGTGTCTTGTAACTTTAAGCTCTATGTGTCCTGTACTCATTTGGACATAATTTTATTCATCGTTCGAAATGACTTAACGTTGCCGGTTTTCCCTTATCCTGAAAGACGAGTGCCTGGTAACTTTAAGCTCTATGTGTCCTGTACTCATTTGGACATAATTTTATTCATCGTACGATATGACTTAACGTTGGCGGTTTTCCCTTATCCTGAAAGACGAGTGCCTTGTAACTTTAAGCTCTATGTGTCCTGTAATCATTTGGACATAATTTTATTCATTGTCCGATATGACTTAATGTCGGAGGTTTCCCTTATCCTGAAAGACGAGTGTCTTGTAACTTTAAGCTCTATGTGTCCTGTACTCTTTGGACAATATTTTATTCATCGTCCGATATGACTTAATGTTGGAGGTTTCCCTTATCCTGAAAGACGAGTGTCTTGTAACTTTAAGCTCTATATGTCCTGTACTCTTTGGACAATATTTTATTCATCGTCCGATATGACTTAATGTTGGAGGTTTCCTTATCCTGAAAGACGAGTGTCTGGTAACTTTAAACTCTATGTGTCCTGTACTCATTTGAATCTCATTTTATCCATTGTCCGACACGAGTTAATGTTGGAGGTTTTATCTTATCCTCAAAGGTGAATGTTTGTAAATTTTAAGCTCTATGTGTCCTGTACTCATTTGGACATAATTTTATTCATCGTACGATATGACTTAACGTTGGCGGTTTTCCTTATCCTGAAAGACGAGTGTCTGGTAAGTTTAAGCTCTATGTGTCCTGTACTCATTTGAATCTCATTTTATCCATTGTCCGATACGAGTTAATGTTGGAGGTTTTATCTTATCCTCAAAGGTGAATGTTTGTAAATTTTAAGCTCTATGTGTCCTGTACTCATTTGGACATAATTTTATTCATCGTACGATATGACTTAACGTTGGCGGTTTTCCTTATCCTGCAAGACGAGTGTCTGGTAACTTTAAGCTCTATGTGTCCTGTACTCATTTGAATCTCATTTTATCCATTGTCCGATACGAGTTAATGTTGGAGGTTTTATCTTATCCTCAAAAGGTGAATGTTTGTAAATTTTAAGCTCTATGTGTCCTGTACTCATTTGGACATAATTTTATTCATCGTACGATATGACTTAACGTTGGCGGTTTTCCTTATCCTGCAAGACGACTGTCTGGTAACTTTAAGCTCTATGTGTCCTGTACTCATTTGGACATAATTTTAGTCATCGTCCGATATTACTTAACGTTGGCGGTTTTCCTTATCCTGAAATACGACTGTCTGGTAACTCAAAGATTTATGTGTCCTGGGCTCATTTGGACATAATTTTATTCATCGTCCGATATGATTTAACGTTGGAGGATTCCCTCATCCTGAAAGACGAGTGTCTGGTAAGTTTAAGCTCTAAGTGTTCTGTACTCATTTGGACATAATTTTATTCATCGTCCGATCTGACTTAACGTTGGAGGATTCCCTCATCCTGAAACACGAGTGTCTGCTAACTTTAAGCTCTAAGTGTCCTGTACTCATTTGAACGTAATTTTATTCATCGTCCGATATGACTTATCGTTGGAGGTTTCCTTATCCTGAAAGACGAGTGTCTGGTAAGTTTAAGCTCTAAGTGTCCTGTACTCATTTGGACATAATTTTATTCATCGTCCGATATGACTTAACGTTGGAGGTTTCCCTTATCCTGAAAGACGAGTGTCTGGTAAGTTTAAGCTCTAAGTGTCCTGTACTCATTTGGACATAATTTTATTCATCGTCCGATATGACTTAACGTTGGCGGTTTTCGCTTATCCTGAAAGACGAGTGTCTGGTAACTTTAAGCTCTTTATGTCCTGTACTCATTTGAACATCTTTTCATTCATCGTCCGATATGACTTAACGTTGCTGGTTTTCCCTTATCCTGAAAGACGAGTGCCTGGTAACTTTAAGCTCTATGTGTCCTGTACTCATTTGGACATAATTTTATTCATCGTACGATATGACTTAACGTTGGCGGTTTTCCCTTATCCTGAAAGACGAGTGCCTTGTAACTTTAAGTTCTATGTGTCCTGTAATTATTTGGACATAATTTTATTCAGGGTCCGATATGACTTAATGTCGGAGCTTTCCCTTATCCTGAAAGACGAGTGTCTTGTAACTTTAAGCTCTATGTGTCCTGTACTCTTTGGACAATATTTTATTCATCGTCCGATATGACTTAATGTTGGAGGTTTCCCTTATCCTGAAAGACGAGTGTCTTGTAACTTTAAGCTCTATGTGTCCTGTACTCTTTGGACAATATTTTATTCATCGTCCGATATGACTTAATGTTGGAGGTTTCCTTATCCTGAAAGACGAGTGTCTGGTAACTTTAAGCTCTATGTGTCCTGTACTCATTTGAATCTCATTTTATCCATTGTCCGATACGAGTTAATGTTGGAGGTTTTATCTTATCCTCAAAGGTGAATGTTTGTAAATTTTAAGCTCTATGTGTCCTGTACTCATTTGGACATAATTTTATTCATCGTACGATATGACTTAACGTTGGCGGTTTTCCTTATCCTGAAAGACGAGTGTCTGGTAACTTAAAGCTCTATGTGTCCTGTACTCATTTGAATCTCATTTTATCCATTGTCCGATACGAGTTAATGTTGGAGGTTTTATTTTATCCTCAAAAGGTGAATGTTTGTAAATTTTAAGCTCTATGTGTCCTGTACTCATTTGGACATAATTTTATTCATCGTACGATATGACTTAACGTTGGCGGTTTTCCTTATCCTGCAAGACGAGGGTCTGGTAACTTTAAGCTCTATGTGTCCTGTACTCATTTGGACATAATTTTATTCATTGTCCGATATGACTTAACTTTGGCGGTTTCCCCTTATACTGATAGACGAGTGTCTGGTAACTTTAAGCTCTATGTGTCCTGTACTCATTTGGACATAATTTTATTCATCGTCCCATAGGCCTTAACGTTCGCGGTTTTCCTTATCCTTAAAGACGAGTGTCTGGTAACTTTAAGCTCTATGTGTCCTGTACTCATTTGGACATAATTTTATTCATCGTCCGATATGACAACGTTGGAGGTTTCCCTTATCCTGAGAGACGAGTGTCTTGTAACATTAAGCTCTATGTGTCCTGTACTCATTTTGACATAATTTTATTCATTGTCCGATATGACTTAACTTTGGAGGTTTTCCCTTATCCTGAAACACGAGTGTCTGCTAACTTTAAGCTCTAAGTGTCCTGTACTCATTTGGACATAATCTTATTCATCGTCCGATATGACTTAACGTTGGAGATTTCCCTTATCCTGAAAGACGAGTGTCTTGTAACTTTAAGCTCTATGTGTCCTGTACTCATTTGGACATAATTTTATTCATCGTCCGATATGACTTAATGTTGGAGGTTTCCCTTATCCTGAAAGACGAGTGTCTGGTAACTTTAAGCTCTATGTGTCCTGTACTCATTTGGACATAATTTTATTCATTGTCCGATATGACTTAAGTTTGGCGGTTTTCCCTTATCCTGAAAGACGAGTGTCTGCTAACTTTAAGCTCTATGTGTCCTGTACTCATTTGGGCATAATTTTATTCATTGTCCGATATGACTTAACGTTGGAGGTTTTCCCTTATCCTGAAAGACGAGTGTCTGGTAACTTTAAGCTCTATGTGTCCTGTACTCATTTGGACATAATTTTATTCATCGTCCGATGTGACTTAACGTTGGAGGTTTCCCTTATACTGATCGACGAGTGTCTGGTAACTTTAAGCTCTATGTGTCCTGTACTCATTTGGACATAATTTTATTCATCGTCCCATAGGACTTAACGTTGGCGTTTTTCTTTATCCTGAAAGACGAGTGTCTGGTAACCTTAAGCTCTATGTGTCCTGTACTCATTTGAACATCATTTTAACCATTGTCCGATACGAGTTAATGTTGGAGGTTTTATCTTATCCTCAAAGGTGAATGTTTGTAAATTTTAAGCTCTATGTGTCCTGTACTCATTTGAACGTAATTTTATTCATTGTCCGATATTGCTTAACGTTGGCGGTTTTTTTTATCCTGAAAGACGACTGTCTGGTAACTCAAAACTTTATGTGTCCTGGGCTCATTACGACATAATTTTATTCATTGTCCGATATGACTTAACGTTGGCGGTTTTCCCTTATACTGAAAGACGAGTGCCTGGTAACTTTAAGCTCTATGTGTCCTGTACTCATTTGGACATAATTTTATTCATCGTACGATATGACTTAACGTTGGCGGTTTTCCCTTATCCTGAAAGACGAGTGTCTTGTATCTTTAAGCTCTATGTGTCCTGTAATCATTTGGACATAATTTTATTCATTGTCCGATATGACTTAATGTTGGAGGTTTCCCTTATCCTGAAAGACGAGTGTCTTGTAACTTTAAGCTCTATGTGTCCTGTACTCATTTGGACATAATTTTATTCATCGTTCGAAATGACTTAACGTTGCCGGTTTTCCCTTATCCTGAAAGACGAGTGCCTGGTAACTTTAAGCTCTATGTGTCCTGTACTCATTTGGACATAATTTTATTCATCGTACGATATGACTTAACGTTGGCGGTTTTCCCTTATCCTGAAAGACGAGTGCCTTGTAACTTTAAGCTCTATGTGTCCTGTAATCATTTGGACATAATTTTATTCATTGTCCGATATGACTTAATGTCGGAGGTTTCCCTTATCCTGAAAGACGAGTGTCTTGTAACTTTAAGCTCTATGTGTCCTGTACTCTTTGGACAATATTTTATTCATCGTCCGATATGACTTAATGTTGGAGGTTTCCCTTATCCTGAAAGACGAGTGTCTTGTAACTTTAAGCTCTATATGTCCTGTACTCTTTGGACAATATTTTATTCATCGTCCGATATGACTTAATGTTGGAGGTTTCCTTATCCTGAAAGACGAGTGTCTGGTAACTTTAAACTCTATGTGTCCTGTACTCATTTGAATCTCATTTTATCCATTGTCCGATACGAGTTAATGTTGGAGGTTTTATCTTATCCTCAAAGGTGAATGTTTGTAAATTTTAAGCTCTATGTGTCCTGTACTCATTTGGACATAATTTTATTCATCGTACGATATGACTTAACGTTGGCGGTTTTCCTTATCCTGCAAGACGAGGGTCTGGTAACTTTAAGCTCTATGTGTCCTGTACTCATTTGGACATAATTTTATTCATTGTCCCATATGACTTAACTTTGGCGGTTTCCCCTTATCCTGATAGACGAGTGTCTGGTAACTTTAAGCTCTATGTGTCCTGTACTCATTTGGACATAATTTTATTCATCGTCCCATAGGCCTTAACGTTCGCGGTTTTCCTTATCCTTAAAGACGAGTGTCTGGTAACTTTAAGCTCTATGTGTCCTGTACTCATTTGGACATAATTTTATTCATCGTCCGATATGACAACGTTGGAGGTTTCCCTTATCCTGAGAGACGAGTGTCTTGTAACCTTAAGCTCTATGTGTCCTGTACTCATTTTGACATAATTTTATTCATTGTCCGATATGACTTAACTTTGGAGGTTTTCCCTTATCCTGAAACACGAGTGTCTGCTAACTTTAAGCTCTAAGTGTCCTGTACTCATTTGGACATAATTTTATTCATCGTCCGATATGACTTAACGTTGGAGATTTCCCTTATCCTGAAAGACGAGTGTCTTGTAACTTTAAGCTCTATGTGTCCTGTACTCATTTGGACATAATTTTATTCATCGTCCGATATGACTTAATGTTGGAGGTTTCCCTTATCCTGAAAGACGAGTGTCTGGTAACTTTAAGCTCTATGTGTCCTGTACTCATTTGGACATAATTTTATTCATTGTCCGATATGACTTAAGTTTGGCGGTTTTCCCTTATCCTGAAAGACGAGTGTCTGCTAACTTTAAGCTCTATGTGTCCTGTACTCATTTGGGCATAATTTTATTCATTGTCCGATATGACTTAACGTTGGAGGTTTTCCCTTATCCTGAAAGACGAGTGTCTGGTAACTTTAAGCTCTATGTGTCCTGTACTCATTTGGACATAACTTTATTCGGCGTCCGATATGACTTAACCTTGGCGGTTTTTCCTTATCCTGAAAGACGAGTGTCTGGTAACTTTAAGCTCTATGTGTCCTGTGCTCATTTGGACATATTTTTATTCATTGTCCGATATGACTTAACGTTGGAGGTTTTCCTTATCCTGAAAGACGAGTGTCTGATAACTTTAAGCTCTATGTGTCCTGTACTCATTTGGACATCATTTTATTGATCGTCCGTTATGACTTAACGTTGGAGGTTTTCCTAGTCCTGAAAGACGAGTGTCTGGTAACTTTAAGCTCTATGTGCCCTGTACTCATTTGGACATCATTTTATTGATCGTCCGATATGACTTAACGTTGGAGGTTTTCCTTATCCTGAAAGAGGAGTGTCTGGTAACTTTAAGCTCTATGTGTCCTGTATTAGTTTAGACATAATTTTATTCATTCTCCGATATGACGTAACGTTGGAGGTTTTCCCTTATCCTGAAAGACGAGTGTCTGGTAACTTTAAGCTCTATGTGTCCTGTACTCATTTGGACATAATTTTATTCATTGTCCGATATGACGTAACGTGGGAGGTTTTCCTTATCCTGAAAGACGAGTGTCTGGTAACTTTAAGCTCTATGTGTCCTGTACTCATTTGGACATAATTTTGTTCATTGTCCGATATGACTTAACGTTGGAGGTTTTTCCTTATCCTGAAAGACGAGTGTCTGGTAACTTTAAGCTCTATGTGTCCTGTACTCATTTGGACATAATTTTATTCATTGTCCGATATGACGTAACGTTGGAGGTTTTCCCTTATCCTGAAAGACGAGTGTCTGGTAACTTTAAGCTCTATGTGTCCTGTACTCATTTGGACATAATTTTATTCATCGTCCGATGTGACTTAACGTTGGAGGTTTCCCTTATACTGATCGACGAGTGTCTGGTAACTTTAAGCTCTATGTGTCCTGTACTCATTTGGACATAATTTTATTGATCGTCCCATAGGACTTAACGTTGGCGTTTTTCTTTATCCTGAAAGACGAGTGTCTGGTAACCTTAAGCTCTATGTGTCCTGTACTCATTTGAACATCATTTTAACCATTGTCCGATACGAGTTAATGTTGGAGGTTTTATCTTATCCTCAAAGGTGAATGTTTGTAAATTTTAAGCTCTATGTGTCCTGTACTCATTTGAACGTAATTTTATTCATTGTCCGATATTGCTTAACATTGGCGGTTTTTTTTATCCTGAAAGACGACTGTCTGGTAACTCAAAACTTTATGTGTCCTGGGCTCATTACGACATAATTTTATTCATTGTCCGATATGACTTAACGTTGGCGGTTTTCCCTTATACTGAAAGACGAGTGCCTGGTAGCTTTAAGCTCTATGTGTCCTGTACTCATTTGGACATAATTTTATTCATCGTACGATATGACTTAACGTTGGCGGTTTTCCCTTATCCTGAAAGACGAGTGTCTTGTATCTTTAAGCTCTATGTGTCCTGTAATCATTTGGACATAATTTTATTCATTGTCCGATATGACTTAATGTTGGAGGTTTCCCTTATCCTGAAAGACGAGTGTCTTGTAACTTTAAGCTCTATGTGTCCTGTACTCATTTGGACATAATTTTATTCATCGTTCGAAATGACTTAACGTTGCCGGTTTTCCCTTATCCTGAAAGACGAGTGCCTGGTAACTTTAAGCTCTATGTGTCCTGTACTCATTTGGACATAATTTTATTCATCGTACGATATGACTTAACGTTGGCGGTTTTCCCTTATCCTGAAAGACGAGTGCCTTGTAACTTTAAGCTCTATGTGTCCTGTAATCATTTGGACATAATTTTATTCATTGTCCGATATGACTTAATGTCGGAGGTTTCCCTTATCCTGAAAGACGAATGTCTTGTAACTTTAAGCTCTATGTGTCCTGTACTCTTTGGACAATATTTTATTCATCGTCCGATATGACTTAATGTTGGAGGTTTCCCTTATCCTGAAAGACGAGTGTCTTGTAACTTTAAGCTCTATGTGTCCTGTACTCTTTGGACAATATTTTATTCATCGTCCGATATGACTTAATGTTGGAGGTTTCCTTATCCTGAAAGACGAGTGTCTGGTAACTTTAAACTCTATGTGTCCTGTACTCATTTGAATCTCATTTTATCCATTGTCCGATACGAGTTAATGTTGGAGGTTTTATCTTATCCTCAAAGGTGAATGTTTGTAAATTTTAAGCTCTATGTGTCCTGTACTCATTTGGACATAATTTTATTCATCGTACGATATGACTTAACGTTGGCGGTTTTCCTTATCCTGAAAGACGAGTGTCTGGTAAGTTTAAGCTCTATGTGTCCTGTACTCATTTGAATCTCATTTTATCCATTGTCCGATACGAGTTAATGTTGGAGGTTTTATCTTATCCTCAAAGGTGAATGTTTGTAAATTTTAAGCTCTATGTGTCCTGTACTCATTTGGACATAATTTTATTCATCGTACGATATGACTTAACGTTGGCGGTTTTCCTTATCCTGAAAGACGAGTGTCTGGTAACTTTAAGCTCTATGTGTCCTGTACTCATTTGAATCTCATTTTATCCATTGTCCGATACGAGTTAATGTTGGAGGTTTTATCTTATCCTCAAAGGTGAATGTTTGTAAATTTTAAGCTCTATGTGTCCTGTACTCATTTGGACATAATTTTATTCATCGTACGATATGACTTAACGTTGGCGGTTTTCCTTATCCTGCAAGACGAGTGTCTGGTAACTTTAAGCTCTATGTGTCCTGTACTCATTTGAATCTCATTTTATCCATTGTCCGATACGAGTTAATGTTGGAGGTTTTATCTTATCCTCAAAAGGTGAATGTTTGTAAATTTTAAGCTCTATGTGTCCTGTACTCATTTGGACATAATTTTATTCATCGTACGATATGACTTAACGTTGGCGGTTTTCCTTATCCTGCAAGACGACTGTCTGGTAACTTTAAGCTCTATGTGTCCTGTACTCATTTGGACATAATTTTAGTCATCGTCCGATATTACTTAACGTTGGCGGTTTTCCTTATCCTGAAATACGACTGTCTGGTAACTCAAAGATTTATGTGTCCTGGGCTCATTTGGACATAATTTTATTCATCGTCCGATATGATTTAACGTTGGAGGATTCCCTCATCCTGAAAGACGAGTGTCTGGTAAGTTTAAGCTCTAAGTGTTCTGTACTCATTTGGACATAATTTTATTCATCGTCCGATATGACTTAACGTTGGAGGATTCCCTCATCCTGAAACACGAGTGTCTGCTAACTTTAAGCTCTAAGTGTCCTGTACTCATTTGAACGTAATTTTATTCATCGTCCGATATGACTTATCGTTGGAGGTTTCCTTATCCTGAAAGACGATTGTCTGGTAAGTTTAAGCTCTAAGTGTCCTGTACTCATTTGGACATAATTTTATTCATCGTCCGATATGACTTAACGTTGGAGGTTTCCCTTATCCTGAAAGACGAGTGTCTGGTAAGTTTAAGCTCTAAGTGTCCTGTACTCATTTGGACATAATTTTATTCATCGTCCGATATGACTTAACGTTGGCGGTTTTCGCTTATCCTGAAAGACGAGTGTCTGGTAACTTTAAGCTCTTTATGTCCTGTACTCATTTGAACATCTTTTCATTCATCGTCCGATATGACTTAACGTTGCTGGTTTTCCCTTATCCTGAAAGACGAGTGCCTGGTAACTTTAAGCTCTATGTGTCCTGTACTCATTTGGACATAATTTTATTCATCGTACGATATGACTTAACGTTGGCGGTTTTCCCTTATCCTGAAAGACGAGTGCCTTGTAACTTTAAGTTCTATGTGTCCTGTAATTATTTGGACATAATTTTATTCAGGGTCCGATATGACTTAATGTCGGAGCTTTCCCTTATCCTGAAAGACGAGTGTCTTGTAACTTTAAGCTCTATGTGTCCTGTACTCTTTGGACAATATTTTATTCATCGTCCGATATGACTTAATGTTGGAGGTTTCCCTTATCCTGAAAGACGAGTGTCTTGTAACTTTAAGCTCTATGTGTCCTGTACTCTTTGGACAATATTTTATTCATCGTCCGATATGACTTAATGTTGGAGGTTTCCTTATCCTGAAAGACGAGTGTCTGGTAACTTTAAGCTCTATGTGTCCTGTACTCATTTGAATCTCATTTTATCCATTGTCCGATACGAGTTAATGTTGGAGGTTTTATCTTATCCTCAAAGGTGAATGTTTGTAAATTTTAAGCTCTATGTGTCCTGTACTCATTTGGACATAATTTTATTCATCGTACGATATGACTTAACGTTGGCGGTTTTCCTTATCCTGAAAGACGAGTGTCTGGTAACTTAAAGCTCTATGTGTCCTGTACTCATTTGAATCTCATTTTATCCATTGTCCGATACGAGTTAATGTTGGAGGTTTTATTTTATCCTCAAAAGGTGAATGTTTGTAAATTTTAAGCTCTATGTGTCCTGTACTCATTTGGACATAATTTTATTCATCGTACGATATGACTTAACGTTGGCGGTTTTCCTTATCCTGCAAGACGAGGGTCTGGTAACTTTAAGCTCTATGTGTCCTGTACTCATTTGGACATAATTTTATTCATTGTCCGATATGACTTAACTTTGGCGGTTTCCCCTTATACTGATAGACGAGTGTCTGGTAACTTTAAGCTCTATGTGTCCTGTACTCATTTGGACATAATTTTATTCATCGTCCCATAGGCCTTAACGTTCGCGGTTTTCCTTATCCTTAAAGACGAGTGTCTGGTAACTTTAAGCTCTATGTGTCCTGTACTCATTTGGACATAATTTTATTCATCGTCCGATATGACAACGTTGGAGGTTTCCCTTATCCTGAGAGACGAGTGTCTTGTAACATTAAGCTCTATGTGTCCTGTACTCATTTTGACATAATTTTATTCATTGTCCGATATGACTTAACTTTGGAGGTTTTCCCTTATCCTGAAACACGAGTGTCTGCTAACTTTAAGCTCTAAGTGTCCTGTACTCATTTGGACATAATCTTATTCATCGTCCGATATGACTTAACGTTGGAGATTTCCCTTATCCTGAAAGACGAGTGTCTTGTAACTTTAAGCTCTATGTGTCCTGTACTCATTTGGACATAATTTTATTCATCGTCCGATATGACTTAATGTTGGAGGTTTCCCTTATCCTGAAAGACGAGTGTCTGGTAACTTTAAGCTCTATGTGTCCTGTACTCATTTGGACATAATTTTATTCATTGTCCGATATGACTTAAGTTTGGCGGTTTTCCCTTATCCTGAAAGACGAGTGTCTGCTAACTTTAAGCTCTATGTGTCCTGTACTCATTTGGGCATAATTTTATTCATTGTCCGATATGACTTAACGTTGGAGGTTTTCCCTTATCCTGAAAGACGAGTGTCTGGTAACTTTAAGCTCTATGTGTCCTGTACTCATTTGGACATAATTTTATTCATCGTCCGATGTGACTTAACGTTGGAGGTTTCCCTTATACTGATCGACGAGTGTCTGGTAACTTTAAGCTCTATGTGTCCTGTACTCATTTGGACATAATTTTATTCATCGTCCCATAGGACTTAACGTTGGCGTTTTTCTTTATCCTGAAAGACGAGTGTCTGCTAACCTTAAGCTCTATGTGTCCTGTACTCATTTGAACATCATTTTAACCATTGTCCGATACGAGTTAATGTTGGAGGTTTTATCTTATCCTCAAAGGTGAATGTTTGTAAATTTTAAGCTCTATGTGTCCTGTACTCATTTGAACGTAATTTTATTCATTGTCCGATATTGCTTAACGTTGGCGGTTTTTTTTTATCCTGAAAGACGACTGTCTGGTAACTCAAAACTTTATGTGTCCTGGGCTCATTACGACATAATTTTATTCATTGTCCGATATGACTTAACGTTGGCGGTTTTCCCTTATACTGAAAGACGAGTGCCTGGTAACTTTAAGCTCTATGTGTCCTGTACTCATTTGGACATAATTTTATTCATCGTACGATATGACTTAACGTTGGCGGTTTTCCCTTATCCTGAAAGACGAGTGTCTTGTATCTTTAAGCTCTATGTGTCCTGTAATTATTTGGACATAATTTTATTCATTGTCCGATATGACTTAATGTTGGAGGTTTCCCTTATCCTGAAAGACGAGTGTCTTGTAACTTTAAGCTCTATGTGTCCTGTACTCATTTGGACATAATTTTATTCATCGTTCGAAATGACTTAACGTTGCCGGTTTTCCCTTATCCTGAAAGACGAGTGCCTGGTAACTTTAAGCTCTATGTGTCCTGTACTCATTTGGACATAATTTTATTCATCGTACGATATGACTTAACGTTGGCGGTTTTCCCTTATCCTGAAAGACGAGTGCCTTGTAACTTTAAGCTCTATGTGTCCTGTAATCATTTGGACATAATTTTATTCATTGTCCGATATGACTTAATGTCGGAGGTTTCCCTTATCCTGAAAGACGAGTGTCTTGTAACTTTAAGCTCTATGTGTCCTGTACTCTTTGGACAATATTTTATTCATCGTCCGATATGACTTAATGTTGGAGGTTTCCCTTATCCTGAAAGACGAGTGTCTTGTAACTTTAAGCTCTATATGTCCTGTACTCTTTGGACAATATTTTATTCATCGTCCGATATGACTTAATGTTGGAGGTTTCCTTATCCTGAAAGACGAGTGTCTGGTAACTTTAAACTCTATGTGTCCTGTACTCATTTGAATCTCATTTTATCCATTGTCCGACACGAGTTAATGTTGGAGGTTTTATCTTATCCTCAAAGGTGAATGTTTGTAAATTTTAAGCTCTATGTGTCCTGTACTCATTTGGACATAATTTTATTCATCGTACGATATGACTTAACGTTGGCGGTTTTCCTTATCCTGAAAGACGAGTGTCTGGTAAGTTTAAGCTCTATGTGTCCTGTACTCATTTGAATCTCATTTTATCCATTGTCCGATACGAGTTAATGTTGGAGGTTTTATCTTATCCTCAAAGGTGAATGTTTGTAAATTTTAAGCTCTATGTGTCCTGTACTCATTTGGACATAATTTTATTCATCGTACGATATGACTTAACGTTGGCGGTTTTCCTTATCCTGCAAGACGAGTGTCTGGTAACTTTAAGCTCTATGTGTCCTGTACTCATTTGAATCTCATTTTATCCATTGTCCGATACGAGTTAATGTTGGAGGTTTTATCTTATCCTCAAAAGGTGAATGTTTGTAAATTTTAAGCTCTATGTGTCCTGTACTCATTTGGACATAATTTTATTCATCGTACGATATAACTTAACGTTGGCGGTTTTCCTTATCCTGCAAGACGACTGTCTGGTAACTTTAAGCTCTATGTGTCCTGTACTCATTTGGACATAATTTTAGTCATCGTCCGATATTACTTAACGTTGGCGGTTTTCCTTATCCTGAAATACGACTGTCTGGTAACTCAAAGATTTATGTGTCCTGGGCTCATTTGGACATAATTTTATTCATCGTCCGATATGATTTAACGTTGGAGGATTCCCTCATCCTGAAAGACGAGTGTCTGGTAAGTTTAAGCTCTAAGTGTTCTGTACTCATTTGGACATAATTTTATTCATCGTCCGATCTGACTTAACGTTGGAGGATTCCCTCATCCTGAAACACGAGTGTCTGCTAACTTTAAGCTCTAAGTGTCCTGTACTCATTTGAACGTAATTTTATTCATCGTCCGATATGACTTATCGTTGGAGGTTTCCTTATCCTGAAAGACGAGTGTCTGGTAAGTTTAAGCTCTAAGTGTCCTGTACTCATTTGGACATAATTTTATTCATCGTCCGATATGACTTAACGTTGGAGGTTTCCCTTATCCTGAAAGACGAGTGTCTGGTAAGTTTAAGCTCTAAGTGTCCTGTACTCATTT
Organism: Mantis religiosa; assembly: GCA_030765055.1. Taxonomy (NCBI): domain Eukaryota; kingdom Metazoa; phylum Arthropoda; class Insecta; order Mantodea; family Mantidae; genus Mantis; species Mantis religiosa. Next base: position 885,965 of record JAUKNK010000099.1, on the reverse strand, counting down.
GGACATAATTTTATTCATCGTCCGATATGACTTAACGTTGGCGGTTTTCGCTTATCCTGAAAGACGAGTGTCTGGTAACTTTAAGCTCTTTATGTCCTGTACTCATTTGAACATCTTTTCATTCATCGTCCGATATGACTTAACGTTGCTGGTTTTCCCTTATCCTGAAAGACGAGTGCCTGGTAACTTTAAGCTCTATGTGTCCTGTACTCATTTGGACATAATTTTATTCATCGTACGATATGACTTAACGTTGGCGGTTTTCCCTTATCCTGAAAGACGAGTGCCTTGTAACTTTAAGTTCTATGTGTCCTGTAATTATTTGGACATAATTTTATTCAGGGTCCGATATGACTTAATGTCGGAGCTTTCCCTTATCCTGAAAGACGAGTGTCTTGTAACTTTAAGCTCTATGTGTCCTGTACTCTTTGGACAATATTTTATTCATCGTCCGATATGACTTAATGTTGGAGGTTTCCCTTATCCTGAAAGACGAGTGTCTTGTAACTTTAAGCTCTATGTGTCCTGTACTCTTTGGACAATATTTTATTCATCGTCCGATATGACTTAATGTTGGAGGTTTCCTTATCCTGAAAGACGAGTGTCTGGTAACTTTAAGCTCTATGTGTCCTGTACTCATTTGAATCTGATTTTATCCATTGTCCGATACGAGTTAATGTTGGAGGTTTTATCTTATCCTCAAAGGTGAATGTTTGTAAATTTTAAGCTCTATGTGTCCTGTACTCATTTGGACATAATTTTATTCATCGTACGATATGACTTAACGTTGGCGGTTTTCCTTATCCTGAAAGACGAGTGTCTGGTAACTTAAAGCTCTATGTGTCCTGTACTCATTTGAATCTCATTTTATCCATTGTCCGATACGAGTTAATGTTGGAGGTTTTATTTTATCCTCAAAAGGTGAATGTTTGTAAATTTTAAGCTCTATGTGTCCTGTACTCATTTGGACATAATTTTATTCATCGTACGATATGACTTAACGTTGGCGGTTTTCCTTATCCTGCAAGACGAGGGTCTGGTAACTTTAAGCTCTATGTGTCCTGTACTCATTTGGACATAATTTTATTCATTGTCCGATATGACTTAACTTTGGCGGTTTCCCCTTATACTGATAGACGAGTGTCTGGTAACTTTAAGCTCTATGTGTCCTGTACTCATTTGGACATAATTTTATTCATCGTCCCATAGGCCTTAACGTTCGCGGTTTTCCTTATCCTTAAAGACGAGTGTCTGGTAACTTTAAGCTCTATGTGTCCTGTACTCATTTGGACATAATTTTATTCATCGTCCGATATGACAACGTTGGAGGTTTCCCTTATCCTGAGAGACGAGTGTCTTGTAACATTAAGCTCTATGTGTCCTGTACTCATTTTGACATAATTTTATTCATTGTCCGATATGACTTAACTTTGGAGGTTTTCCCTTATCCTGAAACACGAGTGTCTGCTAACTTTAAGCTCTAAGTGTCCTGTACTCATTTGGACATAATCTTATTCATCGTCCGATATGACTTAACGTTGGAGATTTCCCTTATCCTGAAAGACGAGTGTCTTGTAACTTTAAGCTCTATGTGTCCTGTACTCATTTGGACATAATTTTATTCATCGTCCGATATGACTTAATGTTGGAGGTTTCCCTTATCCTGAAAGACGAGTGTCTGGTAACTTTAAGCTCTATGTGTCCTGTACTCATTTGGACATAATTTTATTCATTGTCCGATATGACTTAAGTTTGGCGGTTTTCCCTTATCCTGAAAGACGAGTGTCTGCTAACTTTAAGCTCTATGTGTCCTGTACTCATTTGGGCATAATTTTATTCATTGTCCGATATGACTTAACGTTGGAGGTTTTCCCTTATCCTGAAAGACGAGTGTCTGGTAACTTTAAGCTCTATGTGTCCTGTACTCATTTGGACATAATTTTATTCATCGTCCGATGTGACTTAACGTTGGAGGTTTCCCTTATACTGATCGACGAGTGTCTGGTAACTTTAAGCTCTATGTGTCCTGTACTCATTTGGACATAATTTTATTCATCGTCCCATAGGACTTAACGTTGGCGTTTTTCTTTATCCTGAAAGACGAGTGTCTGGTAACCTTAAGCTCTATGTGTCCTGTACTCATTTGAACATCATTTTAACCATTGTCCGATACGAGTTAATGTTGGAGGTTTTATCTTATCCTCAAAGGTGAATGTTTGTAAATTTTAAGCTCTATGTGTCCTGTACTCATTTGAACGTAATTTTATTCATTGTCCGATATTGCTTAACGTTGGCGGTTTTTTTTATCCTGAAAGACGACTGTCTGGTAACTCAAAACTTTATGTGTCCTGGGCTCATTACGACATAATTTTATTCATTGTCCGATATGACTTAACGTTGGCGGTTTTCCCTTATACTGAAAGACGAGTGCCTGGTAACTTTAAGCTCTATGTGTCCTGTACTCATTTGGACATAATTTTATTCATCGTACGATATGACTTAACGTTGGCGGTTTTCCCTTATCCTGAAAGACGAGTGTCTTGTATCTTTAAGCTCTATGTGTCCTGTAATCATTTGGACATAATTTTATTCATTGTCCGATATGACTTAATGTTGGAGGTTTCCCTTATCCTGAAAGACGAGTGTCTTGTAACTTTAAGCTCTATGTGTCCTGTACTCATTTGGACATAATTTTATTCATCGTTCGAAATGACTTAACGTTGCCGGTTTTCCCTTATCCTGAAAGACGAGTGCCTGGTAACTTTAAGCTCTATGTGTCCTGTACTCATTTGGACATAATTTTATTCATCGTACGATATGACTTAACGTTGGCGGTTTTCCCTTATCCTGAAAGACGAGTGCCTTGTAACTTTAAGCTCTATGTGTCCTGTAATCATTTGGACATAATTTTATTCATTGTCCGATATGACTTAATGTCGGAGGTTTCCCTTATCCTGAAAGACGAGTGTCTTGTAACTTTAAGCTCTATGTGTCCTGTACTCTTTGGACAATATTTTATTCATCGTCCGATATGACTTAATGTTGGAGGTTTCCCTTATCCTGAAAGACGAGTGTCTTGTAACTTTAAGCTCTATATGTCCTGTACTCTTTGGACAATATTTTATTCATCGTCCGATATGACTTAATGTTGGAGGTTTCCTTATCCTGAAAGATGAGTGTCTGGTAACTTTAAACTCTATGTGTCCTGTACTCATTTGAATCTCATTTTATCCATTGTCCGATACGAGTTAATGTTGGAGGTTTTATCTTATCCTCAAAGGTGAATGTTTGTAAATTTTAAGCTCTATGTGTCCTGTACTCATTTGGACATAATTTTATTCATCGTACGATATGACTTAACGTTGGCGGTTTTCCTTATCCTGAAAGACGAGTGTCTGGTAAGTTTAAGCTCTATGTGTCCTGTACTCATTTGAATCTCATTTTATCCATTGTCCGATACGAGTTAATGTTGGAGGTTTTATCTTATCCTCAAAGGTGAATGTTTGTAAATTTTAAGCTCTATGTGTCCTGTACTCATTTGGACATAATTTTATTCATCGTACGATATGACTTAACGTTGGCGGTTTTCCTTATCCTGAAAGACGAGTGTCTGGTAACTCTAAGCTCTATGTGTCCTGTACTCATTTGAATCTCATTTTATCCATTGTCCGATACGAGTTAATGTTGGAGGTTTTATCTTATCCTCAAAAGGTGAATGTTTGTAAATTTTAAGCTCTATGTGTCCTGTACTCATTTGGACATAATTTTATTCATCGTACGATATGACTTAACGTTGGCGGTTTTCCTTATCCTGCAAGACGAGTGTCTGGTAACTTTAAGCTCTATGTGTCCTGTACTCATTTGAATCTCATTTTATCCATTGTCCGATACGAGTTAATGTTGGAGGTTTTATCTTATCCTCAAAAGGTGAATGTTTGTAAATTTTAAGCTCTATGTGTCCTGTACTCATTTGGACATAATTTTATTCATCGTACGATATGACTTAACGTTGGCGGTTTTCCTTATCCTGCAAGACGAGTGTCTGGTAACTTTAAGCTCTATGTGTCCTGTACTCATTTGGACATAATTTTAGTCATCGTCCGATATTACTTAACGTTGGCGGTTTTCCTTATCCTGAAATACGACTGTCTGGTAACTCAAAGATTTATGTGTCCTGGGCTCATTTGGACATAATTTTATTCATCGTCCGATATGATTTAACGTTGGAGGATTCCCTCATCCTGAAAGACGAGTGTCTGGTAAGTTTAAGCTCTAAGTGTTCTGTACTCATTTGGACATAATTTTATTCATCGTCCGATATGACTTAACGTTGGAGGATTCCCTCATCCTGAAACACGAGTGTCTGCTAACTTTAAGCTCTAAGTGTCCTGTACTCATTTGAACGTAATTTTATTCATCGTCCGATATGACTTATCGTTGGAGGTTTCCTTATCCTGAAAGACGAGTGTCTGGTAAGTTTAAGCTCTAAGTGTCCTGTACTCATTTGGACATAATTTTATTCATCGTCCGATATGACTTAACGTTGGAGGTTTCCCTTATCCTGAAAGACGAGTGTCTGGTAAGTTTAAGCTCTAAGTGTCCTGTACTCATTTGGACATAATTTTATTCATCGTCCGATATGACTTAACGTTGGCGGTTTTCGCTTATCCTGAAAGACGAGTGTCTGGTAACTTTAAGCTCTTTATGTCCTGTACTCATTTGAACATCTTTTCATTCATCGTCCGATATGACTTAACGTTGCTGGTTTTCCCTTATCCTGAAAGACGAGTGCCTGGTAACTTTAAGCTCTATGTGTCCTGTACTCATTTGGACATAATTTTATTCATCGTACGATATGACTTAACGTTGGCGGTTTTCTTTTATCCTGAAAGACGAGTGCCTTGTAACTTTAAGTTCTATGTGTCCTGTAATTATTTGGACATAATTTTATTCAGGGTCCGATATGACTTAATGTCGGAGCTTTCCCTTATCCTGAAAGACGAGTGTCTTGTAACTTTAAGCTCTATGTGTCCTGTACTCTTTGGACAATATTTTATTCATCGTCCGATATGACTTAATGTTGGAGGTATCCCTTATCCTGAAAGACGAGTGTCTTGTAACTTTAAGCTCTATGTGTCCTGTACTCTTTGGACAATATTTTATTCATCGTCCGATATGACTTAATGTTGGAGGTTTCCTTATCCTGAAAGACGAGTGTCTGGTAACTTTAAGCTCTATGTGTCCTGTACTCATTTGAATCTCATTTTATCCATTGTCCGATACGAGTTAATGTTGGAGGTTTTATCTTATCCTCAAAGGTGAATGTTTGTAAATTTTAAGCTCTATGTGTCCTGTACTCATTTGGACATAATTTTATTCATCGTACGATATGACTTAACGTTGGCGGTTTTCCTTATCCTGAAAGACGAGTGTCTGGTAACTTAAAGCTCTATGTGTCCTGTACTCATTTGAATCTCATTTTATCCATTGTCCGATACGAGTTAATGTTGGAGGTTTTATTTTATCCTCAAAAGGTGAATGTTTGTAAATTTTAAGCTCTATGTGTCCTGTACTCATTTGGACATAATTTTATTCATCGTACGATATGACTTAACGTTGGCGGTTTTCCTTATCCTGCAAGACGAGGGTCTGGTAACTTTAAGCTCTATGTGTCCTGTACTCATTTGGACATAATTTTATTCATTGTCCGATATGACTTAACTTTGGCGGTTTCCCCTTATACTGATAGACGAGTGTCTGGTAACTTTAAGCTCTATGTGTCCTGTACTCATTTGGACATAATTTTATTCATCGTCCCATAGGCCTTAACGTTCGCGGTTTTCCTTATCCTTAAAGACGAGTGTCTGGTAACTTTAAGCTCTGTGTCCTGTACTCATTTGGACATAATTTTATTCATCGTCCGATATGACAACGTTGGAGGTTTCCCTTATCCTGAGAGACGAGTGTCTTGTAACATTAAGCTCTATGTGTCCTGTACTCATTTTGACATAATTTTATTCATTGTCCGATATGACTTAACTTTGGAGGTTTTCCCTTATCCTGAAACACGAGTGTCTGCTAACTTTAAGCTCTAAGTGTCCTGTACTCATTTGGACATAATTTTATTCATCGTCCGATATGACTTAACGTTGGAGATTTCCCTTATCCTGAAAGACGAGTGTCTTGTAACTTTAAGCTCTATGTGTCCTGTACTCATTTGGACATAATTTTATTCATCGTCCGATATGACTTAATGTTGGAGGTTTCCCTTATCCTGAAAGACGAGTGTCTGGTAACTTTAAGCTCTATGTGTCCTGTACTCATTTGGACATAATTTTATTCATTGTCCGATATGACTTAAGTTTGGCGGTTTTCCCTTATCCTGAAAGACGAGTGTCTGCTAACTTTAAGCTCTATGTGTCCTGTACTCATTTGGGCATAATTTTATTCATTGTCCGATATGACTTAACGTTGGAGGTTTTCCCTTATCCTGAAAGACGAGTGTCTGGTAACTTTAAGCTCTATGTGTCCTGTACTCATTTGGACATAATTTTATTCATCGTCCGATGTGACTTAACGTTGGAGGTTTCCCTTATACTGATCGACGAGTGTCTGGTAACTTTAAGCTCTATGTGTCCTGTACTCATTTGGACATAATTTTATTCATCGTCCCATAGGACTTAACGTTTACGTTTTTCTTTATCCTGAAAGACGAGTGTCTGGTAACCTTAAGCTCTATGTGTCCTGTACTCATTTGAACATCATTTTAACCATTGTCCGATACGAGTTAATGTTGGAGGTTTTATCTTATCCTCAAAGGTGAATGTTTGTAAATTTTAAGCTCTATGTGTCCTGTACTCATTTGAACGTAATTTTATTCATTGTCCGATATTGCTTAACGTTGGCGGTTTTTTTATCCTGAAAGACGACTGTCTGGTAACTCAAAACTTTATGTGTCCTGGGCTCATTACGACATAATTTTATTCATTGTCCGATATGACTTAACGTTGGCGGTTTTCCCTTATACTGAAAGACGAGTGCCTGGTAACTTTAAGCTCTATGTGTCCTGTACTCATTTGGACATAATTTTATTCATCGTACGATATGACTTAACGTTGGCGGTTTTCCCTTATCCTGAAAGACGAGTGTCTTGTATCTTTAAGCTCTATGTGTCCTGTAATCATTTGGACATAATTTTATTCATTGTCCGATATGACTTAATGTTGGAGGTTTCCCTTATCCTGAAAGACGAGTGTCTTGTAACTTTAAGCTCTATGTGTCCTGTACTCATTTGGACATAATTTTATTCATCGTTCGAAATGACTTAACGTTGCCGGTTTTCCCTTATCCTGAAAGACGAGTGCCTGGTAACTTTAAGCTCTATGTGTCCTGTACTCATTTGGACATAATTTTATTCATCGTACGATATGACTTAACGTTGGCGGTTTTCCCTTAACCTGAAAGACGAGTGCCTTGTAACTTTAAGCTCTATGTGTCCTGTAATCATTTGGACATAATTTTATTCATTGTCCGATATGACTTAATGTCGGAGGTTTCCCTTATCCTGAAAGACGAGTGTCTTGTAACTTTAAGCTCTATGTGTCCTGTACTCTTTGGACAATATTTTATTCATCGTCCGATATGACTTAATGTTGGAGGTTTCCCTTATCCTGAAAGACGAGTGTCTTGTAACTTTAAGCTCTATGTGTCCTGTACTCTTTGGACAATATTTTATTCATCGTCCGATATGACTTAATGTTGGAGGTTTCCTTATCCTGAAAGACGAGTGTCTGGTAACTTTAAACTCTATGTGTCCTGTACTCATTTGAATCTCATTTTATCCATTGTCCGATACGAGTTAATGTTGGAGGTTTTATCTTATCCTCAAAGGTGAATGTTTGTAAATTTTAAGCTCTATGTGTCCTGTACTCATTTGGACATAATTTTATTCATCGTACGATATGACTTAACGTTGGCGGTTTTCCTTATCCTGAAAGACGAGTGTCTGGTAAGTTTAAGCTCTATGTGTCCTGTACTCATTTGAATCTCATTTTATCCATTGTCCGATACGAGTTAATGTTGGAGGTTTTATCTTATCCTCAAAGGTGAATGTTTGTAAATTTTAAGCTCTATGTGTCCTGTACTCATTTGGACATAATTTTATTCATCGTACGATATGACTTAACGTTGGCGGTTTTCCTTATCCTGAAAGACGAGTGTCTGGTAACTTTAAGCTCTATGTGTCCTGTACTCATTTGAATCTCATTTTATCCATTGTCCGATACGAGTTAATGTTGGAGGTTTTATCTTATCCTCAAAAGGTGAATGTTTGTAAATTTTAAGCTCTATGTGTCCTGTACTCATTTGGACATAATTTTATTCATCGTACGATATGACTTAACGTTGGCGGTTTTCCTTATCCTGCAAGACGAGTGTCTGGTAACTTTAAGCTCTATGTGTCCTGTACTCATTTGAATCTCATTTTATCCATTGTCCGATACGAGTTAATGTTGGAGGTTTTAATTATCCTCAAAAGGTGAATGTTTGTAAATTTTAAGCTCTATGTGTCCTGTACTCATTTGGACATAATTTTAGTCATCGTACGATATGACTTAACGTTGGCGGTTTTCCTTATCCTGCAAGACGAGTGTCTGGTAACTTTAAGCTCTATGTGTCCTGTACTCATTTGGACATAATTTTAGTCATCGTCCGATATTACTTAACGTTGGCGGTTTTCCTTATCCTGAAATACGACTGTCTGGTAACTCAAAGATTTATGTGTCCTGGGCTCATTTGGACATAATTTTATTCATCGTCCGATATGATTTAACGTTGGAGGATTCCCTCATCCTGAAAGACGAGTGTCTGGTAAGTTTAAGCTCTAAGTGTTCTGTACTCATTTGGACATAATTTTATTCATCGTCCGATATGACTTAACGTTGGAGGATTCCCTCATCCTGAAACACGAGTGTCTGCTAACTTTAAGCTCTAAGTGTCCTGTACTCATTTGAACGTAATTTTATTCATCGTCCGATATGACTTATCGTTGGAGGTTTCCTTATCCTGAAAGACGAGTGTCTGGTAAGTTTAAGCTCTAAGTGTCCTGTACTCATTTGGACATAATTTTATTCATCGTCCGATATGACTTAACGTTGGCGGTTTTCGCTTATCCTGAAAGACGAGTGTCTGGTAACTTTAAGCTCTTTATGTCCTGTACTCATTTGAACATCTTTTCATTCATCGTCCGATATGACTTAACGTTGCTGGTTTTCCCTTATCCTGAAAGACGAGTGCCTGGTAACTTTAAGCTCTATGTGTCCTGTACTCATTTGGACATAATTTTATTCATCGTACGATATGACTTAACGTTGGCGGTTTTCCCTTATCCTGAAAGACGAGTGCCTTGTAACTTTAAGTTCTATGTGTCCTGTAATTATTTGGACATAATTTTATTCAGGGTCCGATATGACTTAATGTCGGAGCTTTCCCTTATCCTGAAAGACGAGTGTCTTGTAACTTTAAGCTCTATGTGTCCTGTACTCTTTGGACAATATTTTATTCATCGTCCGATATGACTTAATGTTGGAGGTTTCCCTTATCCTGAAAGACGAGTGTCTTGTAACTTTAAGCTCTATGTGTCCTGTACTCTTTGGACAATATTTTATTCATCGTACGATATGACTTAACGTTGGCGGTTTTCCTTATCCTGAAAGACGAGTGTCTGGTAAGTTAAAGCTCTATGTGTCCTGTACTCATTTGAATCTCATTTTATCCATTGTCCGATACGAGTTAATGTTGGAGGTTTTATTTTATCCTCAAAAGGTGAATGTTTGTAAATTTTAAGCTCTATGTGTCCTGTACTCATTTGGACATAATTTTATTCATCGTACGATATGACTTAACGTTGGCGGTTTTCCTTATCCTGCAAGACGAGGGTCTGGTAACTTTAAGCTCTATGTGTCCTGTACTCATTTGGACATAATTTTATTCATTGTCCGATATGACTTAACTTTGGCGGTTTCCCCTTATACTGATAGACGAGTGTCTGGTAACTTTAAGCTCTATGTGTCCTGTACTCATTTGGACATAATTTTATTCATCGTCCCATAGGCCTTAACGTTCGCGGTTTTCCTTATCCTTAAAGACGAGTGTCTGGTAACTTTAAGCTCTATGTGTCCTGTACTCATTTGGACATAATTTTATTCATCGTCCGATATGACAACGTTGGAGGTTTCCCTTATCCTGAGAGACGAGTGTCTTGTAACATTAAGCTCTATGTGTCCTGTACTCATTTTGACATAATTTTATTCATTGTCCGATATGACTTAACTTTGGAGGTTTTCCCTTATCCTGAAACACGAGTGTCTGCTAACTTTAAGCTCTAAGTGTCCTGTACTCATTTGGACATAATTTTATTCATCGTCCGATATGACTTAACGTTGGAGATTTCCCTTATCCTGAAAGACGAGTGTCTTGTAACTTTAAGCTCTATGTGTCCTGTACTCATTTGGACATAATTTTATTCATCGTCCGATATGACTTAATGTTGGAGGTTTCCCTTATCCTGAAAGACGAGTGTCTGGTAACTTTAAGCTCTATGTGTCCTGTACTCATTTGGACATAATTTTATTCATTGTCCGATATGACTTAAGTTTGGCGGTTTTCCCTTATCCTGAAAGACGAGTGTCTGCTAACTTTAAGCTCTATGTGTCCTGTACTCATTTGGGCATAATTTTATTCATTGTCCGATATGACTTAACGTTGGAGGTTTTCCCTTATCCTGAAAGACGAGTGTCTGGTAACTTTAAGCTCTATGTGTCCTGTACTCATTTGGACATAATTTTATTCGGCGTCCGATATGACTTAACCTTGGCGGTTTTTCCTTATCCTGAAAGACGAGTGTCTGGTAACTTTAAGCTCTATGTGTCCTGTGCTCATTTGGACATATTTTTATTCATTGTCCGATATGACTTAACGTTGGAGGTTTTCCCTTATCCTTAAAGACGAGTGTCTTGTAACTTTAAGCTCTATGTGTCCTGTACTCATTTGTACATAATTTTATTCATCGTCCGATATGACTTAACGTTGGAGGTTTTCCTTATCCTGAAAGACGAGTGTCTGATAACTTTAAGCTCTATGTGTCCTGTACTCATTTGGACATCATTTTATTGATCGTCCGTTATGACTTAACGTTGGAGGTTTTCCTAATCCTGAAAGACGAGTGTCTGGTAACTTTAAGCTCTATGTGCCCTGTACTCATTTGGACATCATTTTATTGATCGTCCGATATGACTTAACGTTGGAGGTTTTCCTTATCCTGAAAGAGGAGTGTCTGGTAACTTTAAGCTCTATGTGTCCTGTACTAGTTTGGACATAATTTTATTCATTCTCCGATATGACGTAACGTTGGAGGTTTTCCCTTATCCTGAAAGACGAGTGTCTGGTACCTTTAAGCTCTATGTGTCCTGTACTCATTTGGACATAATTTTATTCATTGTCCGATATGACGTAACGTGGGAGGTTTTCCTTATCCTGAAAGACGAGTGTCTGGTAACTTTAAGCTCTATGTGTCCTGTACTCATTTGGACATAATTTTGTTCATTGTCCGATATGACTTAACGTTGGAGGTTTTCCTTATCCTGAAAGACGAGTGTCTGGTAACTTTAAGCTCTATGTGTCCTGTACTCATTTGGACATAATTTTATTCATTGTCCGATATGACGTAACGTTGGAGGTTTTCCCTTATCCTGAAAGACGAGTGTCTGGTAACTTTAAGCTCTATGTGTCCTGTACTCATTTGGACATAATTTTATTCATCGTCCGATATGACTTAACGTTGGAGGTTTCCCTTATACTGATCGACGAGTGTCTGGTAACTTTAAGCTCTATGTGTCCTGTACTCATTTGGACATAATTTTATTCATCGTCCCATAGGACTTAACGTTGGCGTTTTTCTTTATCCTGAAAGACGAGTGTCTGGTAACCTTAAGCTCTATGTGTCCTGTACTCATTTGAACATCATTTTAACCATTGTCCGATACGAGTTAATGTTGGAGGTTTTATCTTATCCTCAAAGGTGAATGTTTGTAAATTTTAAGCTCTATGTGTCCTGTACTCATTTGAACGTAATTTTATTCATTGTCCGATATTGCTTAACGTTGGCGGTTTTTTTTATCCTGAAAGACGACTGTCTGGTAACTCAAAACTTTATGTGTCCTGGGCTCATTACGACATAATTTTATTCATTGTCCGATATGACTTAACGTTGGCGGTTTTCCCTTATACTGAAAGACGAGTGCCTGGTAACTTTAAGCTCTATGTGTCCTGTACTCATTTGGACATAATTTTATTCATCGTACGATATGACTTAACGTTGGCTGTTTTCCCTTATCCTGAAAGACGAGTGTCTTGTAACTTTAAGCTCTATGTGTCCTGTAATCATTTGGACATAATTTTATTCATTGTCCGATATGACTTAATGTTGGAGGTTTCCCTTATCCTGAAAGACGAGTGTCTTGTAACTTTAAGCTCTATGTGTCCTGTACTCATTTGGACATAATTTTATTCATCGTTCGATATGACTTAACGTTGCCGGTTTTCCCTTATCCTGAAAGACGAGTGCCTGGTAACTTTAAGCTCTATGTGTCCTGTACTCATTTGGACATAATTTTATTCATCGTACGATATGACTTAACGTTGGCGGTTTTCCCTTATCCTGAAAGACGAGTGCCTTGTAACTTTAAGCTCTATGTGTCCTGTAATCATTTGGACATAATTTTATTCATTGTCCGATATGACTTAATGTCGGAGGTTTCCCTTATCCTGAAAGACGAGTGTCTTGTAACTTTAAGCTCTATGTGTCCTGTACTCTTTGGACAATATTTTATTCATCGTCCGATATGACTTAATGTTGGAGGTTTCCCTTATCCTGAAAGACGAGTGTCTTGTAACTTTAAGCTCTATGTGTCCTGTACTCTTTGGACAATATTTTATTCATCGTCCGATATGACTTAATGTTGGAGGTTTCCTTATCCTGAAAGACGAGTGTCTGGTAACTTTAAACTCTATGTGTCCTGTACTCATTTGAATCTCATTTTATCCATTGTCCGATACGAGATAATGTTGGAGGTTTATCTTATCCTCAAAAGGTGAATGTTTGTAAATTTTAAGCTCTATGTGTCCTGTACTCATTTGGACATAATTTTATTCATCGTACGAAATGACTTAACGTTGGCGGTTTTCCTTATCCTGCAAGACGAGTGTCTGGTAACTTTAAGCTCTATGTGTCCTGTACTCATTTGAATCTCATTTTATCCATTGTCCGATACGAGTTAATGTTGGAGGTTTTATCTTATCCTCAAAAGGTGAATGTTTGTAAATTTTAAGCTCTATGTGTCCTGTACTCATTTGGACATAATTTTATTCATCGTACGATATGACTTAACGTTGGCGGTTTTCCTTATCCTGCAAGACGAGTGTCTGGTAACTTTAAGCTCTATGTGTCCTGTACTCATTTGGACATAATTTTATTCATTGTCCGATATGACTTAACTTTGGCGGTTTTCCCTTATACTGATAGACGAGTGTCTGGTAACTTTAAGCTCTATGTGTGCTGTACTCATTTGGACATAATTTTATTCATCGTCCCATAGGCCTTAACGTTCGCGGTTTTCCTTATCCTTAAAGACGAGTGTCTGGTAACTTTAAGCTCTATGTGTCCTGTACTCATTTGGACATAATTTTATTCATCGTCCGATATGACAACGTTGGAGGTTTCCCATATCCTGAGAGACGAGTGTTTGTAACCTTAAGCTCTATGTGTCCTGTACTCATTTTGACATAATTTTATTCATTGTCCGTTATGACTTAACTTTGGAGGTTTTCCCTTATCCTGAAACACGAGTGTCTGCTAACTTTAAGCTCTAAGTGTCCTGTACTCATTTGGACATAATTTTATTCATCGTCCGATATGACTTAACGTTGGAGGTTTTCCCTTATCCTGAAAGACGAGTGTCATGTAACTTTAAGCTCTATGTGTCCTGTACTCATTTGGACATAATTTTATTCATCGTCCGATATGACTTAATGTTGGAGGTTTCCCTTATCCTGAAAGACGAGTGTCTGGTAACTTTAAGCTCTATGTGTCCTGTACTCATTTGGATACAATTTTATTCATTGTCCGATATGACTTAACGTTGGCGGTTTTCCCTTATACTGAAAGACGAGTGTCTGGTAACTTTAAGCTCTATGTGTCCTGTACTCATTTGGACATAATTTTATTCATTGTCCGATATGACTTAAGTTTGGCGGTTTTCCCTTATCCTGAAAGACGAGTGTCTGCTAACTTTAAGCTCTATGTGTCCTGTACTCATTTGGACATAATTTTATTCGGCGTCCGATATGACTTAACCTTTGCGGTTTTTCCTTATCCTGAAAGACGAGTGTCTGGTAACTTTAAGCTCTATGTGTCCTGTACTCATTTGGACATATTTTTATTCATTGTCCGATATGACTTAACGTTGGAGGTTTTCCCTTATCCTTAAAGACGAGTGTCTTGTAACTTTAAGCTCTATGTGTCCTGTACTCATTTGGACATAATTTTATTCATCGTCCGATATGACTTATCGTTGGAGGTTTCCCTTATCCTGAAAGACGAGTGTCTTGTAACTTTAAGCTCTATGTGTCCTGTACTCATTTGTACATAATTTTATTCATCGTCCGATATGACTTAACGTTGGAGGTTTTCCTTATCCTGAAAGACGAGTGTCTGATAACTTTAAGCTCTATGTGTCCTGTACTCATTTGGACATAATTTTAATCATCGTCCCATAGGACTTAACGTTGGCGGTTTTCCTTATCCTGAAAGACGAGTGTCTGGTAACCTTAAGCTCTATGTGTCCTGTACTCATTTGAACATCTTTTTATCCATTGTCCGATACGAGTTAATGTTGGAGGTTTTATCTTATCCTCAAAGGTGAATGTTTGTAAATTTTAAGCTCTATGTGTCCTGTACTCATTTGAACGTAATTTTATTCATTGTCCGATATTGCTTAACGTTGGAGGTTTTCCTTATCCTGAAAGACGACTGTCTGGTAACTCAAAACTTTATGTGTCCTGAGCTCATTACGACATAATTTTATTCATTGTCCGATATGACTTAACGTTGGCGGTTTTCCCTTATACTGAAAGACGAGTGCCTGGTAACTTTAAGCTCTATGTGTCCTGTACTCATTTGGACATAATTTTATTCATCGTACGATATGACTTAACGTTGGCGGTTTTCCCTTATCCTGAAAGACGAGAGCCTTGGAACTTTAAGATCTATGTGTCCTGTAATCATTTGGACATAATTTTATTCATTGTCCGATATGACTTAATGTCGGACGTTTCCCTTATCCTGAAAGACGAGTGTCTTGTAACTTTAAGCTCTATGTGTCCTGTACTCTTTGGACAATATTTTATTCATCGTCCGATATGACTTAATGTTGGAGGTTTCCCTTATCCTGAAAGACGAGTGTCTTGTAACTTTAAGCTCTATGTGTCCTGTACTCTTTGGACAATATTTTATTCATCGTCCGATATGACTTAATGTTGGAGGTTTCCTTATCCTGAAAGACGAGTGTCTGGTAACTTTAAGCTCTATGTGTCCTGTACTCATTTGAATCTCATTTTATCCATTGTCCGATACGAGTTAATGTTGGAGGTTTTATCTTATCCTCAAAGGTGAATGTTTGTAAATTTTAAGCTCTATGTGTCCTGTACTCATTTGGACATAATTTTATTCATCGTACGATATGACTTAACGTTGGCGGTTTTCCTTATCCTGAAAGACGAGTGTCTGGTAACTTTAAGCTCTATGTGTCCTGTACTCATTTGAATCTCATTTTATCCATTGTCCGATACGAGTTAATGTTGGAGGTTTTATCTTATCCTCAAAAGGTGAATGTTTGTAAATTTTAAGCTCTATGTGTCCTGTACTCATTTGGACATAATTTTATTCATCGTACGATATGACTTAACGTTGGCGGTTTTCCTTATCCTGCAAGACGAGTGTCTGGTAACTTTAAGCTCTATGTGTCCTGTACTCATTTGAATCTCATTTTATCCATTGTCCGATACGAGTTAATGTTGGAGGTTTTATTTTATCCTCAAAAGGTGAATGTTTGTAAATTTTAAGCTCTATGTGTCCTGTACTCATTTGGACATAATTTTATTCATCGTACGATATGACTTAACGTTGGCGGTTTTCCTTATCCTGCAAGACGAGGGTCTGGTAACTTTAAGCTCTATGTGTCCTGTACTCATTTGGACATAATTTTATTCATTGTCCGATATGACTTAACTTTGGCGGTTTCCCCTTATACTGATAGACGAGTGTCTGGTAACTTTAAGCTCTATGTGTCCTGTACTCATTTGGACATAATTTTATTCATCGTCCCATAGGCCTTAACGTTCCCGGTTTTCCTTATCCTTAAAGACGAGTGTCTGGTAACTTTAAGCTCTATGTGTCCTGTACTCATTTGGACATAATTTTATTCATCGTCCGATATGACAACGTTGGAGGTTTCCCTTATCCTGAGAGACGAGTGTCTTGTAACATTAAGCTCTATGTGTCCTGTACTCATTTTGACATAATTTTATTCATTGTCCGATATGACTTAACTTTGGAGGTTTTCCCTTATCCTGAAACACGAGTGTCTGCTAACTTTAAGCTCTAAGTGTCCTGTACTCATTTGGACATAATTTTATTCATCGTCCGATATGACTTAACGTTGGAGATTTCCCTTATCCTGAAAGACGAGTGTCTTGTAACTTTAAGCTCTATGTGTCCTGTACTCATTTGGACATAATTTTATTCATCGTCCGATATGACTTAATGTTGGAGGTTTCCCTTATCCTGAAAGACGAGTGTCTGGTAACTTTAAGCTCTATGTGTCCTGTACTCATTTGGACATAATTTTATTCATTGTCCGATATGACTTAAGTTTGGCGGTTTTCCCTTATTCTGAAAGACGAGTGTCTGCTAACTTTAAGCTCTATGTGTCCTGTACTCATTTGGGCATAATTTTATTCATTGTCCGATATGACTTAACGTTGGAGGTTTTCCCTTATCCTGAAAGACGAGTGTCTGGTAACTTTAAGCTCTATGTGTCCTGTACTCATTTGGACATAATTTTATTCGGCGTCCGATATGACTTAACCTTGGCGGTTTTTCCTTATCCTGAAAGACGAGTGTCTGGTAACTTTAAGCTCTATGTGTCCTGTGCTCATTTGGACATATTTTTATTCATTGTCCGATATGACTTAACGTTGGAGGTTTTCCCTTATCCTTAAAGACGAGTGTCTTGTAACTTTAAGCTCTATGTGTCCTGTACTCATTTGTACATAATTTTATTCATCGTCCGATATGACTTAACGTTGGAGGTTTTCCTTATCCTGAAAGACGAGTGTCTGATAACTTTAAGCTCTATGTGTCCTGTACTCATTTGGACATCATTTTATTGATCGTCCGTTATGACTTAACGTTGGAGGTTTTCCTAATCCTGAAAGACGAGTGTCTGGTAACTTTAAGCTCTATGTGCCCTGTACTCATTTGGACATCATTTTATTGATCGTCCGATATGACTTAACGTTGGAGGTTTTCCTTATCCTGAAAGAGGAGTGTCTGGTAACTTTAAGCTCTATGTGTCCTGTACTAGTTTGGACATAATTTTATTCATTCTCCGATATGACGTAACGTTGGAGGTTTTCCCTTATCCTGAAAGACGAGTGTCTGGTACCTTTAAGCTCTATGTGTCCTGTACTCATTTGGACATAATTTTATTCATTGTCCGATATGACGTAACGTGGGAGGTTTTCCTTATCCTGAAAGACGAGTGTCTGGTAACTTTAAGCTCTATGTGTCCTGTACTCATTTGGACATAATTTTGTTCATTGTCCGATATGACTTAACGTTGGAGGTTTTCCTTATCCTGAAAGACGAGTGTCTGGTAACTTTAAGCTCTATGTGTCCTGTACTCATTTGGACATAATTTTATTCATTGTCCGATATGACGTAACGTTGGAGGTTTTCCCTTATCCTGAAAGACGAGTGTCTGGTAACTTTAAGCTCTATGTGTCCTGTACTCATTTGGACATAATTTTATTCATCGTCCGATATGACTTAACGTTGGAGGTTTCCCTTATACTGATCGACGAGTGTCTGGTAACTTTAAGCTCTATGTGTCCTGTACTCATTTGGACATAATTTTATTCATCGTCCCATAGGACTTAACGTTGGCGTTTTTCTTTATCCTGAAAGACGAGTGTCTGGTAACCTTAAGCTCTATGTGTCCTGTACTCATTTGAACATCATTTTAACCATTGTCCGATACGAGTTAATGTTGGAGGTTTTATCTTATCCTCAAAGGTGAATGTTTGTAAATTTTAAGCTCTATGTGTCCTGTACTCATTTGAACGTAATTTTATTCATTGTCCGATATTGCTTAACGTTGGCGGTTTTTTTTATCCTGAAAGACGACTGTCTGGTAACTCAAAACTTTATGTGTCCTGGGCTCATTACGACATAATTTTATTCATTGTCCGATATGACTTAACGTTGGCGGTTTTCCCTTATACTGAAAGACGAGTGCCTGGTAACTTTAAGCTCTATGTGTCCTGTACTCATTTGGACATAATTTTATTCATCGTACGATATGACTTAACGTTGGCGGTTTTCCCTTATCCTGAAAGACGAGTGTCTTGTAACTTTAAGCTCTATGTGTCCTGTAATCATTTGGACATAATTTTATTCATTGTCCGATATGACTTAATGTTGGAGGTTTCCCTTATCCTGAAAGACGAGTGTCTTGTAACTTTAAGCTCTATGTGTCCTGTACTCATTTGGACATAATTTTATTCATCGTTCGATATGACTTAACGTTGCCGGTTTTCCCTTATCCTGAAAGACGAGTGCCTGGTAACTTTAAGCTCTATGTGTCCTGTACTCATTTGGACATAATTTTATTCATCGTACGATATGACTTAACGTTGGCGGTTTTCCCTTATCCTGAAAGACGAGTGCCTTGTAACTTTAAGCTCTATGTGTCCTGTAATCATTTGGACATAATTTTATTCATTGTCCGATATGACTTAATGTCGGAGGTTTCCCTTATCCTGAAAGACGAGTGTCTTGTAACTTTAAGCTCTATGTGTCCTGTACTCTTTGGACAATATTTTATTCATCGTCCGATATGACTTAATGTTGGAGGTTTCCCTTATCCTGAAAGACGAGTGTCTTGTAACTTTAAGCTCTATGTGTCCTGTACTCTTTGGACAATATTTTATTCATCGTCCGATATGACTTAATGTTGGAGGTTTCCTTATCCTGAAAGACGAGTGTCTGGTAACTTTAAACTCTATGTGTCCTGTACTCATTTGAATCTCATTTTATCCATTGTCCGATACGAGTTAATGTTGGAGGTTTATCTTATCCTCAAAAGGTGAATGTTTGTAAATTTTAAGCTCTATGTGTCCTGTACTCATTTGGACATAATTTTATTCATCGTACGATATGACTTAACGTTGGCGGTTTTCCTTATCCTGCAAGACGAGTGTCTGGTAACTTTAAGCTCTATGTGTCCTGTACTCATTTGAATCTCATTTTATCCATTGTCCGATACGAGTTAATGTTGGAGGTTTTATCTTATCCTCAAAAGGTGAATGTTTGTAAATTTTAAGCTCTATGTGTCCTGTACTCATTTGGACATAATTTTATTCATCGTACGATATGACTTAACGTTGGCGGTTTTCCTTATCCTGCAAGACGAGTGTCTGGTAACTTTAAGCTCTATGTGTCCTGTACTCATTTGGACATAATTTTATTCATTGTCCGATATGACTTAACTTTGGCGGTTTTCCCTTATACTGATAGACGAGTGTCTGGTAACTTTAAGCTCTATGTGTGCTGTACTCATTTGGACATAATTTTATTCATCGTCCCATAGGCCTTAACGTTCGCGGTTTTCCTTATCCTTAAAGACGAGTGTCTGGTAACTTTAAGCTCTATGTGTCCTGTACTCATTTGGACATAATTTTATTCATCGTCCGATATGACAACGTTGGAGGTTTCCCATATCCTGAGAGACGAGTGTTTGTAACCTTAAGCTCTATGTGTCCTGTACTCATTTTGACATAATTTTATTCATTGTCCGTTATGACTTAACTTTGGAGGTTTTCCCTTATCCTGAAACACGAGTGTCTGCTAACTTTAAGCTCTAAGTGTCCTGTACTCATTTGGACATAATTTTATTCATCGTCCGATATGACTTAACGTTGGAGGTTTTCCCTTATCCTGAAAGACGAGTGTCATGTAACTTTAAGCTCTATGTGTCCTGTACTCATTTGGACATAATTTTATTCATCGTCCGATATGACTTAATGTTGGAGGTTTCCCTTATCCTGAAAGACGAGTGTCTGGTAACTTTAAGCTCTATGTGTCCTGTACTCATTTGGATACAATTTTATTCATTGTCCGATATGACTTAACGTTGGCGGTTTTCCCTTATACTGAAAGACGAGTGTCTGGTAACTTTAAGCTCTATGTGTCCTGTACTCATTTGGACATAATTTTATTCATTGTCCGATATGACTTAAGTTTGGCGGTTTTCCCTTATCCTGAAAGACGAGTGTCTGCTAACTTTAAGCTCTATGTGTCCTGTACTCATTTGGACATAATTTTATTCGGCGTCCGATATGACTTAACCTTTGCGGTTTTTCCTTATCCTGAAAGACGAGTGTCTGGTAACTTTAAGCTCTATGTGTCCTGTACTCATTTGGACATATTTTTATTCATTGTCCGATATGACTTAACGTTGGAGGTTTTCCCTTATCCTTAAAGACGAGTGTCTTGTAACTTTAAGCTCTATGTGTCCTGTACTCATTTGGACATAATTTTATTCATCGTCCGATATGACTTATCGTTGGAGGTTTCCCTTATCCTGAAAGACGAGTGTCTTGTAACTTTAAGCTCTATGTGTCCTGTACTCATTTGTACATAATTTTATTCATCGTCCGATATGACTTAACGTTGGAGGTTTTCCTTATCCTGAAAGACGAGTGTCTGATAACTTTAAGCTCTATGTGTCCTGTACTCATTTGGACATAATTTTAATCATCGTCCCATAGGACTTAACGTTGGCGGTTTTCCTTATCCTGAAAGACGAGTGTCTGGTAACCTTAAGCTCTATGTGTCCTGTACTCATTTGAACATCTTTTTATCCATTGTCCGATACGAGTTAATGTTGGAGGTTTTATCTTATCCTCAAAGGTGAATGTTTGTAAATTTTAAGCTCTATGTGTCCTGTACTCATTTGAACGTAATTTTATTCATTGTCCGATATTGCTTAACGTTGGAGGTTTTCCTTATCCTGAAAGACGACTGTCTGGTAACTCAAAACTTTATGTGTCCTGAGCTCATTACGACATAATTTTATTCATTGTCCGATATGACTTAACGTTGGCGGTTTTCCCTTATACTGAAAGACGAGTGCCTGGTAACTTTAAGCTCTATGTGTCCTGTACTCATTTGGACATAATTTTATTCATCGTACGATATGACTTAACGTTGGCGGTTTTCCCTTATCCTGAAAGACGAGAGCCTTGGAACTTTAAGATCTATGTGTCCTGTAATCATTTGGACATAATTTTATTCATTGTCCGATATGACTTAATGTCGGACGTCTCCCTTATCCTGAAAGACGAGTGTCTTGTAACTTTAAGCTCTATGTGTCCTGTACTCTTTGGACAATATTTTATTCATCGTCCGATATGACTTAATGTTGGAGGTTTCCCTTATCCTGAAAGACGAGTGTCTTGTAACTTTAAGCTCTATGTGTCCTGTACTCTTTGGACAATATTTTATTCATCGTCCGATATGACTTAATGTTGGAGGTTTCCTTATCCTGAAAGACGAGTGTCTGGTAACTTTAAGCTCTATGTGTCCTGTACTCATTTGAATCTCATTTTATCCATTGTCCGATACGAGTTAATGTTGGAGGTTTTATCTTATCCTCAAAGGTGAATGTTTGTAAATTTTAAGCTCTATGTGTCCTGTACTCATTTGGACATAATTTTATTCATCGTACGATATGACTTAACGTTGGCGGTTTTCCTTATCCTGAAAGACGAGTGTCTGGTAACTTTAAGCTCTATGTGTCCTGTACTCATTTGAATCTCATTTTATCCATTGTCCGATACGAGTTAATGTTGGAGGTTTTATCTTATCCTCAAAAGGTGAATGTTTGTAAATTTTAAGCTCTATGTGTCCTGTACTCATTTGGACATAATTTTATTCATCGTACGATATGACTTAACGTTGGCGGTTTTCCTTATCCTGCAAGACGAGTGTCTGGTAACTTTAAGCTCTATGTGTCCTGTACTCATTTGAATCTCATTTTATCCATTGTCCGATACGAGTTAATGTTGGATGTTTTATCTTATCCTCAAAAGGTGAATGTTTGTAAATTTTAAGCTCTATGTGTCCTGTACTCATTTGGACATAATTTTATTCATCGTACGATATGACTTAACGTTGGCGGTTTTCCTTATCCTGCAAGACGAGTGTCTGGTAACTTTAAGCTCTATGTGTCCTGTACTCATTTGGACATAACTTTATTCATTGTCCGATATGACTTAACTTTGGCGGTTTTCCCTTATACTGATAGACGAGTGTCTGGTAACTTTAAGCTCTATGTGTGCTGTACTCATTTGGACATAATTTTATTCATCGTCCCATAGGCCTTAACGTTCGCGGTTTTCCTTATCCTTAAAGACGAGTGTCTGGTAACTTTAAGCTCTATGTGTCCTGTACTCATTTGGACATAATTTTATTCATCGTCCGATATGACAACGTTGGAGGTTTCCCCTATCCTGAGAGACGAGTGTCTTGTAACCTTAAGCTCTATGTGTCCTGTACTCATTTTGACATAATTTTATTCATTGTCCGATATGACTTAACTTTGGAGGGTTTCCCTTATCCTGAAACACGAGTGTCGGCTAACTTTAAGCTCTAAGTGTCCTGTACTCATTTGGACATAATTTTATTCATCGTCCGATATGACTTAACGTTGGAGGTTTTCCCTTATCCTGAAAGACGAGTGTCTTGTAACTTTAAGCTCTATGTGTCCTGTACTCATTTGGACATAATTTTATTCATCGTCCGATATGACTTAACGTTGGAGGTTTTCCCTTATCCTGAAAGACGAGTGTCTTGTAACTTTAAGCTCTATGTGTCCTGTACTCATTTGGACATAATTTTATTCATCGTCCGATATGACTTAATGTTGGAGGTTTCCCTTATCCTGAAAGACGAGTGTCTGGTAACTTTAAGCTCTATGTGTCCTGTACTCATTTGGATACAATTTTATTCATTGTCCGATATGACTTAACGTTGGCGGTTTTCCCTTATACTGAAAGACGAGTGTCTGGTAACTTTAAGCTCTATGTGTCCTGTACTCATTTGGACATAATTTTATTCATTGTCCGATATGACTTAAGTTTGGCGGTTTTTCCTTATCCTGAAAGACGAGTGTCTGGTAACTTTAAGCTCTATGTGTCCTGTACTCATTTGGACATATTTTTATTCATTGTCCGATATGACTTAACGTTGGAGGTTTTCCCTTATCCTTAAAGACGAGTGTCTTGTAACTTTAAGCTCTATGTGTCCTGTACTCATTTGGACATAATTTTATTCATCGTCCGATATGACATATCGTTGGAGGTTTCCCTTATCCTGAAAGACGAGTGTCTTGTAACCTTAAGCTCTATGTGTCCTGTACTCATTTGTACATAATTTTATTCATCGTCCGATATGACTTAACTTTGGAGGTTTTCCTTATCCTGAAAGACGAGTGTCTGATAACTTTAAGCTCTATGTGTCCTGTACTCATTTGGACATCATTTTATTGATCGTCCGTTATGACTTAACGTTGGAGGTTTTCCTAATCCTGAAAGACGAGTGTCTGGTAACTTTAAGCTCTATGTGCCCTGTACTCATTTGGACATCATTTTATTGATCGTCCGATATGACTTAACGTTGGAGGTTTTCCTTATCCTGAAAGAGGAGTGTCTGGTAACTTTAAGCTCTATGTGTCCTGTACTCATTTGGACATAATTTTATTCATTCTCCGATGTGACGTAACGTTGGAGGTTTTCCCTTATCCTGAAAGACGAGTGTCTGGTAACTTTAAGCTCTATGTGTCCTGTACTCATTTGGACATAATTTTATTCATTGTCCGATATGACGTAACGTTGGAGGTCTTCCTTATCCTGAAAGACGAGTGTCTGGTAACTTTAAGCTCTATGTGTCCTGTACTCATTTGGACATAATTTTGTTCATTGTCCGCTATGACTTAACGTTGGAGGTTTTCCTTATCCTGAAAGACGAGTGTCTGGTAACTTTAAGCTCTATGTGTCCTGTACTCATTTGGACATAATTTTATTCATCGTCCCATAGGACTTAACGTTGGCGGTTTTCCTTATCCTGAAAGACGAGTGTCTGGTAACTTTAAGCTCTATGTGTCCTGTACTCATTTGGACATAATTTTATTCATCGTCCGATATGACTTAACGTTGGAGGTTTCCCTTATACTGATAGACGAGTGTCTAATAACTTTAAGCTCTATGTGTCCTGTACTCATTTGGACATAATTTTATTCATCGTCCCATAGGACTTAACGTTGGCGGTTTTCCTTATCCTGAAAGACGAGTGTCTGGTAACCTTAAGCTCTATGTTTCCTGTACTCATTTGAACATCATTTTATCCATTGTCCGATACGAGTTAATGTTGGAGGTTTTATCTTATCCTCAAAGGTGAATGTTTGTAAATTTTAAGCTCTATGTGTCCTGTACTCATTTGAACGTAATTTTATTCATTGTCCGATATTGCTTAACGTTGGCGGTTTTCCTTATCCTGAAAGGCGACTGTCTGGTAACTCAAAACTTTATGTGTCCTGGGCTCATTACGACATAATTTTATTCATTGTCCGATATGACTTAACGTTGGCGGTTTTCCCTTATACTGAAAGACGAGTGACTGGTAACTTTAAGCTCTATGTGTCCTGTACTCATTTGGACAGAATTTTATTCATTGTCCGATATGACTTAACGTTGGCGGTTTTCCCTTATCCTGAAAGACGAGTGTCTGGTAACTTTAAGCTCTATGTGTCCTGTACTCATTTGGACATAATTTTATTCATCGTCCCATAGGACTTAACGTTGGCGGTTTTCCTTATCCTGAAAGACGAGTGTCTGGTAACTTTAAGCTCTATGTGTCCTCTACTCATTTTGACATAATTTTATTCATCGTCCCATAGGACTTAACGTTGGCGGTTTTCCTTATCCTGAAAGACGAGTGTCTGGTAACTTTAAGCTCTATGTGTCCTGTACTCATTTGGACATAATTTTATTCAGCGTCCGATATGACTTAACGTTGGCGGTTTTCCCTTATCCTGAAAGACGAGTGTCTGGTAACTTTAAGCTCTATGTGTTCTGTACTCATTTGGACATAATTTTATTCATCGTCCCATAGGACTTAACGTTGGCGGTTTTCCTTATCCTGAAAGACGAGTGTCTGGTAACTTTAAGCTCTATGTGTCCTCTACTCATTTTGACATAATTTTATTCATCGTCCCATAGGACTTAACGGTGGCGGTTTTCCTTATCCTGAAAGACGAGTGTCTGGTAACTTTAAGCTCTATGTGTCCTGTACTCATTTGGACATAATTTTATTCATTGTCCGATATGACGTAACGTTGGAGGTTTTCCCTTATCCTGAAAGACGAGTGTCTGGTAACTTTAAGCTCTATGTGTCCTGTACTCATTTGGACATAATTTTATTCATCGTCCGATATGACTTAACGTTGGAGGTTTCCCTTATACTGATAGACGAGTGTCTGGTAACTTTAAGCTCTATGTGTCCTGTACTCATTTGGACATAATTTTATTCATCGTCCCATAGGACTTAACGTTGGAGGTTTTCCTTATCCTGAAAGAGGAGTGTCTGGTAACCTTAAGCTCTATGTTTCCTGTACTCATTTGAACATCATTTTATCCATTGTCCGATACGAGTTAATGTTGGAGGTTTTATCTTATCCTCAAAGGTGAATGTTTGTAAATTTTAAGCTCTATGTGTCCTGTACTCATTTGAACGTAATTTTATTCATTGTCCGATATTGCTTAACGTTGGCGGTTTTCCTTATCCTGAAAGGCGACTGTCTGGTAACTCAAAACTTTATGTGTCCTGGGCTCATTACGACATAATTTTATTCATTGTCCGATATGACTTAACGTTGGCGGTTTTCCCTTATACTGAAAGACGAGTGACTGGTAACTTTAAGCTCTATGTGTCCTGTACTCATTTGGACAGAATTTTATTCATTGTCCGATATGACTTAACGTTGGCGGTTTTCCCTTATCCTGAAAGACGAGTGTCTGGTAACTTTAAGCTCTATGTGTCCTGTACTCATTTGGACATAATTTTATTCATCGTCCCATAGGACTTAACGTTGGCGGTTTTCCTTATCCTGAAAGACGAGTGTCTGGTAACTTTAAGCTCTATGTGTCCTCTACTCATTTTGACATAATTTTTTTCATCGTCCCATAGGACTTAACGTTGGCGGTTTTCCTTATCCTGAAAGACGAGTGTCTGGTAACTTTAAGCTCTATGTGTCCTGTACTCATTTGGACATAATTTTATTCAGCGTCCGATATGACTTAACGTTGGCGGTTTTCCCTTATCCTGAAAGACGAGTGTCTGGTAACTTTAAGCTCTATGTGTCCTGTACTCATTTGGACATAATTTTATTCATCGTACCATAGGACTTAACGTTGGCGGTTTTCTTTATCCTGAAAGACGAGTGTCTGGTAACTTTAAGCTCTATGTGTCCTCTACTCATTTTGACATAATTTTATTCATCGTCCCATAGGACTTAACGTTGGCGGTTTTCCTTATCCTGAAAGACGACTGTCTGGTAACTCAAAACTTTATGTGTCCTGGGCTCATTACGACATAATTTTATTCATTGTCCGATATGACTTAACGTTGGCGGTTTTCCTTTATACTGAAAGACGAGTGACTGGTAACTTTAAGCTCTATGTGTCCTGTACTCATTTGGACAGAATTTTATTCATTGTCCGATATGACTTAACGTTGGCGGTTTTCCCTTATCCTGAAAGACGAGTGTCTGGTAACTTTAAGCTCTATGTGTCCTGTACTCATTTGGACATAATTTTATTCATCGTCCCATAGGACTTAACGTTGGCGGTTTTACTTATCCTGAAAGACGAGTGTCTGGTAACTTTAAGCTCTATGTGTCCTCTACTCATTTTGACATAATTTTATTCATCGTCCCATAGGACTTAACGTTGGCGGTTTTCCTTATCCTGAAAGACGAGTGTCTGTTAACTTTAAGCTCTATGTGCCCTGTACTCATTTGAATATCATTTCAACCACTGTCCTTCCTCCTGGTATTCTCTTTCTGTCTATGGTATTTCTGTCTTTCTGATGAACATAATTGGCGTCTTCTGTTTATCGGCTGTACGTCTTAAAACAGGACTTCAATTCTGGTAATCTTATCTTCAGTTTCTCTTGGTCCTTTTCCCTCCAGCGAATGAATATACAAAAGTACAAATGTGTTATTTTATTCTCATGATTACATTATGTACGAAATTGAATGTTCAATTGTTTTTCTTTTCATTTCCATTCGCCCGCTGTGCCGAACCTATTCATCCTCCAATTGTGAGCGATAAAGATTAGTTTCAGCTCGGAATAAAAATGAAAACGAAAGTATACAGAAAATTATTTATCCAAACCTTAGATCTAACATAATCTAGAATGTACAGGCTTCAAAATCAGCAGTGGCGGCTCGTGCCGAAAAGTAACAGCGTGCTGCGGGAAAAAGTTTCGAAAAAAGAAGTCCATGGGCCGATACTTCTTCATATACGAGGCCTGTTCGATAAAGAATGATCATAAGTTTTTACGGTCATAATTTTTCGCACTAAAATTTAATCTTATTATATTCTGTTAGCTTAATGTGAAACAAACGCGCTGTAGTAGTTTCATTGTTGGTACTCCTGGTTCCCGCCTGTGAGAACCAGGTAAGTTCAGACATGTTCAGTATCACCTACCGCTGCAATGGAGGTAACACGCAGTTAAAGTTGATGTTAGAAGAAGATCCGGAGTTTCTTACAAACGTAATCACTGCTGATGAAACTTGTCTACATCATACTGATCCTGAGAGCAAACAGCAAAGCTCAGTGTGGAAATCTCCTTCATCACCAACCCCCAAAAAAGCAAAAGTGGTTGCTTCTGCTGGGAAAGTTATGGTCATCTCATTCTTTGATATTCATGGAATGGTTTATCAGCATGTTGTACCTGCACACACATCAGTAACTGGACAATACTACAGGGATGTCTTGAGAACATTGCAAGTCCATATCAGGCGCAAAAGACCACATTTACGTGAAGCAGGCTGGATGCTGCACCACGATAATGCGCGGCCGCATGTTGCCAATGTTGTTGCTGAATATCTTGCAAAACTCTACGTGAAGTGCATCCCGCACCCTCCCTATAGTCCGGATTTAGCCACATGTTGCTTTTTTCTATTCCCTAATTTGAAGAAACGTCTTCGTTGGAGGCATTATCCATCATCAGATGCAGTGGTGAAGGCTGCGTAGGCGATTTTGAAGGATCTCTCAAAAAATGGCTTCCAGCATGTCTTTGAAGACTGGCAGTAACGCTGGGACAAATGCATCGCATTCAGGGGAGACTATTTTGAGAAGGACCGTCAAAATTATGAAGATGAGTAAAGGTACGTTGTCAAAAAAAATGTTATCATTCTTTATTGAAGAGCCCCCGTAAATACAGTATAATTAATTTATTACATTTCTCTAAAAAAGATAAGATTGCCAATCATAAAAAAATCTGGTATTTATCAGTTTAATTGTTTCGATTGTGATAAAGTTTATATTGGAAAGACAAAATGTAATTTACAAACCAGAACGAAAGTACATTTTCGTAACATTAAGTATAAACAAATTGATAAATCGGCCGTAACAGATCATTTCTGGTTATATGACCATGAAATAAACCCTGATATTAAATTAATAAAACAATTAAATTGTGCAATAGGTTTAATGGTTTCGGAAAAGTCATTTATTTTAAAAAACAAGCATCGCGTAATGAATTTTGAAATACTGGCAGTCGATTCTGTTTTCAAATGTGTTTCATTTTCAGATTTTGGTATTACTAACAAGAACATGTCAACGTAACTATGAAGAAAGCTTTTCTTTTTCAGCTGAAGATGTGTATGAGTTTACATGAAATCGCGATCCTGGAGAACTTATAAGAATTATCATCACTTCTTACAAGATAAGTGAAGTTTTAAGTTACAAATTATTATATTTGTATATAGTTCTTTGCTTCACTGTTAATAGCTTCATATTTTACGTATTTATTACGTTCAGTATTACTGTTTATTACATCACTTTATAATGAAAATGAGAAACTTTGCTTTATCTTGTGATTGATTATTTATTATCAATAGTAGAGAGACTTACTGTACATGTGAACCAATGTTGTCAACTTGTTTGTGTTCGTTTTTGTTTTGTTATAATTTCTGTAATTAATTTTGCGTTGTTTTTGATATAATTTGTTCATATTGTAACTTTATAGTGAACATTGTAATTGGGGAAACCTGTAATGTTCACATTGAAGAAAGAAAGAAAGAAAGAAAGAAAGAAAGAAATAAAGAAAGAAAGAAAGAAATAAATAAAGAAAGAAATAAAGAAAGAAAGAAAGAAAGAAGGAAAGAAAGCAAGAAGGAAAGAAAGCAAGAAGGAAAGAAAGCAAGAAGGAAAGAAAGCAAGAAGGAAAGAAGGAAAAAAGGAAAGAAGGAAAGAAAGAAAGAAGGAAAGAAAGAAAGAAGGAAAGAAAGAAAGAAAGAAAGAAGGAAAGAAAGAAGGAAAGAAAGAAAGAAGGAAAGAAAGCAAGAAGGAAAGAAAGCAAGAAGGAAAGAAAGAAAGAAAGAAAGAAAGAAAGAAAGAAAGAAAGAAAGAAAGAAAGAAAGAAAGAAAGAAAGAAAGAAAGAAAGAAAGAAAGGAAGAAAGAAAGGAAGAAAGAAAGAAAGAAAGAAAGAAAGAAAGAAAGAAAGAAAGAAAGAAAGAAAGAAAGAAAGAAAGAAAGAAAGAAAGAAAGAAAGAAAGAAAGAAAGAAAGAAAGAAAGAAAGAAAGAAAGAAAGAAAGAAAGAAAGAAAAAAAAGAAAGAAAGAAAGAAAGAAAGAAAGAAAGAAAGAAAGAAAGAAAGAAAGAAAGAAAGAAAGAAAGAAAGAAAGAAAGAAAGAAAGAAAGAAAGAAAGAAAGAAAGAAAGAAAGAAAGAAAAGAAAGAAAGAAAAGAAAGAAAGAAAGAAAGAAAGAAAGAAAGAAAGAAAGAAATAAAGAAAGAAAGAAAGAAAGAAAGAAAGAAAGAAAGAAAGAAAGAAAGAAAGAAAGAAAGAAGGAAAGAAGGAAAGAAGGAAAGAAGGAAAGAGGGAAAGAAGGAAAGAAGGAAAGAAGGAAAGAAGGAAAGAATTCCAAAACATCTAAGTTAAAACTTTACAGTGAAATTTCTTGGTCAATTCATGTTACCGATAACACGGACAAAACAAAAGAGAAACCCACGTTGAATAACTGCTGCAGTTTTAACCAAAGATCTTGTTTTACTAAAATGGTAAGAACGGATCTTCTTGGAATTACAATCTGTCTCACATTAACGGACCGGGTCTAACATACGCACAGATATTTTTTCTATACTATGTTCCTAAAACATGTCGGGTCTTATAATAAATTTTTTTTTATTTTGGAGTAAATGCGGTACATATAAGAGGGCTGTTCAATAAAGAATGATTACAATTATTTTTTGACAACTTACCTTTACTCATCCTCATAATTTTAATGGTCCTTCTCAAAATAGTCTTCCCTGAATGCGATGCACTTGTCCCAGCGTTTCTGCCATTCTTCAAAGACATGCCGAAAACCATTTTTGAGAGATCCTTCATAATGCCTCCCACGAAGGCGTTTCTTCAAGTTAGGGAATAGAAAAAAGTCACATGGGGCTAAATCCGGACTATAGGGAGGCTGAGGGATTCACTTTCCATAGATTTTTGCAAGATATTCAGCAACAACATTGACAATATGCGGCCGCGCATTATCGTGGTGCAGCATCCAGCCTGCTTCACGGAAATGTGGTATTTTGCGCCTGATATGGACTTGCAATGTTTTCAGGACATCCCTGTAGTATTGTCCAGTTACTGATGTGTGTGCAGGTACAACTTGCTGATAAATCATTCCATTAATATCAAACAATCACATGAGCATAACTTTCCCAGCAGAAGCAACCACTTTTGCCTTTTTGGGGGTTGGTGATGAAGGAGATTTCCAGACTGAGCTTTGCTGTTTGCTCTCAGGATCAAAATGATGTAGCCAAGTTTCATTAGCGGTGATTAGGTTTGAAAGAAACTCCGGATCTTCCTCTAACATCAACTTTAACTACATGCAGACCTGCATGCGAATGTCCTTTTGTTCGGGAATCAACAGTCTTGGAACCCAACGCGCACAAACACGTGTCATGTGTAATGTTTCTGTCACCAACGTGTGGGTGGCACCCAATGAAACGTTCAGTATTTTAAGGCAATTCATCGATCCTCTCTCACAATAGCAGCAGCAGTGTTGATGTTTCCTTCCGTAAGTGAAGTAACTGGAAATTCATTGTCTCCCCTCTTTAAACATTTTAAACCACCTTCGAGCTGTGCTGTAGGGAAGGACAGACTCTCCATAGGCATCATGTAACATTGTATAGGCCTCAACTAAAGATTTGTTGAAACCAAAGCACGATTTCAAAGCCGCATATTGTTCCTCGCGTGTTATCCGCATTGCAGCGGTAGGCGATCCTGAACATATGTGAACTAGCCTGATTCTCACAGACGGGAATCAGAAGTGCCAACAATGAAAATACTATGGCGTGTTTGTTTCACATTAAATTAACACAATATAAAAAGACTGAATTTTACTGCGAAATATTATGACCGTAAAAAAATTATGATCATTCTTTATTGAACAGCCCTCGTATATTTGGGGGGGGGGCGTTTTCCTGACATCAAAACAGTAAAGCAAATTAATACATAAATGGATCTAAAAATTAATTATTTGAAAGTTACGACACAAAATAGAAGGTTACAAAAATTACTCGAAATGGCTTCCTCTTGCTTCGATACATGGCTTGGACATTCGAAGTCCTTGGTTTACGCGACTTCTGCAGCTGGTGTTGACATTCTGAGAGAACGTATGCAAGCTGGGCTAGACAAAACACAAAACAAACCAGGCATTTTCAACAGAGCATGCCATAGCTTTGAGTGCAGGCTTACTGCACGCATCGAAGCAAGAAACAAAAGACACTTCCAGCAATTTTTGCTACCTTCGATTTTGTGTCGCAACTTTGAAATACTTGATCTTCAGACCCAAGTACATATAAACTTTTTTTACTCTTGTGATGTCACGAAAACGTCTCCCAAATATGAAACCAATAAAGTTACATCCTATATACGAGGTCTGTTCAATAAAGAATGATCACAATCTCTTTTTGACAAGTACATCTACTCATCCTCATAATTTTGATGGTCCTTCTCAAAATAGAGTCCCATGAATGCGATGCACTTGTCCCAGCGTTTCTGCCAGTCTTCATAGACATGCTGGAAACAATTTTTTGAGAAATCCTTCAAAATCGCCTCCGCAGCCTTCACCACTGCTTCTGATGATGGATAATGTCTCCCACGAAGGCGTTTCTTCAAGTAAGGGAATAGAAAAAAGTCACATGGGGCTAAATCCGGCCTATAGGGAGGGTGAGGGATGCACTTCACGTTGATTTTTACAAGATATTCAGCAACAACATTGGCAATATGCGGCCGCGCATTATCGTGGTGCAGCTCCAGCCTGCTTCATGGAAATCTGGTCTTTTGCACCTGATTTGGACTTGCAATGTTTTCAGGACATCCCTGTAGTATTGTCCAGTTACTGATGTGTGTGCAGGTACAACATGCTAATAAACCATTCCATGAATATCAAAGAATGAGATGACCATAACTTTCCCAGCAGAAGCAAACACTTTTGCTTTTTTGAGGGTTGGTGATGAAGGAAATTTCCACACTGAGCTTTGCTGTTTGCTCTCAGGATCAAAATGATGTAGCCAAGTTTCATCAGCAGTGATTACGTCTGAAAGAAACTCCGGATCTTCCTCTAACATCAACTTTAACTGCATGTTACCTCCATTACAGCGGTAGGCGATACTGAACATGTCTGAACTTACCTGGTTCTCAAAGGCGGGAAACAGGAGTACCAACAATGAAACTACTACGACATGTTTGTTGCACATTAAGCTAACAGAATATAATAAGATTGAATTTTAGTGCGGAAAATTATGACCTTAAAATTATGATCATTCTTTATTGAACAGCCCTAATATATTCATAGACATTTTCAGCTGCAAAGGAGAAAGCTGTCGCCATAGTTACGTTGATATGCTTTGTTATTACTACCAAAATATGAAAATAAAACAAATTTAAAAACAGAATCGACTGCCGGTATTTCAAAATTAATTACGCGATGTTTGTTTTTTAAAATAAATATCTTTTCCCTAAGCATTAAATCTATCGGACCATTTAAGTGTTTAAATAATAGCATTCTACGGGATAAGTTGCATGCACTTGGTATTAGAGGAATATGTTACGAATGGTTGAGATCATATCTGGAACGTAGACATCAATTTATACAGCTAGACTATGTAGATAAAAACTTAGGTGTAATTCAAAGTAAAACATCCACAGAGAAAATAGTACAGCAAGGTGTGCCCCAGGGTTCAATATTGAGCCCATTTTTATTTCTCTTATATATTAATGATTTAGGTCAAGGTTTAAATAAAACGGGCGAGAACATCAATTTGACACTCTTTGCCGATGATACCAGCATATTAATGACTGGGAAAACCCTGAATGAGGTATTAAGCTATAATAATACTTTTAATACAAAAATGTCAATTGGTTTTTAAAGAATAAGCTAAAAATAAATGAAGAAGAATCAGTAGCTATAGGCTTTCACCACAAACTAAATAACACTGCTCAATTCCCAAGTATATATTTAGGGAATAAATCACTACTCTATGAATCAAATACCAAATTTCTAGGAACATGGTTAGATGAACATTTAAAATGGGAAAAACAAATTCAGCAACTAGAATTGAAACTAAGCAGAATTACATTCGCTATTAAATCAATGAGGGAGTCTGTAAACACAAATGTGTTTAGAATTATTTATTTTGCTTATTTTCATTCTGTAATGTCTTATGGTATACTTAGCTGGGCAAATGCCAAAGATGTATCAAAAATATTTACACTGCAGAAAAGGGCTATTCGTTATATAGTAAATATTCCTTTCACCACCAGCTGTAAACCATATTTTAAACTACTAAAAATTCCTCCATTACCCTGTGTGTATATATATGAAGCTCTAGTTAGGACAAGAATTCTACTTGCTCAATTTGAAACAAATTCGCAGATACATACACATAATACAAGAAGTAAATCAGATCTACGCATTATAAGCCACAATACAACTTTATTCACACATAGCTTCGAACATAAAGCAGTATTATTATATAACAAACTACCCGATGGCATTAAAAGTATAACATCGGAAAAAAAAGGTTTAAACTGACTGTAAAATCATTTTTAAGAGAAGGTTGCTATTATTCAGTGGAAGAATACTTAAAACATGATCAACATATCAATGCTACCTAAAATGATGTTTGTGAATAAATACCTGTGCAACTTCGGAGGTGATACTTGTAATATTCAGAAAAGCTGTAAAAAATATCCTACTAAAAGTAATGTCACAGACAGCAGATGAGTTTCTAAGAAGTAAAATTAAATGATAAAGTAAATATTGATTTTTTTTTGGTAAAAATAATGTCTCTTACAGCCTAGTTCTTAAAAATGTAATACATTAAACTATTATGTGACCTAAGTTGCCTTATTCTTAATTACTATTTGTATTATTATTCTGTTAATTACTACTGCATTACTTTAATCACTATTGTATTATTTAACTACTATTGTAGTATTTAATTACTATTGTATTATTCACAATTGTATTACTCATAAGAAATGTATTATTCTTATGGGTACAAATTTGACGAAGCCATGAATATTGTATATTCCTAAGGTGAATAAAACTATCTATCTTAACTCCTGGATTTATTTCATGGTTAAATGACCAAAACTGATCTGCTACGCCGATTTATCTTTTACGAAAATGTTCTTTCGTTCTGGTTTCCAAATTATGTTTTTTTTTTCTTTCCAGTATAAACTTTAAAATAATTAAACTGATAAATACCAGATTTTTTATTATTAGGAATTTTACCTTTAATAGAGAAATGTAGCAAATTGTTAATACTATATTTATTTTGTGGAACTAAAGTTATATCAAACTCTTTAAAAAAATTTGACAATGTTTATAAACCCGAGGATTATAATTTTAAAAGTTTACTTAAAATCTTTGGGTTAGTAAACATTTTCTAGATTTTAAGATAGTAAGAAATAATAATAAATTATATTTTGGTACTTATAGGAAGTCTTCTCATATTGATAGTTACATAAAAATAAAAGTTTTAACCCTTTTTCGCATAAATTTGCTGTTTTAATAGTCCGATTTATAGATAAAAATAAATAAAGGATTAAAAAGAATAAAAAGAATGTAATAAACAATATAAACATAGTGTAACGCGAGCGCTGGAACACCCTATGAAAGCAGCTGAGAGCGGGAGACGAGGGAGGTCCGTGTTAGCTACGCCCTCCCCTCGTTTGTCTTATAGTGGTGACAGGGACGGCTGGGGAAAGAAACATAATTGTGCGGTCTGTTTCTCTTCCACCTGTGTTCCAGAAATTACGGGATCGTTCATCATCTGGAAACGTCGAGAAGACGGCGAGATGCCTATAAAAAGGGCTGCAGCTAGTCAGTCAGTCAGTCAGTTGGTTAGTGAGTGTGAGTGAGGAGACAGTCGCAGTTCTTGGTGTAAGAGTTAGTGACGTGTTAATGAACGAGAAGATTGTGCAACGGAAGACTGTACGTAACTGGTATGGCATCGGAGTTTATGTAATCGCGAGTACAAGTGAAATTGTAACGGACGAACTGGTGAATTGTAATTGTGTGCAGCAACTAATTCTGTGTAATTGGCAAGAGTTTAACTGTAAGTCGGTGGAAATAAAGAACATTTTTGAGTGGTGAAACTGGACTTTTCATTTCACGAACCCACAAAGTCACAATATATTAATACTGCTTTAATTAATGGTTTTAAAAAGACTTTATGAATAATAAAATTGAAAAATTTAAACAAAAAAAAACTGTTAATGATATTTCTACCCCTAGAAAAATAAAAGACGACGATTATAATTTAAAAATATGTACTTACCATCCTTGGGTTAATAAATATTTTCAAATTTTTTTTAAAGAAGTTTGTATAACTTTACTTCCTCAAAATATAGTATTAAATATTTGCTACATTTCTCTATTAAAGATAAAATTCCTAATAATAAAAAATCTGGTATTCATCAGTTTAATTGTTTATATTGTGATTAGGTTTATGTTGGAAAGACAAAAACCAGGGAAAACCCGGGGCAAAACCTTATCCAGGTAACTCATCCTGACCGAGATTGGAACTCAGGATCTCTTGAACGTGAGGCAGACACGCCACCATCTACGCTACCAAGGCGGGTTTCTTTATAATTTGTGTTTGAGAATTCGTGAATGTGAACTGAGTTGACAGGAAATTAATTTAATACCTTTGAGACTTTTTTAAGTTCGAAAAACTGTTTTACTTTGTCAAGTAGAAGACGACCTGAACGAATGACTAAAATAACCAAATTAGTGGCGGCACGTAAACCACTCTAACTGACAACTAATATGTGAAAAGATCAAAACTGGAAATGTGTTTTCGAAGAAGTTGTTAGACATTGGAAATGATATATTCGCGATTGACACCTCGATATTACTCACAGATTTCTGTCGCTTCCCAGACTCGAAAGAGGAGCTCATTCGGCGTTTTCTTCCGGACATAACCGAAGAGTACACTAACCACAATTGTCTGAGTGAACGAGCAACAAAATACAGATGTCGATGATCTCAATGCGACCACACAGAATTTTCTTTGGGTGAGTTCTTTTCGTACGAGTAAGCTGACACAGTTACAAACCAAAATGACGTAGTCAACTATACTACACAGTTTTAAATTAATTAGTTAATTCAAATAAATCGATCGATAATGTCAGGTAAGTCAATTATATATTCGGATGCAATAGCAATGTTTGTGGTGTACAATTATACATAAAACTATTGATACATGTACAGTCGTACACAAAATAACATATTTGAGATGATATAAAAGTAGCATATGACTTCTCTATTCGTTCTGGTAAATAAAAACTATTTTTATAGTCGAATCTATCAATTGATGTTGAGATAAACGCTGGTAGATAAGGTTTTGTTACGTATTTCCTTATAGGTACAATGGGAATAGAACAATACAGTAAGCTAAAGTGATAGTCACTGTGCGTACAACTGTCAATAATAATAATAATAATAATAATAATAATAATAATAATAATAATAATAATAATAATAATAATAATAATAATAATAATAATAATAATAATAATAATAATAATAATAATAATAATAATAATAATAATAATAATAATAATAATAATAATAATAATAATAATAATAATAATAATAATAATAATAATAATAATAATAATAATAATAATAATAATAATAATTAATAATAATAATAATAATTAATAATAATAATAATAATAATAATTAATAATAATAATAATAATAATAATAATAATAATAATAATAATAATAATAATAATAATAATAATAATAATAATAATAATAATAATAATAATAATAATAATAATAATAATAATAATAATAATAATAATAATAATAATAATAATAATAATAATAATAATAATAATAATAATAATAATAATAATAATAATAATAATAATAATAATAATAATAATAATAATAATAATAATAATAATAATAATAATAATAATAATAATAATAATAATAATAATAATAATAATAATAATAATAATAATAATAATAATAATAATAATAATAATAATAATAATAATAATAATAATAATAATAATAATAATAATAATAATAATAATAATAATAATAATAATAATAATAATAATAATAATAATAATAATAATAATAATAATAATAATAATAATAATAATAATAATTCTAAGCTTGTAAAAATTCCATAATTACGTCATATTACAAAATAAATAAAATAAAAAAGTTATATTACATTCATATGTCACTCTGTTATAAAGTCTTGTCGTCAAATCTTGTTGGTCACCTTGGTTTTTGTAGATGGAGATAAGCTTTCACTATACGTTACGCCCGGCTTTGTGTCGTAGGTGTGTCTACCTCATATTCAAGAGATATCGAGTTCGCATCTCGTTATTTGAATAATCCCGGAATATTAACTTATAAAACGTTTTCAAATTATTAGTGCATTTGAACAATGCAATTTTGCAGGACATCACACAAGTATTAATTTGTAATTACCGAACAATAATAATTATTACTCTCGCGGATACAAATTGGACCTTTCATGTTGTATATAAGGAGCGATTGGCTGATAATTATGACCCCACTAGACGCCGATCTAGACTGCATCGGGTCCCCCGTATGGCATGCGGGCACCCTAGATAACACAGGAGCTGAACCTATCAGCAGCTAAAGCTGAGCTCCTCATAATTTTTCCAAGCTGTTTGGCATCTAAATTTCTCTCCAACTAAATTACAAAATATTTAAAACAAAACAAAATGGGTGCTAAGTACTGCATCCTCTCTTTCAACCCGAAGGTACCTTGGTAACCTCAAAATTAACTTCCAATCAAAAACCTACATCACCTTCATCCTACATCTTTCATTTATAATCCTACCTGCGGTAAAACCCTTAATGGGTGGGCACGCAGCAAAAACCTTCTGGCTGTATACAGCCAGCCAGCACGAGCGAGCGAGCGAACACGAGCGGGGAGGTCCGGTGCTACAGGGTTCTTTCCACTCGTTCTATAACGCATCAAGAAAGATACGTAAAGAAACTTGGCGCGAAATGCGACTCTAGGCCACGGAGTACAAAGTGACACTAACCCATGTAGCGACTATGACTTCCCTTTTGCAATATTTTATAAATATTTATTATTGATCTATGTATCAATATTCAACAATTTTCGGCATAAAACTATACACAAATAAATTTGCATATGCTATCTAAGGTATGTGCAATTTTTACTATTATTAATATAGTTCTCTGTCAAACTCTGCAGAGTAGGGGTAGCATGTCTGCCGTAGTTTCAAGAGGTCCCGAGTTCGAATCTCGAGTTATCTGAATAAGATTTTCAAGGAGTTTTTCCCTTGTACTGAAAGTGAATGTCTCTTAACTTTTAGTTCTATGTACCCTGTACTCATTTGAACATTATTTCATCATCGTATGATATGACTTAACGCTGGAGGTGTTCCCTTATCCTGAAAGATGAATGTCTGCTAACACTAAGCCCTATGTGTCCTGTACTCATTTGAACATCATTTCATCATCGTCCGATATGACTTAACGTTGGAGGTTTTCCCTTATACTGAAAGACGAGAGTCTGGCAACTTTAAGCTCTATGAGTCCTGTACTCATTTGAACATTATTTCATCATCGCCCGATATTACTTAACGTTGGAGGTTTTCCCTTATACTGAAAGACGAGTGTCTGGTAACTTTAAGCTCTATGTGTCCTGTACTCATTTGAACATTATTTCATTATCGTCCGATATGACTTAACGTTGGAGGTTTTCCCTTACACTGAAAGACGAGTGACTGGTAACTTCAAGCTCTATGTGTCCTGTACTCATTTGAACATTATTTCATCATCGTCCGATATGACTTAACGTTGGATGTTCAGGGACTGGATGTTCAGAAGCCTCGACCTCGTGTAAGTTCGACAGGAGGGTAGTGTGACTCGAGATGAGATGACGCTCTGCAGTCCCAAAGAGTAGCCAGCGGTCTGTACGGTGGCTTTGATAGAGAATGTGCTAAAAGTTGCCATTTTCTGTGCAGTATGTTTAAAAGAACGTTGCGAAACAGAAAAATTTGAATAGCAAAAAATGAATACTAAAAAGGTTATATAATTGTTTAAAAGGGAAGTCATGGTCGCTACATGGGTTAGTGCCACCTTGTACGCCATGGCCCAGCGTCGCATTTCGCGCCAAGTTTAGGAGTGGTGAAGTAGTGATTTCTAAATTATACTCCTTAAGAGTGACCCTGTAGCTTCGGACCTCCCCGTTAGAGTGTCATGCCAGCCGTTCTTATATACTGCGTGAGGTACCCGAATTGTATCCGTGAGAGTTTACTAATTATATATTCGATTCTAACAAATTACTGTGTATATAGTTTCACATTAATTTCAAGTGTGAAATTTGCAATAATATTTTTTAAACTGTTGATAATAATTTAATATTGTGATCATCTCTACCTCAGTATAATACAATATAGTTTAAACAAACAAATTCATGCTGGGAAGAAGGTGAGAAGTAACGAGGAAGGAGTAAGGATACCAGAATGCTACTAATAGAACACGTATTTTTGTTATTTTGTTACATATGTGCATATGTACATACTTTACTGTTTGTGGTTCTCAATATCCCATTCTATTATGTGTGTATACACAATATAATATTGCTGAGAGGGCGGTGTATCAAGTTAGAGGTTTTTACATGTCGTACATTTAGAAAAGGTTTTACTTCCGCTACGTGAGCGACAGTCAGCATATCAGACTTTTGTTTAATTATAACAGTAAAGCAAATAACACGTGTTACATCAACATGACCTTTCCTACGATTACCGTTTATTACTTTTGTACTATCAGAGTAAACACTCGAAGTATTGTATTACAATTAATAATTTGATATCAGGTATTGAGCAAAAATATAGCATTTAGATTTACTACTGCACGCAAAATAAAAAATGTCTACTTCTTTCTGTCTACCACCACGCTACCGAGGCGGACCACTTTCTGTAAGTTCTAAACTTGTGGAATGGGAACTTGAAAAGAATATATCAAATCTAAAATTTGAATTGCAGATTATTAAAAAACTTTCTGCGTTTCTTAAAAAAAAATCTTTATTTTGATTCTCAAAAGAATCAATTTTGTTGAAGATATTGTCATAAGCAATTAGTAAATATATATCCCGAAGATACCAATAGTATTCCAGAAGTTTATAGTTCTTGACGACGTTTCTACAAGTGATATAAAAAGAATATTACTACCTATAAAGATGTAAATCAGGTTAAAAATTATGTCAAAGATATATTTTGTGCTGCAGATAATTTTCGAGATACATTTTGTTCTCATATCTCTGCTTTACTCGAATAGGAACCCGTTATTCAATTTTTATCTCTGACTATATAAACATAATGGAGTTACAAGTCCACTTCGTATCGACTGGTTGTCAGTTGACTATCATTTTAAGTTAACTGTATTCCATAGTAACCAAAACAAAATAAGCAATAACATTAATAAGATTAAATTAGCAATATATAATTAAATAAATAAAATAAATAAATAAATAAATAAATAAGACTAAATTAATAAATTAGCAATAAGATTTACATTAAGATAATGTTTATCTTCATTAACATGAAGTAAAGAGCGGAATGGTTTTATAAAAGAAGGAGAAGAAGAAGATGACGATAATAATAGTAAATAATAAATAATAAATAATAATAATAAATGATAATAATCACTGATAATAATTAATAATAAATAAAAAATAATAATAATAAATAATAAATAACTAATAATAAATAATAAATAAAAAATAAAAATAATAAATAATAATAAATAAAAAATAATAATAAATAAAAAATAATAATAAATAAAAAATAATAATAAATAATAAATAATAATAAATAAATAATAAATAAATAATAAGTAATAATAAATAAATAATAAGTAATAATAAATAATAAATAATAATAATAAAAATAATATATTATTATTATTTATTATTATTTATTATTATTTATTATTCACTATTTATTATTATTTATTATTATATTAATATTATTTATTATTATCTATTATTTATTACTATATTAATATTATTTATTATTATCTATTATTTATTATTATATTAATAAATATTATTTATTATTAATATTATTTATTATTAATATTATTTATTATTAAT
Organism: Mantis religiosa; assembly: GCA_030765055.1. Taxonomy (NCBI): domain Eukaryota; kingdom Metazoa; phylum Arthropoda; class Insecta; order Mantodea; family Mantidae; genus Mantis; species Mantis religiosa. The sequence continues at coordinate 843,578 of JAUKNK010000099.1, read as the reverse complement.
ATTATTTATTATTAATATTATTTATTATTAATATTATTATTATTATTATTATTATTATTATTATTATTATTATTATTATTATTATTATTATTATTATTATTATTATTATTATTATTATTATTATTATTATTATTATTATTATTATTATTATTATTATTATTATTATTATTATTATTATTATTATTATTATTATTATTATTATTATTATTATTATTATTATTATTATTATTATTATTATTATTATTATTATTATTATTATTATTATTATTATTATTATTATTATTATTATTATTATTATTATTATTATTATTATTATTATTATTATTATTATTATTATTATTATTATTATTATTATTATTATTATTATTATTATTATTATTATTATTATTATTATTATTATTATTATTATTATTATTATTATTATTATTATTATTATTATTATTATTATTATTATTATTATTATTATTATTATTATTATTATTATTATTATTATTGTTATTGTTATTGTTGTTATTGTTATTGTTATTGTTATTGTTATTGTTATTGTTATTGTTATTGTTATTGTTATTGTTATTGTTATTGTTATTGTTATTGTTATTGTTATTGTTATTGTTATTGTTATTGTTATTGTTATTGTTATTGTTATTGTTATTGTTATTGTTATTGTTATTGTTATTGTTATTGTTATTGTTATTGTTATTGTTATTGTTATTGTTATTGTTATTATTATTGTTATTGTTATTATTATTATTATTATTATTATTAGTATTATTATTATTAGTATTATTATTATTATTAGTATTATTATTATTATTAGTATTATTATTATTATTATTATTATTATTATTATTATTATTATTATTATTATTATTATTATTATTATTATTATTATTATTATTATTATTATTATTATTATTATTATTATTATTATTATTATTATTATTATTATTATTATTATTATTATTATTATTATTATTATTATTATTATTATTATTATTATTATTATTATTATTATTATTATTATTATTATTATTATTATTATTATTATTATTATTATTATTATTATTATTATTATTATTATTAATGATAATAATAATTAAAACATTTCAGAAATATAGAACGTAGATACCCTCTACAGAGTTTCGTCATATTAGAAAATAAATAAAATAAAAATGTTATATTGCATTCATATGTCACTCTGTTATAAAGTCTTGTCGTCAAATCTTGTTCGTAACCTTGGTTTTTGTATATGGAGATAAACTTTCATTATACGTTACGCCCGGCTCTGTGTCATAGGTGTGTCCGCCTCACATTCAAGAGGTTTCGAGTTCGCATCTCGTTATTTGAATAATTTCGGAATATTACTTATAAAACGTTTTCAAATTATTAGTGTAATTGAACTGTGCAGCTTTGGCAGGACATCACACAAGTATTAATTTGTAATTACTGAACAATAATAATTATTACTCTCGCGGATACAAATTGGACATTTCATGTTGTATATAAGGAACGGTTGGCTGACACATGAGCGGGGAGGTCCGGTGCTACAGGGTTCCTTTCACTCTTTCTATAATGCATCCACAAAGATACCTAAGGAAACTTGGCGCGAAATGCGACTCTAGGCCACGGAGTACAAAGTGGCACTAACCCATGTAGCGACTATGACTTCCCTTTTGCAATATTTTATAAATATTTATTATTGATCTATGTATCAATATTCAAACGTTTTCGGCATAAAACTATACACAAATAAAGTTGTATATGCTATCGAAGGTATGTGTAATTTTTACTAACTATTATTAATATAGTTCTCTGTCAATCTCTGCAGAGTAGGGGTAGCATGTCTGCCGTAGTTTCAAGAGGTCCCGAGTTCGATCTCGAGTTATCTGAATAAGGTTTTCAAGGAGTTTTTCCCTTGTACTGAAAGATGAGTGTCTCCTAACTTTTAGTTCTATGTACCCTGCACACATTTGAGCATCATTTCACCATCGTATGATATGACTTAACGCTGGAGGTGTTCCCTTATCCCGAAAGATGAATGTCTGCTAACGCTAAGCTCTATGTGCCTTGCTCTCATTTGGACATAATATTATTCATTGTCCGAAATGACTTAACGTTTGAGGTTTTCCCTTATCCTGAAAGCCGAGTGTCTTGTAACTTTAAGCTCTATGTGTATTGTATTCATTTGAACGTAATTTTATTCATCGTCCGATATGACTTAACTTTGGAGATTTTCCTTATGCTGAAAGATGAATGTCTGGTAACTCAAAGCTTTATGTCTCCTGGGCTCATTTGGACATAATTTTATTCATCGTATGATATGACTTAACATTGGAGATTTCCCTTATCCTGAAAGACGAGTGTCAGGTAATTCTAAGCTCTATGTGCCCTGTACTCGTTTGAACATCATTTTATTCATTGTCCGATATTACTTAACTTTGGAGGGTTTCCCTTATCCTAAAACACGAGTGTCTAGTAACTATAAGCTCTATGTGTCCTGTACTCATTTGGACATAATTTTATTCATCGTCCGATATGACTTAACGTTGGAGGTTTTCCCTTATCCTGAAAGACGAGTGTCTGGTAACTTTAAGCTCTAAGTGTCCTGTACTCATTTGGACATAATTTTATTCATTGTCCGATATGACTTAACGTTGGAGGTTTTCCCTTATCCTGAAAGACGAGTGCCTGGTAACTTTAAGCTCTATGTGTCCTGTACTCATTTGGACATAATTTTATTCATTGTCCGATATTACTTAACGTTGGAGGTTTTCCCTTATCCTGGAAGACGAGTGTCTGGTAACTTTAAGCTCTATGTGTCCTGTACTCATTTTGACATAATTTTATTCATTGTCCGATATGACTTAACGTTGGCGGTTTTCCCTTATCCTGAAAGACAAGTGTCTGGTAACTTTAAGATCTAAGTGTCCTGTACTCATTTGGACATCATTTTATTCATCGTCCGATATGACTTAACGTTGGCGGTTTTCCCTTATCCTGAAAGACGAGTGTCTGGTAACTTTAAGCTCTTTATGTCCTGTACTCATTTGAACATCTTTTCATTCATCGTCCGATATGACTTAACGTTGCCGGTTTTCCCTTATACTGAAAGATGAGTGTCTGGTAACTTTAAGCTCTATGTGTCCTGTACTCATTTGCACATAATTTTATTCATCGTCCGATATGACTTAACGTTGGAGGTTTTCTCTTATACTGAAAGACGAGTGACTGGTAACTTTAAGCTGTATGTGTCCTGTACTCATTTGGACATAATTTTATTCATTGTCCGATATGATTTAACGTTGGAGGTTTTCTCTTATACTGAAAGACGAGTGACTGGTAACTTTAAGCTCTATGTGTCCTGTACTCATTTTGACATAATTTTATTCATCGTCCGATATGACTCAACGTTGGCGGTTTTCCCTTATACTGAAAGAGGAGTGTCTGGTAACTTTGACCTCCATGTGTCCGGTACTCATTTGGACATAATTTTACTCATCGTTCGATATGACTTAACGTTGGCGGTTTTCCTTATCCTGAAAGACGAGTGTCTGGTAACTTTAAGCTCTATGTGTCCTGTACTCATTTTGACATTATTTTATTCATCGTTCGATATGACTTAAACTTGGTGGTTTTTCCTTTTCCTGAAAGACGAGTGACTGGTAACTTTAAGCTCTATGTGTCCTGTACTCATTTTGACATAATTTTATTCATCGTCCGATATGACTTAACCTTGGCGGCTTTCCTTTATCCTGAAAGACGAGTGTCTGGTAACTTTAAGCTCTATGTGTCCTCTACTCATTTGCACATAATTTTATTCATCGTCCGATATGAGTTAACGTTGGAGGTTTCCCTTATCCTGCAACACGAGTGTCTGGTAACTTTAAGCTCTATGTGTCCTGTACTCATTTGGACATAATTTTATTCATTGTCCGATATGACAACGTTGGAGGTTTTCCCTTATCCTGAAAGACGAGTGTCTGGTAACTATAAGCTCTATGTGTACTGTACTCATTTGGACATAATTTTATTCATCGTCCGATATGACTTAATGTTGGCGGTTTGCCCTTATACTGAAAGACGAGTGTCTGGTAACTTTAAGCTCTATATGTCCTTTACTCATTTGGACATCATTTTATTCATCGTCCGATATGACTCAACGTTGGCGGTTTTCCCTTATACTGAAAGATGAGTGTCTGGTAACTTTAAGCTCTATGTGTCCGGTACTCACTTGGACATAATTTTATTCATCGTCCGATATGACTTAACTTTGGCGGTTTTCCCTTATACTGAAAGAGGAGTGTCAGGTAATTTTAAGCTCTATGTGTCGTGTACTCATTTGGACATAATTTTATTCATCGTACGATATGACTCAACGTTGGCGGTTTTCCCCTATACTGAGAGATGAGTGTCTGGTAACTTTAACCTCTAATGGTCCGGTACTCATTTCGACATAATTTTATTCATCGTCCGATATGACTTAACTTTGGCGGTTTTCCCCTAAGGTAATTCGTCGATCATCTCTTACAATGGCAGTAGCAGTGTTGATGTTTTCTTCCATAAGAGCAGTAACTGGAGCACTGGGTCCACCTTCCTTTGAAATTGATTGTCTCTGCTCTTGAAACATTTTAAACCACAATCGAGCTGTGCTGTAGGGAGGAACAGACTCTCCATAAGCCTCCTGTAACATTGTATAGGCCTCAACTGAAGATTTGTTGAGACAAAAGCAGAATTTCTAAGCCGCATATTGTTCCTCACGTGTTACCTACATTGCAGCGCTAGGAGATACTGAACATATGGTGACTTTGAGGGTTCGTAGAATTTAAAGGCCGAGTTGCAGAAATTAAAAATCTCCTTTATTTTCGGTGAAATACTCATAGATTACAGTAGCATTACGTTACATACACCATCAGTCTACCAAGGACGATCACAATAACAAACAGTGACAGCAGATTACATCTCTAGCTCTCGTTACAACAACACAGCTGGCTGTCTCTCATTTCACAACACTGTTTCACACTAACTCTTTGCGAGCCGTCACGTCCTTAAATACCTATTTCGTAAATTCGAGATATTCCTGGACTAAACAGGAATCGAATGTTCTATCACCTTCCAAAAGCGTAACCCTATCTGTGCCGTTAGGTCTTTTATCTCGCGCTATCATTATTTCTTCCGGCATACTCCTTACCTCCAGGCTTTTTGTGTACACAAGTCGCTCTATTGCGATCAGGTTCGCAATAATATCTGAACTTGCCTTGCTCTCACAGGTGGGACCCAGGAGTACAGTGAAACTACTATGGCATGTTTGTTTCACATTAAGCTAACAGAATATAATAAGATTGAATTTTAGTGCAAAAAAATTATGATCATTCTTTATTGAACAGCCCTGGTAGAAAGTTTGTTGGTTATGCTAAAAGGAGACGCTTTTATTATGACTTTTGGAATAGAGTGCTATGGAATCTATCAAGTTGGCCATGAACAGCAGTGCAAGTAACCTTGATAATTGCAGAGACATTTGCTGCCAGTCCCAATATGAATGCTCTGGACATATTCTTGCAGACAGTGCTAAAACTGTACATGTGTCCATCATTGTTAGCTGCAAGCTACCTTTACTGTTTGTTTATTGTGAAAATGAATATCCTGCTGGGTCTCTGTCATTCAGTAAATACATTTTGTGAACATAAGTTACGTTTCACCACTATGGTTCAATTCTTTAGTATTGTTGACTTTGCATTATTGTGTCATGATGAGAAACAGTACATGCAGTTTCTATATGGTGAAAGTTGATTAAGAATGGATGTTATATGGCGTGTGTGATGATGCCCTTCAACATTTTAGGAAACAGCATTGCAGATGCAAGATATTTTCATGTAGGCGAGGCATGGACATAGTGAGCACTAAGAGTGGAAGATTTTGGCCCTCTGCTGATCTTCCCATTGGCTTTGTCAGGTGGAACGTTAGGGTCCATGGAGTTAAAACGTTAGGTATGAGATAGTGAAGCATAAGCTTTTTAAGGTTCTTTTTTCATAGAAAAAATACTTGGACGAGTATTGTAGCCTCCTAGCAGACCATCTTCCACAGATGCTAGAACACGTTCCTAGACTAGGAGGAACCTGTGATACCAACATGATGGCTGTCCAGCCCATAGTGCACAAAGTACTACACCTTTATGCATTATTGGAGGAATTTAGTAACAGTGACATCAAAGTTAATTGAAAAAAAACTATTTGTTGTTTTTGTTTTGAAGTGATGAAGTATTAAAAAAACCAACTACCATTATTATTTGAAGCAAAAGGTTAGAAACAGTGATGCATTTAACATTTGAAAGTAATGAGTCTGTAATTCAAACACAAAGATCAGTTAAATTATCCTTACTTGGCCATGTTTCGGAGAACAGTTTGTCCTCATCGTCAGCAGTTATCTGATATTTATTCAAATATTTATTTTCCAATTTCCAGAAAGGGATGCCTGCTAGTAGGAATGCTTTACACAAATCCAGTGAACTACCTGATTGTTTTTATGTTAAAGCCATGACAGAGTACATACCTTTTGCCAGGCCATCTCTGCCTACATGGAAACTTTTTTGTAATTTACGTCCTCCAACGTTAAGTCATATCGGACGATGAATGAAATGGATGAAATGATGCTCAAATGAGCCCAGGGTCCATAGAGCTTACAGTTACCCGACATCATCTATCAGAATAAGGGAAAACCCCGGATAAAACCGTATCTAGGTAACTCACCCTGACTGAGATTGAACTCGGGACGTCTTGAACGTGAGGCAGACACGCTATTGTCTACGCTACCGAGGTGGGCCTATATGGAAACATGTTTAGTTCTAGTATGTTGTGTTACAAATATTTCCTCTGGTAATTTGCAAACTTTACAGAGTAAAGGGTTTCATCTGTTGAAAAAATATAAATTCCAAACTCTGTAACACATTTGTTCAGTTTTGTAATGTTCTCTTGTTTTCGGCATTTGTCTAATTGTGTACTGAACTGTAACTAAACAACTAACTTTCGCTCTCAACATTTTTGTATTAACGGTGAGCTGATTGTGAATCCAAACCCATCCCTTATTAAATGTAACAAAGGAATTCCTCAATTCCTAAAAAAATGTTAAATAGTTGACTATGTACAATAATCAGGTAGTGAATTATTTGAACTTGGACACATAGTTGGTGTGTAACCTTTATAAAGTAAAATCTACCTCAAGACAACAGCTACATTGGAACCAACATTTCTAATAATCACCGCTAAACAAATATTAAATAATTGTAGCAATAGAGGAATTAAAAAAAATTAATAAATGAATTCTGTAATATATGTACAATAAAATTATAAAACATCATAATAATGCCAAATAAGTATAAAGTGCAAAAAACACAAAATATAAATATTTCCATAATATTTAATAGATCATGAATATCATGATTTGACAGTCACCAATATAAAAAAAGAGAGATGTTTCACCATTTATCTGGGCTTTAGTTAAAAGCAAATAAATGGAGAGCTATAAGACTATGTGTGAGAACTGTTTGAAATTATTCCTTGCTGATTCTTTGTTACAGAACTCGTATCCCTTTTTCAAGGAGAGTGCATAAGCCTTCAGCTCTGCCAGTCACAATTACCCTCAGTGAGGTATATTTAGTACAACAGGAGAGGTGCTATGACTTAATCAGTGCTGTAATCAACATTTTTGGAAGATTGTCTCTGCATATGAGGTATGATTAATAAAATTGCACAAATATATATATATATATATATATATGGCATATTAAGTGTACTTTCAAATTAAATTGCCTGTCTTTAAAGTTTATGCAAATTAACAGTCAAACACTGTGATTTACAGTAATATGAAACTCAAATGATTTTTATATTTTTGTGCAGGGAGTTGTTTAAGAACTTGGGAATTCTGCTGAGACTTCGCTGGTGTTACCAAGTTTTTCTTGTAAAGCAATAAGATCATACAACGCTCTCAGGAGACTGAAAAGATTTCTTAGAAGTACAATGACGAGATGCAACAGAATCCTGCTGACATTTGCTGCATTGACAAAACAGAAGTTGGACAAGTTAGAAACTTGTGATATAATGAACACTTTTATAAACTGTAATGAAAGGTGGAAAGAAACAAGTATTTGGAAAGATGTACATTTAAATAAGTTTCAAGTCATCTCTTTATGAAGAATCAATTTAATTTTAATCCCAAAATAAATGTAATAAATGTTATAAATAAATCTCAAGTTTCTAAGCGAAATGCGTACTTTTTTCCATAACTTTTATGATAAGCAGAAAGGTTGCACTTTGTAAGACACATTGCTTATTTTAAAGGAAGATGCTTATTTTTACTTATTTTTTTTTTTAACTGAGGAAACATTTTTACCAATATCTGAAATCTTAAAAGTGAATTTTTCACTCCTAGCCATTATTTATCGCTGAATCCATTTTTTATTAACTAATACAATTTTAACTTTAGTCTAATATATAAGAAAGCAGTGCTAGGCACGGAGCACCTACAGGGTATAGGTGTTCTCTGCGAAAGTCAGAGTCCTGGTGGGTACATCCAGGATGTTGTGAAAACTGCATAGTTACAAATACAAGAAAAACTTGCTGTAATTGGGTAGATGAATCATCTGTCAGTTATCGGAATGTTGTCTTGGGCGTGGATGGTGAATCCCTGAATTCTAAGCTGTAATGTGTTCTGAAGTGCTCGTTAGTTCCATTAAAGTGCACACAGGATGTGCATGCTTGCTGATGGTTGTAATTAGGAAATGCTATCTACAAAAACCTTTTAAACATATTCTTACACAAAAATGTATAAGCAAGTTTGCATGACCTATGTTCAGTGAGAATGACAGTGTCTTATTTTTTTGAGTATTTAGAAGCAGTGTTACTGCAAAGAAAAAATATGACATTGTGAACCACATTAATATCATAAGATATCAGAGGTTTAAGAATAGATCCAAGATTCAACTGATTAAAAGCAATGTTGGTGAATAATCAAGTTCCATACCAGATACAATATAATTCAGGATTGTGGGCTGTAGTCTAATGGGCTCCTTTGCACACGTTTCATTTACAATTGCAGCAGACATGTTCAGAGGCAGTAGCGAGGTCGAAGTACTCTGGTGGAGTTTTCAGCAGCAACTGTGCTGATAGCACCATAGGCTGCAGAAATTATATCAATTGAAGGGTGGTCTGCCATGATTGGTCCGGGTGGGCCATTGGCTGGACTTGTGTTGGCGAACTGTTGCAATCTACTGACATCAGATTTACTTGAATAAGTTCTTGACTTTGACTCTTGTCTGTTCTGTATGCCATATTCTTTTCAGTTTAAGGCCTTCCTTTTTGCTATTAATATTGATCTATGATTCTGTATTTCAATGTCTTCACTGAATAAGCACAAGTAGTAATGCGATGTTGAGGCCAGAATATCTGTATTTTCATATTGGCTGAATGTGTTCCCTTCTTCAAGTATGGCATGTTTCCATCTGACCCATACAGTTATCTCTTCTGTGCTGGCAAACAGTACTGACAAAAGTCAAAGTCAAGAACTCCCCCCCCCCCCCCCCCCCGAGCCTATCCGATGCCAGCAAATTGCAACACTGTGTCGACACAAGTCCAGCCCAATTTCCACCCAGACCAATCACAGGAGACCCACCCCTCCAGCCATCAATATATAATATGCAGTATGCAGTGCTACCAGCAAGTTTTACTAAGTGAAAGTTTGGACAAAAGCCACGTCATACTTTTTACAAAGCACCATACCCCCCGCAAACTGCCCCAACTTCAGCTTCCGAGGCCAAATGATAGAGTGAACTAACTCTGTTCAGTACCTTGGAGTAAAATAGGACAGAGATCTAACTTTTCGCCAGCACATCAGGGACCTATCAGCGAGGGTCCAAGGAACAATTGCTTCCCTGTATCCCATGCTGGGGTTGACCTCGATGCCGGTTGGTCTGAAGTTATACCTCTTCCGAGTGCTGGTAATTCCAGTGATGCTATATGCCTGCGAGATCTGGGGCATGGCTGCAGATAGCTGGTTGGCATGGCTTCAGCGTGCACAGAATAGAGGACTGTGGTCTATATAATCTGTGGGTCGTTATTTTCCTACCAGGTTGCTGCATGAGGCCTCAGGTCTTCCTTACATGGAGGATGAAATTAGGCATCGGGCATCAAAATTCTACACTACTTTACCCAGACATAGAAGCGCCCTTGTTAGATCATTGGGAGATTATGACCCCACTAGATGCCATTCCAGGCTGTTCCGGGTACCCCGCATGTCTTGTGGGCACCCAAGATAACCCAGGAGCTAATCCTAACAGCAGCTGAAGCTGAGCTCCACATAATTCTTCTAAGCTGTTTGGCATCAAAATTGTTCAACATAAATCACAAATTTTAAAATTAGAACACCAGAGTGCTAGGTATTACATCCATTTCCACAACCTGAAGGAACATCAAAATTGTAACCTCAAAAAAAAAAATTTCTACCTCAAAACCTACAACTCATCCTAGAAAATCCCTAAAAGAAAAACCTTATCTGCTGCAAAACCCTTAACGGGTGGGCATGCAGCAAAAACCATCTGGCTTTAGCCAGCCAGCACTTCGGTCAGGCTACCAGCATGTTGCTGTTAAACCTACACCAGAATACTTCGACCTCGCTACTGCCACAGAAGATGCCTCCAGCAGTCACAGACAAAACATCTGGGTAGGAGAAGGAGCCCACTAGACCAACTTCCACAGGTCCAGATTATACTGTACCTAGTATTGACACCGGCTGTGAAAACCTAGAGCTTTAATAAATCAAGTTTCAGCTACACATTTTCCAAGACTTGTGTGTACCAGTAGGGAATTCTGAAATTCTGTCACAGGAATTGAATAATTTACAGCTTCATTATTTTTAAAGAGAATATACAAACAAAAAAGTGCTGGATGAATTTTAATTGCACAAAAATTAACTGTTTTCAAGAGATAATTAGTAATATTTAGAATACAGTTAAGTATGAAAACATGGGTTTCTGTTAATGAAACCACAGGTGCATTGTGACAAACTAAATTAGTTGCTGTAGAAAATTTGGTTACAAAATGCAGTGTCAAATTTCTAAAAACCTTTCTAGTGAAGAAACAATAATTAAAGAGGAATTCGCCAAAGAAGCACTGTAATACATTTCAGATGTGCTTGTGACATTATACATCATTATTATACTAATCATGCTTCCCTGCTAGACAAAGGAGCTATGATTGGCACCTATTTACCTGGTTGCCTCTCAATATGATGCCTGCTTAACCTGTGTGACATTTCTGAATTGGCAGGATGAGTGGGCCAGGAAGCTCTCCAGTGCTGATTTAAAATCTTTATTCCTCAGGAAACTTTCACAGCAATCCCACAAGATTCCAGGTGAATTATTTTCTGGTTATAATTACTTTGATGTGTATGGAACAGAATCCTCTTGTGTTTTGGATAGATCATTAAAAAAAATTCCATCAATTAAACCTCATGTGTTGTAATTTACAAGTACAGAGAAATATACTTAGGGCCCTCAGCTGCAAAGCATAGCCAAGGTATGTTTTTACGAGGCGTGTCCGTAAAATAAGGTCTCCAAGGTGCTGGAGCCATGAGAAGCGCTATTACGTGAGATCCGGCAACACTGGCGTGTAGCTTGGTTTCGCCCCTTCAAATCCCCACCGCAACGAACCTGTTGCAACCATTAGTATTGGCTGGACAGCTGTTTGCAATGGAGCTTCCTATCACTTCTGCCACCAAATGTGAGTTGCGTGCAGTGATCCGTTTTTTTGAGTGCCAAGGGCACTACCCCCACTGAAATTCATCGTCAGTTATGTGAAGTCTGTGGGGCACAGTGTATGGACATCAAAAATATGCGAAAGTGGGTCAGAAAGTTCAAAGACGGACATACAGATGCCCATGACAAACAGCGTTCTCGCCGGCCTTCGGTTTCAGCCGAAACAATTGCAAAAGTGGAGCAGTAAATGCTTAAAGATCGGCGTGTGACAGTTCGCGAGCTGTGTGAACTTACCGCTGAAGTCAGTAAGACTACGATTGACAAGATTTTGACCGTTCATTTGCATTATCGCAAGATGCGTGCGAGGTGGGTCCCCAAGATACTCACCAAAGACCATAAACAGCAGTTCCTGGATGCGACTTCCTCACCCATCCCCCCTACAGTCCAGACTTAGCACCCAGTGATTATCATCTGCTTCCTGATTTGAAGTTACGCCTGGGTGGAAAACATTTCCAGACTGGCGATGATTTGAAAAAACAAGGTTGAGCACTACCTGTGCAACTTGGTGGGAGAGTGCTATGACAAGGGTATATAAAAACTGCCACAGTGCATGCAAAATTCCATCGATTGCAATGGTAATTATGTTGAAAAATAGCTGTAAGTTTCGCCTTTCCATCAATGTAACATTCATTGACAATAAACATGTTTTCTATATTAAATAAAATTGGAGACATTATTGTACGGACACACCTCGTATATAACAGAGGAGTATAGCAGTTGTGAGGCCTTCTGAAACATCAGTGTAATGTAAACCCCAATGATCCCCAGTTACTCTTTATTACGTCATAATTAATATACACCTACCCAAAAATGGCTAACTTAAGTATTCTCAAGCTTTAGAAATTCTTAGCCATATGGAAGTGGAACCCAACATATTGACACCATGTATCATTAACTTGTTGCAATTAGTTTCCATTATTGTACATTACTTTGCTTAGGAATAATTTTAAACCAAGCAGGAACTGCTTAATATGTCAAAAGTTCATTCAAATTAAAATTATCCAATGAATTGCCTCAAACACTCTGTGCTTCACAAACCACAAATTTTCTTTCAACATATTTCACTTCCACTTGAAGGCATTATCAAGAGTTTACAACTGGCTATAACCTTGGTGTTCCAGCTGATTATGGTTCTCTGGAGATGAGACATCTGGCGACAATTCAATGAGGGTAAGTAAAGCAATTTCTTTCGATGCAATGTCAAAATTTATTAAGTGTAAATACGTAAAATAGGAAGCTATTAACAGTGAAACAAAAAAAATATACAAATATAACAATTTGTAACTTAAAACTTCACTTATAAGAAATGATAATTTTCTTATAAATTGTCCAGGAACATGATTTCATGTAAAACTCATGCACATCTTGAGTCGGAAACAAAGCTGTCGCCATTGTTACAAACGCTAGATGTTGATATGTTCTTGTTAGTACTACGAAAATCTGAAAATAAAACAAATTTAAAAACAGAATCGACTGCCTGCATTTCAAAATTCATCAAGCGATGTTTGTTTTTAAAATAAATATCTTTTCCCAAACCATTAAATCTATCGGACCATTTAATTGTTTTAATAATTGAACTTCTGGTTTTATTTCATGGTTAAATGTCCAAAAATGATCAGCTACGACCAATTTATCGTCTGTTAATACTTAATGTTACAAAAATGTACTTTCGTTCTGGTTTCTAAATTATGTTTTGTCTTTCCAACATAAACTTTATCACAATCGAAACAATTAAACTGATAAATACCAGATTTGTTTATTATTAGGAATTTTATCAGTTTTAGAGAAATGGAATAAATATTTGATACTAAAATTATAAAAATACTAAATACTAAAATTATAATCATCTTTTATTTTTCTAAGGGTAGATATATCATTAACAGTTTTTTGATATTGTGACTTTGTGGGTTCGTGAAATGAAAAGTCCAATTTCACCACTCAAAAATGTTCTTTATTTCCACCGACTTACAGTTAAACTCTTGCCAATTACACAGAATTACGCGCTGCACACAATTACAATTCACCAGTTCGTCCGTTACAATTTCACTTGTACTCGCGATTACGTCAACTCCGATGCACTTACACAGTTACGTAAACTCTTCTCGTTCATTAACACAGCGTTCCTTTGCTAGCACGTCACTCACACACACTAAACTTCTGACTAGCTGCAGCCCTTTTTATAGGCATCTCGCCGTCTTCTCGGCTTTTCTAGTTCCCAGGCGAAGATTCCAGATGATAGGAGAAGGGGAGAGAAACGTCCAGGGACGAGTGACATTCCTTTAATCACCCCTCAGTTAGTGACAGAGACTAATGGGAGGCGTGGCTCAGCCGCCCCCTGGTTTCCTCACAGCTGTGCCGTCATACCTTCCGCTAATTGGGTGACAATATTTGAATTTTTCAATTTTTTTATTTATAAAGTCTTTATTAAAACCATTAATCAAAGTAATATTAATATAAATCCTTTCATGGAAGTGTTGAAAACAGTGTTGTTGTATAAATTAAATTAAGTGGGAGTCGATTAATAACACAAAACAACACTCACTTTTAAATTTTCCCGGAACCGGTTTCTGAGGCCTTCCCTCTATCTTCAGCCGGACATCGACTTGTTCTCATTGGTGAAGCTGGCAATATTTTGTCATCGGTCTCCTCTGGTGGCGGTTCGAGGAACTTGCTGAACAAATCTTTCTGGGGGATGTCGAAATTGAATACTTTGTTCCTATTTTTTGAAATAAAGATTTGTTCCTATGTGGACAGTTCTTCTTTTCCTGTTGTATGTTTTAGTAATTTTGGTTCTTGATTTATGTTGTGGTTTTTTTCCCAAAAATGCGTGGCAACTGTTGTTTTTTTTTATTGTTTGTATTTTATGTTCCCTAAAGTGTTCCTTTGCTCTTGTTTCTAAATTTCTTTTGGTTTTTCCAATATAAATTTGACTACAGTCACTGCATTCAATTTGATATATACCAGATATTTTGTTAGATGGAATGGCATCTTTGATGTTTGAGCAAATTAGGTTTTTTAAGGAGTAATGGTTCACTGGAGCTAGTTGAATGTTTTGTTTTTTGAAGACTTTTTTGAATTTATCAAAGGCCCATGGATGGTAAGTGAATTTTTTGAAGATCATTTTAGTTTCTGTAGCTGAGAGGGTTGTGGTTTCCTTTAGTAGTTCCTTCTTTTTTACTAAGTTCACTTTTTTGTCTACTAGTGATTTGGGAAAGTCATTTTTCTGTGCTATTTCAATATTTTTTTTGTTGTATTCTGTTTTGTATTCTTCTGCTGTGAGAGAGATGTTGACCAGTCTGTGTGCTAAACTATTAAAGATTGCCTGTTTGTGGGATCTTGGATTGTAGCCATTAGCTTTTATGTAGTTGTCTGTCTGTGTTGGTTTTCTGTAAATGCCAAAGTTTATTCTATTTTTATTTCTGATTATTTTTAGATCTAAAAATGGTAAATACTCGTCTTTTTCAACTTCTACAGTGAAG
The DNA here is from genome assembly GCA_030765055.1 of Mantis religiosa. Taxonomy (NCBI): domain Eukaryota; kingdom Metazoa; phylum Arthropoda; class Insecta; order Mantodea; family Mantidae; genus Mantis; species Mantis religiosa. The sequence goes on along the minus strand of JAUKNK010000099.1, from coordinate 828,299 downwards.
TTGATGCTTTTTTCTTGAATATTTAAAAGTTCTAGTGCATCACTGATGTGTTTTTTTGGCACTATGGCAAATATGTCATCTACATATCTTTGGCAGAGTTTGAACATCCATGGGAAACCTTTAGTGATCCTTATTTCTAGTGCACTCATGTACAGATCGGCCAGGAAGGGTGATAAGGGGTTGCCCGTTGATAAACCAGAAGTTTGATGGAAATATTTTGTTTGAAACTGGAAGAAATTCTGTTCTGTGCATAATTTGGTAAGTTCGATGTAATCTGAAATTTCAAGTGATGACATTCCTAGTGATTTGAGCCATTTTTCTATCAATGTTGGCAACGATAGCCTAAGCATCAGAAACACCTATCAACTTATAGAACACATTAAGGATACTGAACTAAATGAAGAAGACACACTAGTCTCATTTGACGTTAAATCACTGTTTCCCAGCATACCAGTTAAACAACTCCCAACATTGATAGATAATGGTTTAGTGATGAAGACTGGGGCTGAAATACTTGCCATAATAAGTGGCCATAAGCAGTGTATTTTGAATAGGAGAGCCCCTGGTAGTTTAACGGGAAAATATATGAGTTAACTTGAGAATTTAATGTCCTGACGGGACGTTGGCCATTGTCACTCAATTACTAAAGAGTGACTTGAGGGAAACCATGAGATCCGTGTTTTAAATCCCAACCATGGCATTGAATTTTTCAGTTTGACTCTATCTACCAATTTATTAAATTGCACTAGGTATCACTTTTTTCTTAATTATATAGTAAGTATACTGCAACTAGGCATAATGGATTAAGGCATCATGACTTGGTACACTACAATGGAATGTGCTTGGGTTTGATACCATCCCTGGGGAATGCAGATTTTAAGTCCCAGGTATAGGAGCAGTGCCCACTCACATCTTGAGGAAAGTGAGGAGATACACTAGGTAGCAGCCCTAGTTGCATAAGCCAACTTTCTGGCTGGGGGTGCCATGAAGCTGACCACATCTCCTCCCCGAATTGGTTAGATGATCGCCTACCTCTACCTTGAACAGCGGGTGTGAGTCTGGCAATTGGTTGGCAGTCCTTGGTTCACGGGTTGATTTGGTTTTGATATATAATAAGTAAGGGAGGTATTGCATTCCACCCAAGAATTTGAACAGGATTTCACGGAAAATAGATTGCGCAATTGTGTGTGTGTGTGTGTCTGTGTGTAGTAAAATTCTATAACATTAAGTAATTAAATACTACACTTCATCTTAAAGTTGAGTATATTTTGCGCTGTACGAGTGCTGGTCAATAAGGCATAACCATATTCTTTTACGGTCATAATTTGTTGCACCAAAATTCAAACTCATTATATTGTGTTAGCTTAATGTGAAACAAACACGTCGTAGTAGTTTCATTGTAAGTACTCTTGGTTCCCACCTGTGAGAGTCAGGCAAGTTCAGACATGTTCAGTATCACCTACCGCTGCAATGAAGGTAACATGCAGTTAAAGTTGAAGTTTGAGGAAGATTTGGAGTTTTTTTCAAACGTAATCATTGCTGATGAAACTTGGCTACATCATTTTGATCCTGAGCATACAGCAAAGCTCAGTTTGGAAATTTCCTTCATCACCAACCTGCCCAGATGCAAAAGTGGTTGCTTCTGCTGGGAAAGTTATAGTCATCTCATTCTTTGATATTCATGGAATGGTTTATGCACATGTTGTACCTGCACACACATCAGTAACTGGAAAATACTACAGGGATGTCCTGAAAACATTGCAAGTCCATATCAGGCGCAAAAGACCACATTTCCACGAAGCAGGCTGGACGCTGCACCAGGATAATGCGCAGCTGCATGTTGCCAATGCAAAAAATAATGTGAAGTCCATCCCTCACCCTCCCTGTAGTCCGGATTTAGACCCATGTGTATTTTTTTCTATTACCTAACTGGAAGAAGCGCCTTTGTTGGAGGCATTATCTATCATTAGAAGCAGTGGTGTAGGCTGCAGAGGGGATTTTGAAGGATCTCTCAAAAAATGGTTTCCAGCATATGTTTGAAGGGGGATAGAAATGCTGAGAAAAGTACATCGCATTCAGAGGAGACTACTTTGAGAAGGAATATAAAAATTATCAGGATGAGTAAAGGTACAATGTAAAAAAAAAAAAAAAAAAAAAAACCAATTGTGATCAATCTTTATTGAACAGCCTTCATACAAATAAAGAATTTCCAGATTGTCCATCAATCACAGACTGCCTTTATAGATAGATAGATAATTTATTCTTCTTGTAAATCATACATTGTACATGAGTACTATAATATAAGACACGTCAAATTGTGAATTTACAGTGCAATTAACTATACTTGTAAATTAATAAGTCACATCCAATAAGGACAAGTCAATGTTTGTACAAAATAATGTTTTATAAAGATATCTCAAGAAATTTTATAATATACACAATTAATTCAGAAATGTAACAATATTATAAACTGTCCATAAATTCACTAACAGAATAAAAACAATGATCTAGTAAGTATGCCAAAACTGACTTTTTAAATGCTGAAAAATTGCAAGTGGTTTTATTGACTATAGGCAGTTTATTAAAAAAAGTGATTCCTAGGTTTATTACACTGTTTTGATGGGCTCTTGTGTTACTTCTCTTCACATGAATATCCATTCTCTGTCTAGTATTATGACTATGAACTTTGTCATTAAAGGTACAGTGGCCATTTCCTTTCATTAAACTTGTCTTCGTAAATTTTAGAATTTCAAAAATGAAAATACATGGGAGAGGTAAGATTTCAATTTTTTTAAGTAATGGTCTGCACGTAGATGTTGATTTAACTCCTCCAATTATTCCTAGAATCCGTTTTTGCATTATGAATAATGATTTACAATTATATATATGGAACCTTTTTCTAAATTTGCATTTTCTCAAAACTGGCACTAATAATTTTAATTCAAATATCATGTTTTATATCATTTCATAAGAAATGGAATGTTTATCTTGAATATTTTGGGAATGTCCTCAGAAAGTCTCTGCCTTATGGATGACCTTAGCAAAAACTGTTAGACAATACCTTACTATACAAAATATGTAGATCTTGTCAAAACATATAATTATTTTAAATATATTTGTATTAAATTGTGATCCATTTTGGGAATGATTTTATTAATGAAGATAAACTAAGAATTTCGCTACGCAACATCCTTTATATCAGGGAAAGCAATAAAATTTAACACTGCAGTGAAAAACCTCAAAGTGTCGATAGGGTCATCTTTATTATTTTATATTCTGAGATTATGCCAGTCTTATTGCTCAAATCCTTTAACATAAAGTTACAAAATTCTGTATCACAATGGATTATGGAAAGAAGTCTATTATTGTTTGACATATTCTTTGTGTTTTTATGAAAGTTTCCTTTGAAGATATAAAAAATACAGGTAAAGTTTTATATCAGCACAATCATATATTAGCATCATGAACAAGAGGTCTGGAGCACATATTAATATCAAATTCTCAAGTAAATTTTGGGGATAGTTGCTCCATAGGGTGCTTTTTCTTGTTATTAGTGGCAGTTAACCGAAAAACTACTTCAGTGGGTAATGCAGATAACAGCATTATCAACTGATCACACCTGGTGCTTGGACTAATGCTGGCCCTACACACTCATTTTGAAAACTAAAAAACAAACGAAAGGAGTGCAAGTTCTAAATAAAATAACCAGTATTTTTAATAATTTTTTCATCCGAGAAAGAATGCCCTTAAACACACAGGTAACTTTATTCAAAACCTGCACTCCAATAAATTTGTCTTATTTATCTGTTACAATATTGAGATAATTACTTTTAATGTTCTAAATTACATTTTATACATTGAGTCAAAATGAAAAATTTAATGCCGTGGTCGGAATTTTACCCATAGACCTCTTGGTTTGCGCCCAGTCGCAATTACCCATTGAGTTACCATGGCCAACGTGCCATCATGGCATTTAAAGTCCAATTGACCCATATTTATATTTTCCCGGTAAACCATTAGACCCTTTCGTATTCGTGATACCCTGTTTGTTGCGTCATGCTTATTGTAAGTACAAAACCTTAGCCAATACACGGCTAGTGTTAAGCAACTACTAATTTCCATCAATATTGAGATTATTATTTTTAATGTTCTAAAATACATTTTATACATTTGCAATAAAGTGGGAAATTAGGAAAGCCTGCAGTATGGTACTATGCAATGGTATGTTTTGTATACAGCAGTTTATCATTTATCAATTTAAAAGCTAATAACCTACAATACAATGTTTATTAACCACAGGAATTCATACAGAATTATAGGCTGTCAATATAGTTAAGAGTATTTTTCAATATTTGCAATTAATCTATGAGGTATTTACACTCTATAGCTTACAGATAATTTATGTCAATGACTACACTTGGAAACATTAAGACACTTGAGTATAATAACACATCAACTCAGTTATGACTATTTATGCAGACACTGACACTAGTATTACACTTAATTTTAATGCCTTGGCCAGTTAAAGTCTATCATTGATGAGTCTTCCAATCTCGGACACATGAAACAAGAATAGAAATATAATACATTAGAATAATATGTACGAACAATCTGATAAATTGATATCTTACCTGAATTGTATTCTAAGCATTCATTCTTTGAGTAAAACTAATTTTTTAAAAGAAATTATGTAGCTGTGCATTAAACTGATTGTGATACAAGTTATGTTTTTTAATTGATTTGGCAAGTGGTTGTATAGCTTTAAACCCATGTATTTGACAAAAGTCTCAGATAGTTTTGTTTTATGAAAATAGGTGTGTAATTTATCTGTACTCTGTGTGTTATGGGTGTGTATTTCAGCATTTAAGATATAATTTCCAGTATTAGTCTTCATGTAAATTAATAACTATTTCATATATAAACTTGGTGGGGTCAGGATATTCAAATCTCGGAAATGATTCCTGCAGCTTTCCATTTTTGGAATACCAACCATAATTCATAATGCTTGCTTTTGTAGCTTGAATATCATCTTACTATTTGTAAGTATGACAATACTACTACTGATTTGCATTCTATAATTTACAATTAATATAGCTGTTCAGTCTTCTGAAAATACAATATAATAAATTAATACATGTATTGAAAAATAAATTAAGTAAATTGCAAAACATAAAAATATTTGTCCAGAAAAAGCAATTTAAGTAAGACATTAACGTAAGTGCTGTAAACTTGAGCAAAATATGTCATGCCATGGTCAGTTGATGCAGAGTTATCAATGTATACACATATTTAGTTGCTGTTTGTACATTATCCAAGTCATAAATTCCTTATATATTAATTTGGATTAGTTATTGCTCTTTTGTGTTTTTATTTGGTATATAATGACAGTAGGCTATCTTAACAGATAAAATAAACATTGTAGCATAATCGATGCTTCATAAAACATAATAAAAAAAACTACAAATAATCTTTTCAATAAATTTTGATGCTGGTGTTCTTAAAATCCACCAATCACACATGCCTGAAGCATAAGCTTAAAATGTATTCAAACCAAATAAGTGATTTTAGTAATTGTAAAGATGAACACAATCTATTCTGAGTACAATATTAGACAGGGCCTTTTCTTTTTTCTTTGCTATGTTAAATTTTTAATGGTTAACAGCAGCAGATTAAAATATTGTACTACTCTACAGCAAAAGAATACTAAACAGTGAAAATAAACTTCAAGTACTTGTCTTACATTAAGACTTCTCAACCACATTTATTAATAAAGTTAATTTATTGAAATTAATTATTCCTTCACACTAGATGTGTATAGGCTAAAGTTTTGGTCAGATAGAGTCAAACTGAAAAATTCAATGCCATAACCGTGATTTTAATCATAGATTTCCTGGTTTCCGTCCAGCTGCTCTTCACTATTGAGCTACAATGGCCAACGTGCCGTCATGACATTAAATTCTCCAATTGACTCATATATATAATTTTTTTTCCCCGGTAAACCACAAGGGCCTCTCGTAATCGAGATACACTGTGTCAACTTACTGTTGTAAGTACAAAACCTCAGCCTACACACGGCTAGGATGAAGGAACTACTAATTTCCATCAATTAACTTAAATAATAAGAGTTTAACGATGAAGCCTGAGACTCAAGTACTTACAATAGTAATTCGCCATAAATTGTGTATCTCGAATTAGACAGCCCCTGGTGGTTTACCAGGAAAATATATGAGGCAACTGGAGAATTTAATGTCATGACGGCAAGTTGGCCATGGTAGCTCAATGAATAAGAGCAACTGAACTGAAACCAGGAGATCCATGTTTTAAATCCCAACCATAGCATTGAAATTTTCAGTTTGACACTATCTACTCATTTATTAAATTGCACTAGATATCACTTTTTTATTAAGTATATAAAAAGTATCCTTCACCGAGGCATAATGGGTTAAGGCATCATGCCTTGGTACCTGCCATGGAATGCACCTGGGTTCGATACCACCCCTGAGGAGTGCAGATTTTAAGTCCCAAGTATAGCAGCGTTGCCCACTCACATCTTGAGGAAAGGGAGGAGATACACTAGTTAGCAGCCTTAGTTGCATAAGCCAACTTTCCAGCTGGATGTGACAAGATGCTGACCACATCTCCTCCCCATACTGGTTAGATGACCGCCCACCTCTACCTTGCATAGTGTGTATGAGGCCGGCAGTCTGTTGGCAGGCCTTGGTCCACGGGTTGATTTGATTTTGATATGATAAGTAAGGGAGGTATTGCATTCCTACCAAAACTTTGATATCAGGATTTCACGGAAAATAGGTTGCACATTTGTGTGTATGTGTGTGTGTATTTGTTTGTGTGTTTGTGTCTGTAAGTAGTATAATTAAAAAACGACATAAAGGTAATTAAATACCAAACTTGGTATTAAAGTTCAGTAAGTTTTGTGCAGTACAAATAAAGAATTTCTAGATTGCCCATTAATCACTGACTGCCTTTATATGAAACCTTTTTGTAAATTTCCTTTTTCTCAAAACTGGCCCTAATAATTTTAATTCAAATAACATGCTTTATATCATTTCATAAGAAATGAAATGTATATCTTGAATGTTTAGGAATGTGCTCAGAAGGTCTCTGCCTTATGAATGACTTTAGCAAAAACTGGTAGAAAAAACCTTACTGCACAAAATATGTAGATTTTGTCAAAACACATAGTTTATTTGAAATATATTTGTATTACGCTCTGATCCATTTTGGAAATCATTTTAGGAATGAAGATAAACTAAGAGTTTTACTTGGCAACAACCTTTATATCATGGAAAGAATATAATTTAACACTCCAGTGAAAAGCCTCAAAGTTTTGATAGGGTTATCTTTATTATTTTACATTCTGAGATTATGCCAGTCTTATTGCTGAAATATTTACACATAAAGACAGAGTGCTGTTTCACAATGGATTGTGGGAAGAAGTCTATTATTATTTGGCATATTCTTTGTCTTTTATGAAGGTTTCCTTCGCAGATATAAAAAATACGGGTAAAGTTTTATATCAGCGCAAACATACATTAGCATCATGAACAAGAGGTCTAGAGCACAAATTAATATCAAATTCTCAAGTAAATTTTGGGGGTAGTTGCTGCATAGGGTGCTTTTTCATGTTATTAGTGGCAGTTAACAGAAAAACCACTTCGGTACGTAATGCAGATAACTGCACTATCAACAGATCACACCTGATACGTGCACCACTGATGGCCCTACCCACTGCTTTTGCAAACGAAAGGAGTACAAGTTCTAAATAAAATAACCAGCAGGGTAGCTGCTGCATATGGTGCTTTTTCATATTTTTAGTGGCATTTAACAGAAAATCCACTTCAATAGGTAATGCAGATAACTGCATTATCAACTGATCACACCTGTTGTATGCACTACTGCTGATCCTACCCACTGCTTTTGAAAACTAGAGAAACAAACGAAAGGAGTGTTAGTTTTAAATAAAATAACCAGCATTTTTAGTAATCTTTTCATCTTAGAAAGAAGGCCATTAAACACATAGGTAACTTTATGCAAAACCTTCACTCCTATAAGTTTGTCTTATTTATCTGTTACAATATTGAGATTATTATTTTTAATGTTCTAAAATACATTTTATACATTTGCAATAAGGTGGGAAATTAGGATAGGCTGCAGTTTAGTATTATGCAATGCTATGCTTTCTATACTATAGTTTATCATTTTCTAATTTAAAAGCTGTTAACCCACAATACAATACGATATTTATTAACCACAGGAATTAATACAGAATTATATACACTGTCAATACAGTTAAGAGTATTTTACAATATTTACAATTCATCTATGAGGTATTTTCAATCTAAAGTTTACAAATAATTTACACAACTTACTATTTACACTTCGAAACATTAGGACACTTGAGTACAATAACACATCAACTCCGTTATGAATATTTATGCAGACACTGTCTCTACTATTACACTTAATTTTAATGCTTTGGCCAGTTAAAATTCTTCATTGATGAGTCTTCCAATATCAGACACATGAAACAAGAATAGAAATAAAATATATTAGTGTAATTATGTACAACAAACTGACATATACTGAGTAAAACTGATTTTTCTTATAGAAATTATGTAGCTCTGCCTTAAACTTATTTAGAGAGGGAACGTTTTATAATTGATTTGGCAAGTGGTTGTATAGCTTTAAACCCATGTATTTGACAGAAGTCTCAAATAGTTTTTTTTTTTTTAGGTGTGTAATTTGTTTTTATTATGTGTTATGGTTGTGTATTTCAGCATTTGTGACATAGTTCACAGTATTAGTCTTCATGCAAATTAATAATTGTTTTATATACAAACTTTTTAAGGTCAGGATATTCAAATCTCTGAAATGATTTCTGTAGCTTTCCATTTTTGGAATAACAACCATAAATCATAATGCTTTCTTGTATAGCTTAAATATCATCTTACTATTTGTAAGTAAGACAGTACCATTATTGATTTACATTTTACATTGTACAATTAATATAAGCATTCAGTCTTATTAAAATACAATATAATAAATTAACACATGTATTGAAAAATAAATTAAGTACATTACAAAACATAACAAAATTAATCTGATAAAAAGAAATTTAAGTAAGCCACTAATTTCAGTGCCGCAAACTTGAGCAAAATATGTCACGCCATGATCATTGGATGCAGAGTTATCAAAGTATACACATATTTAGTTACTGGTTGTATGTTATCCAAACATAAATTCCTTAGCAATTAATTTGGATTAGTTATTGCTCTTTTGGTGTTTTTATTTGGTATATAATGCCAGTCGGCTATCACACAAATAAAGGAAATTTCTTGCTTTTAGTAATTGAGGAGTGTTTCTTCAAAACTCAATAGATGCACAAAATGTGTTTCTGAGAAAAACGATTTTTTCTATTTATTGGAAATACTAATTGGTTAGCAGAGCAACTATATTAATCATTCAATTATCCTTCCTGAAACTGTCTCATTGAATGTGAAAAGAAACAAATGCCGTAACTTAACTAGTGCAAATTTGAGGTTTGAAAATGCAGAGTTTTTTCAAAAACCGATAGATGCTGATAAACTTTTTTGCATGAATGAGAAATTAACTCTTTAAGTTTAGTTATTTTTGTCATTTATTGCTTTTGTTACTATTTATTTATGTATTTATTATTTTTTATTTATTTTCACCATTTCATAATTTATAATGTATTATACAACCAATTTGTTAATGTTTATAACGATTATTTGATTAGGTATAAACTTAGAAACTAAGTACTGCTACATTCACAATAACAATATAATATTTTGTTTTATTTGTAAAACAAACGTATTGAGTACAAAGAAATTTCAAACAATATGAATAAGTAAGCTCTAAATTTTATTGGTATCTTCTAGTAAATCTTCGTAAAATTCTTTTGTAGTTTCTGGAATTTCAAAATATTTAGCTAGATTTGGAACATCCTTTTTCTTTTCTTTTTCACTCTATCAGGAGGCGCAAAACATACCCACGTATTGGATAGATATGTGAAATGCAGGAAGTCTCTTTTTACTCTTCTCCAAGAAATCAGTAAGCATGAACATCATCACAGTATTATTGTTCTGACTAGAGCAAGAGTCTGAAATTAAATGAATGGTAGATGGAATGTTGCTGGACATCCTTTCTTCCAGTTCCAACAAGAAATGGTGCAAAGCTGACGTAACATGGTTGCAGCCTTTAGCAGATTCAGTTTCCAGCCATGTATACAGGAAATGTCTTTGTTCTGGGTTTTAGATGGAATCATTAAGCATAGATTATACAGCCATACCTGCCTTGCATGGAATCGCTGACAGAATGTTTAGGCAGTTGTTGTTTCTGCTGCATATCAAAGCAAATAGTGATTGCCTCAGCATTTTCCTCTCTCAATATCAGATAAAACCTTTTTGAATGCAACTTGTGCAGTCTGTACTTGGTTCTTAGTTCGTTTTTCTTTTCCACGTCTTCCTCTGTCATAATCTTCATAGTCCCATTTTCATTTTGAAGCATGTGTCAGTGTGTTGTGTACGGAATGAAAAATTGAAGAAGTTGTAAAATATGTATTGATATTTTTACAATAGGGATGCAAGGGATAGTAATGTGCATTCCATAACCTCTCCTATCCAAATCCCAACCTCAACCTGCCCGTGTATCATTCCACATGGTATTTGACTTTGTACCTGCCGATAACTGGATGAACCTCTGCTAGGTGGGATTTGAAAATTGAAAATGCCATTTCTATTTCTCCATGTGTAAATGTTTTTCCAATCTGTAAGTTCTGTTTCCTCCAAAATTCCTTTTAGTATTCTTGGCTTTTTATTTATGTTAAGTTGGTCTGCTCAAAAATGCCAAGCTGCTGGTAACTTGTCTTTCTGTTTCTGCTTTATATTCCTGATGTTTTGTTTTATTGTTTTCTTTTAGTTTTCGTGATGTAGACCTTCTTGCAGGTATTTCTGGTGATCTGCCATATTCCTAATTTCTTATCCTTTAGAATACTATGTTTTAATTTAGGATTTAAACTGCTTTTGATGGGGTAGCTATTTTTTAGGACTAAACAGAAGTTATGCTGCTTGATTTTTTTCTTTCTGTTTTTGTTTGTAGTTTTATGTCCTCCAACACTAAGTCATGTAGGACAATGAATGGAATGGGTGAAATGATGCTCAAATGAGCCCAAGGTCCAACATTTGTCTTTCAGGATAAGGGAAAACCCTGCAAAAATCCTTATCCAGTTAACTCACCCTGACCGCGATTTGAACTTGGGACCTCTTGAACGTGAGGCAGACACGCTCCCATCTATGCTACCGAGGTGGGCATGCTGCTTGATGCCTACCATCCTACAGCATTCTACAAATTTCGGAAAATCTTCAAGAAACATCACATAGCTGCCTAAAGGTACTGAGAAGGTACTGAACTTCTAAAAAGCTACTCTAAGACATTACATTAACATGGAAATGTCATCCCTCGGGGCTTAAGAATGTGTTCCAAAATACCCAAAAGTTAAAAACGAATACAAACAATACCTCACTGAGAAACCACCCAGATTTAGAAGCTAAAAGTGTTCCCATTACCTGTACTGACATGCTGGTCTAGCTAGTTTAATTCAGTAGTTTACATTGCCAGCTATTTTGATGCAATTGTCGATTTCTTTTCTAAAAGAAAAGCTTTCAGTTCCTGCACAAAATTTGTTAAATGATCATTTTTGCGATGCCAAGTACTTCAATATTGTAAAGGTAAAACAGCAACAATATTTGTTTCTGAAAAGTGCAGATTGATAACAGATCCAATATTAGAATTTCAATAAAAAAAACCTGTGGCTCATCTTGTTTTATCCTGAATTAACTTGCTGAGAACCAAATGTGAAATATTAGAGAATGGTCACTTTGGAAACAGAGTAAGTGCACTTGTAGATCATACTATGGATCCCAGTGTTAGAAAAGCAGTAGAACACAATCTAAAAGTTTGCTGCCATATGACTTTGTCTGAATTAAACTCCATTATGCAAAAGAAACTGATTATGTAATAACCATACAAGATATATCAGCTGTTTGAACCTTCTAGGCTAGTTACTACTGTCCTCCACAGGAGAGAAAGTCTCCGGATGCTGAGACACAGGGGGATTGCACAAGGTTCCCACACCCTCCCTGGACAGGTTGACGACACCCCATGTCAGTACAGTTACAGTCCATTCAAAAACATTCTGATGGCTTCTACTTTTAAGAATGAATCTTCTCGGTTTTAGTGTACAGAGCGAACAGGGCGCATGATTTTTAACAGTTCTGCCCCTTGTGTAGCAGGATTTCTCTGCCACACATTTGCTGTCCTTGTCCCACTGTGTAATGCAGCACATTCCTTTCAGGGACTTTTTTGTGTTGCTGGACAGTAAATCAAGTACAGGTGATTTAAATCATGTAATAGCATCATTTAAAAAACTAAATGCATTTAAAACCAGTGGTATTACTTGTGATTCTGATTTTCTTCTTTATTACAAAGAGCTTTGTGACATTGTTGAACAGCAAAGCCATGGTAACGATAACAGATTAGATGTAGTAACAGCACTCCAGGCATTGAAAGCAAAAGCTGTGAAAAGTCCCATCAATGTCTTTGGTTGCCGATGTCAAACATTGACATACTCGCCGAGGTCTACTTCCCATAAGCCCCAGCCCCGTAGGACCGGGAACCCGGGCCTCGTCTGTTATTTCCATTAGGACAGCACCTATTTTATAAGCTGCCCCCCCGTCTGCACACGGCAAACAGGACGGATGTGGATACACCACATACGCGCCAGTCCTTAATGAACAAGCTACCAAATAACCTTGGTAGGGCCGCCAGTGTCTAGCTCACCAGCCACTAGCTCTGCAGGCTAGTCCCCGGGACTTATAAGACAACCCTCTGCCCCCTCCGGGCGGCCCTTGTCAAACATTGACAGTGAGAGATTTTCCTCTACATATAACTTAGTTGTGAAAGACAACAGAACAAGTATGAAAAGCGAAAATATCACAACTTGTTGTATGCTGCAGTTTGCCGATGTCTGATGTGTGATATTTGATATTATCCATGTTACCTATCTGCTGATTTCAAATAAACTGTTTTAAATTGGAAAAAAAAGAGGTTTTAACAGCTGTGCTACTCTAGTCACCTGTTACTTTTCATTTGAGCCATGCCATTACTCATTATTTCTTCCCCAAAAATCGGTGCGAAATTAATATGAATTCATGGTAAAAAAAACCACAAAACACTACCAATTAAAATTATTAATGCGAAGTTTATATATAATTGTCACCACAAAATCTTGCCTCTGGTTATAACTTAGCAATATTTCCCACTTACAGTACAAGGAGTGCTTCATTATTGAATATAGAATTAATGTCTATAAAATGTGAAAATTGGCAGTACAGTGTTGTTTAAAGAAATTGAATATCAACACAGCAATCAACAGAAATTTAGAATATAATTGCATAATGAGCTATTAAATAATTTACCTGACCAATGGGTTTTTTCCGGGGGGGGGGGGGGGGTTCCCAGGTCGCCAGGCGAATGCTGGGTAGGTTAATTACATTCCAAAAATTTCTTGTCCCTCCATTTCATCTCCATTATCATTTCACATCATCTCTCATCTGATCTCTTTCAGGGTAGAAATGTCGGCAGGTGTCTCGGCACTGCTGTGACTCCTTGAGTTGGCGCCCTCTGTCTCCTCTCGCCTCGTCCTTCCTTCTGGGGATGCCTCACTTGGGGCTTAGGTACAATAAACCACAGGTTTCGGTGCCAAATCCCCTCCATAATAATCCTAATAGAACACAAATATGGAACTGTTCTAAATAAATTAAGTTAGGTCTTGTTACATAACCATTTATGCTATTTTCAAGATGGATTAATTTATGGCTACCTATCTTTTATTATTCTATAAGAATGAGTTCTGAATGCTACTGTCTTTCTAATCCCTTATCTTTTATGTGCATTTTGTTATGCTATTTTCACATTTCTATATGAGTAACTGAAACGTTGAATGTGCTTTACACATACATTATAACTTTGCATTAGGGTGCACACAATTATAAATATATGATGTGTTTTATCTGTTTCCTTTAATTCTTGAAGGGGGAGAAACATGCAACAATATGAAAATACACCAGTAATAGCGCTGTCTCCATCTCTGAGTGAAGAAATGCCAAATTAGCTGCTTCTAGTATATTTTGAAGCTTGCTTTCTCTCTCAACTAAACAGCAAATTAACTACAGCATATCATCAAATATTGCTTGTCATTTGGAGTTTTATTTAAATATCTGTGAAAAACGTAACTAAAACTTTGAGGACTGCTGCAGGAAACATTACTGAACTTTTAGAAAAAGTGGAAAAGTGAAGTTGATTTAGACAGTTACCTTACCGTATTAACTGGTTTTTGTGTAAATAGCCTTGAAGGTAACATGTTTTGAGTTCAATTTGCACTTCAGTAGATGAAATACACACCCCATATTGTAGTAAATGTCACCATTATGAGCCCCAAAAAATGAAAGTAGTTTCTACAGTCTGATGTTTAAAAGCTGTAAAACAAGGGACGTGGAGAGTAAGAGGGGAACGTCCTTGTTATAGAAAGAGAAACAAAGACTGCTGCACTGGTTAATCATCTATTCTTCAGGTCAGTTATTACTAGTTATGTGATGATGATAATGATTTTTTTACAAGTGCTCAACTTCAAGGTCATTAGTGCCCTATAAAAACAATTATGGCAAAAGACATGTATTAAACTAGACACTAAGTAGAAATACATCTGTTAAAAATAAGTATTTAAAAGAAACAATAGATCAACACAATACAACAAATAAATTAAAAGAGAAAAACAAAAGGAGATAAATCATAAAGACAGATTAATATAAAGACAAAGCCCATGTAAAATGACGTATCCTCTGTATGAAATATAGGGGATGAATAAATTGAAATTGAAAACTTGAAAAAATTATGGAAAAACACAAATTTTACTATACAATATTAAATATAAATATAATATATATATATATATATATATATATATATATATATATATATATAAATTAAGTCTAGCGATGAAATGTAAAACCTTTTCCACCACACAGTTATTGTCTGCCAGTATCTCCGACAAGCTGTCCGGCAGTTGCAGAGACTCCCACGGATCGGCTAGGTGAAAACACTCTAGCAGCACATGATGGACCAAAAGAACAAAACAACAGGCAGAAACGGGCAGATAAGAGCAGGGTCCTTCTTGAACAGGTGACTGTGTGAGAAGTAGCAGCGCCCAATACACAACAGAGCCAAACTAACTTTCTCCCGATGGGATAAGCGATAGAAGGTCGTCCAGTTATCCGGAAGCTCCTTCACAGTTCTAAGCTTGTTTCTACGCAGAGCAAACCACTCATTGCGCCAGCACGACAATGCCACTCTACGCACAAGCCTAAAGTCTTCCGCGGTCTCAAAAGGGATGTTGACACTGGGTTCTATGATTGCCACCTTTGCTGCCGAATCCGCCATTTCATTCCCCTGCAAGCCTAGGTGACCAGGAATCTATGCGCACACCACGCTAATGCCAGAAGCATGTAAAACATGAAGGGCATCCTGGATATGCTGCACAATAGGGTGGTGGTTGTACAACTCACAAAGGCTCTGAAGTGCACTTAGGGAATCACTTAGGATAAAACAATCATCTTTCTTTGGCGAACATGTAAAATGGCTCGGTATATTGCATACAGCTCTGCACTATAAATGGAAGTGCTACCAAGGAAACCAAATGTATAGGGTTCGGCTCCATGGACATATGTGCATCCAACACTGGTGTAGCTTTTAGATCCGTTTGTATAAATTAAAGTACGGTCTTTATAACATGATACAAACTCTAAGAAGGAACTAAGGACTAAGTGGTAGACTTCTTGTGCAGTGTCATCCTAAGATCTACGTGGGATACTGCATGCAACCAAGGAGGGTACACTTGTTCGCCCTTAGGAAACATCCTAGGCATTTCAAGTGCATGCCTCCTTAGAAGTTTCCGGAAGTGAAAACCTGGCGGCTTTGGACTTACACATTGTTCCTATAATGTCAATCAATTAAGGTGTAGAAAAATGGTGCAAACATCGGATGAGAAGGCACACTATTTGACCCACAGCCGTAATTGCCCAACAAAACCTCCTACTGATATTGCAGAGGAGGTTCTGCTGCTTCGGCATAGAGGTTCACAACTGGGCTAGTTGGAAATGCTCCAATAGCTAAATGAAGGCAAGAGTTATGTGAGGCTCTAGTTAAGTGAGGAAAGCAGGGTTTGCTTGCACTTTCAGTTGCCTTGTGTGTTGTTAGCCTACTTTGTTAAAACACTATTAAAATATATTGTTATGAACGTAAGGCTTAGAGGCAGTAGGATTAGAGGTAGATCGAGGATTCATGGTCGAAGAAAAAGTTCACTTTACGGTTGTAGTGTTAACTTGCACAACCAAGCTAGATGTTTTGTCTGTTCTCTTAAGGAATCCTTTAAACAGGAAGAGGAGAATTTGCTTCTTCAAAATGAAATGCTTATTCTTTTCAACCAAGTGACAAAAAAGACTGCATGTGGCCTTAAAGTAAGTGAGGAGTCTATATAAAATCAACCTGAAAAATTCAATGCCATCCCCTTCTTCCTGTTCATCTTCCAGCGATATGATCTTTTCTCTGAGCTTTTGTATCTCTGCAGTGCATTCTTCTTTTTCTATTAGCACGCAATGTATTAAAATGTCGATGAAGATTATGTCGTTTCAACACTTGAAATTTTTTCTGGCAAATTGAGCTTGGCCACTACTCACTAAGCAAACAGTACAAACGCAAAATATATAAAACATAAGTACACAGTTACAATGCAAAACTCAGGATAGAAAGAAAAGACTACGTTGTGAATTACTAGAATCACAAGCAACATACTATTCTCTATGTGTGTTTGGAGGAATTTAGTAACAGTGACGTCAAAATTAATATAAAAATTATTTGTGGTTGGTTTATTGACACTCGTCACTTACTTTTTCATATATTTATGAGAGTCTCTCACAAATATATGAAAAAGTAAGTGACGAGTGTCAATAAACCAACCACAAATAATTTTTATATACTATTCTCTGTTTCATATAACCTTGCCCGGCTGAAATGTATCACTCCGCGTTCAACAACCCTCCCCCTCGCCCTAATTGGCTAATGCTTTCGCGCCATAGGCCATAGGCGGTGCCTTCCCATCACATTTAAAACTGCAGTAAACGTCAAATGCCAGGAGATAGCTAAAATCATGCAAATAAGTATATGAAGGCATGCAAAAATACAAGTTTATAATGAAACTGAACTCACGCGTTATGGAGAATCTGGTAATGGAGTAATCCCCTCCATCTCGGATTATGATTCTGATTCTGCAGTAACGGTTTCGCTGTCGGAACTCTCCGTAGGGTTTATAATTATGCTCTCTATTACGTTGTCGACGATGCCATCCAGCTCCCACATTTTGTTTTCTTCTTTGAGCACATGATGAATAGCCTTTTTCCATGTTTCGTCGCTGATCTCCGAAAATGCTGTGGTAAGCAATGGCCTGATATCATTCAACTTAAATGTTCTATTGTTTCTCGCTACGAATCCTTTAATTTGGCTCCAAATAAGCTCAATTGGATTTAAAATCCAGTGATATGGTGGAAGCCTGAGTACCTCATGACCAGCTGACCTTGCCATTTCATCGATTACGTATTTATCACAATCGCTGGCATGCTTTACTACAAGTTCCAGTAGTTCTGCCTTAATAAGGGATTCATTTACAACATCATTTTTTGCACGCAGCCACTCAATAATGTCTTGTTTCTTCCAGGATGTATTTGGTTTCTTTTCGACACGAACGCTGTGGTAAGGAGCATTGTCCATCACAATTATGCTGCTTGGTTCCAGTTTTGCTAACACACTCGCAAACCACTGCTGAAACACATGTCCATTCATATCTTCATGGTAATCACCGGTTTTCTTTGACTCAAACAGTAGTAGACCATCTTCCACAAAACCACTATCACTTCCTATATGAGTGACAATCAGTCTTCGGCCTTTTCCACTGGGATTTTTTAAACCAGAAGACATACCTTGCAAAAATGCTTGTCTTTCAGTCTTAATAGTCGAGTCACGCCATAGTTTACTTGTCGTAAGCCCTTCATTCACGCAAGTCTCGTCTAGGTAGTATATTTTGCGATATTTATCCCGGTATTGTCTGATTGTCCTTAAATAACGTCTTCGCCACACAGCAATATCGCCTCTGTCTCTCAGTACATTTTTCTTGCCCCTTTTTTCATTCACAAACCCCAGCTGTATAAGCAATCTATACAGACTAGATCTGCTGAAATTTAGTAAATCTGCATCCTCATTTACAGCAGACAAAATTTTATTTATGTTAGGGAGTTCGTTTCTAAAGAAAAAACTATGCACATGACGACGTACAGCACTTTTAACGTACTCATCGCATTCTCCGAGCACGCGCTTTTCTTTATTCCTGTGTTTGCCTGGAGTGGTAAGTTTTCCTGTTTTCTCAACTTCACGCTGCGATGTTCCTATGGACCTAACACTCACACCTGTAAGTTCGGAGCACAACTGTTCGACTTCCCTCACTAACAAAGACGGATTCTTCTCTGTGAGTGCATTAAACACATGCAACACAATTCTTTTTTCACCGCTTTGTAATGGCTTACCCTTACGATGCTTCAGCGAAAAACTGGCGGTAGACTCTGCCATTATACATATAATAAGTACATGCGCAATAAACGATGGATAAAATAACGTATCTTTCGAACGCGCACAGTACACCTTCTAATGACAATACATGACTAATCCAGTTCAGAACAAGGTCAGTGATAAAACTCATATAAACAAATATAAACAAATATATGTAATTCACTACCGCTAAAGCACGTGCTCTTGTGTAATCAGAAAGGCAGGTCTAGATGCAAAGGAACCTCCTCTTTACTTTGTTTAAGAATTAACATGCATTTCAGATAAATTAACTCCGTTGCGTATTATATTTAATTGAAACAGTTATGAAAGTAAATATTTGACAATTCTCTTTCAACATATAAAGATATATCACCATGTTAAATAACGAACTAATTTTTACCGCAAAACAGTCTCTACCAAACAGCAGCCAATGAGAGGAGATGAGGTCACGTGACCGTTAAGAGATTACCGGGCAAGCTTACGTGAAACAAGGTATAGTAAGTCAGAACAAAACAAATATAGAGGTATAGAGAACACATTGGGCACTGTCATAATATTTAGAGGCGATAAGGACCAGAAGGATCATAATATGGGAAGATACGAGACACATGAACGGACTGAAGTTTGGCACGAGGTGCATTCGGTCGACGAACAGCATAAGTCACTAGGGTAACCTGTTTAACAATCTCGAAAGGTCCAAAATAACGGTGAAGCAACTTGGTACACTTACCTTTCTTTCTGACAGGGGTGAAGATTTTAACCAGCTGGCCAATGCTATATGAAACATGTCTATGTTTAGCATCATAGCGTTCTTTCTGTTTTGCCTGTTGCTGGTTGATGTTGTGAACAGCTAGTTCCCGTGCCTTCTGGATATGCTGTAGGGTTTTCCTGATGAACAAATCATTGGAGGTAGCCTGTAACTGAACTTGGTTAGGTAAAGCTGGCTTGCGAGCATACATCAAGAAGAAAGGAAAAAACTGTGTCATCGCTTGAACAGATGAATTATATGAAAATACAACATATGGCAAAATCTCATCCCAGTTTTTCTGGTTATCATGCACAAAATGGCTCAACATGTTCAAAGGTGTTTGACTGAATCTTTCGGTAAGTCCATTACAGGAAG
Organism: Mantis religiosa; assembly: GCA_030765055.1. Taxonomy (NCBI): domain Eukaryota; kingdom Metazoa; phylum Arthropoda; class Insecta; order Mantodea; family Mantidae; genus Mantis; species Mantis religiosa. The sequence continues at coordinate 808,426 of JAUKNK010000099.1, read as the reverse complement.
GTCTATAAGCACTAGTAAAGTTGGGTGAAACAAACACTTCAATAACTGCTGAGTGACTTCACTCAAGAAAACAGATCCTCTACCCGACAACAAATGAGCTGGCGCACCATGGCGGCAGATGATATTGTGCAGAATGAACTTAGCTACATGTGGGATAGTAGCAGTGGGTAGCGCAGCACATTCAACCCAACGCGTAGCATATTCGGTACAAACGATAACATGTCTGTTACCAGAATTTGAACGGGGTAGGGGTCCCAGTAAATCAATGCCCCAGCGATCACCTACAGTAGATACTAGAATAGGTTGAAACAAGCCTGCAGGCTTTTGATTTTGAGGATCTTTTCGAGATTGGCAACTAGAACAGGTCTTCACAAATTGTTCAATGTCCTTTTTCATTCCGGTCCAATAGTACCTGGAGTGAACTTTACTAAAGGTCTTAGACAAGCCAAAGTGCCCTGATAATGGATCTTCATGAGATAAAGACAGTATTTCATGCTTCAAACCCTCTGGGATTCCAAAAGGTGGAGGGGGCATGTAGAACTAGCATTTTTACGGTATAATACATTATACTTTAACACATAAAAGGCAGCTTGCCGTTGTAACTTAGGAGAAGCATTGGGGTTGTCCTGCAAGATATTAATTATAGGCAACAGCTCGGGGTCAGCTTTCTGTTTGTCTGCAACTTCCACCGGAGATAACAAGCACGTAATTAATTCATCTAGCTGTTCCACCAGGTGATCCAACGGCTGTAGAACAGGAAAGCGAGACAAGGTATCAGCATCCAGGTGTTTCTTTCCGAACTTGTAACAAATGGTGTAGTCGAATTCCTGCAGTTTTAGACTCCAGCGAGCCAATCTGCCAGTAAGATCCTTCAAGTTGTTGAGGTAACAAAGAGAGTGATGGTCAGAGATGATATGGACTTTAAACCCATACACATAGCTTCTAAAATGGGTCAAGCCGAACAAAATAGCCAATGATTCCAGTTCAGGCACACTATAATTCTTTTCACATTTTGAGAGAGTGTGTGAAGCATAGGCAACTGGTCGAAGAGTGCCATTAACCCGTTGCAACAAAATGCAACCAACACCCACACCACTAGCATCTGTGTGAAGTTCTGTGTAAGCGCTCGGAGTGCAATGTGCCAAGACAAGCAATCTTTAAGAGTTTGGAACGCTTGATGTTGGTCATCTCCCCAAACAAAATCTTGATTTTTCTTGGTGAACTGGAAAAGTGGATGAGCAATTTTCGCATAGTCTTTAACAAACTTCCTGTAAAAGTTAAATAGACCCAGTACTTTGCGAGGATCTCTGACATTTTTAGGTTTAGGTAGTTTCTGAATAACAACAATTTTTTTGGCATCAGGAAAAATGCCCTGTTGAGACACCTCGAAACCTAAAAGTTTAATCCTACTCGTCGCAAAGAAACACTTAGCCGGTTTGAGCTTAAAATTGAACTGTTCTAGCCTTTTGAATACCGCTTCCATATTATCCAAAATGTCATCGAAGGTTTCCGCAAATACTACAATATCATCTAAATAGGCGAGGGCTTTCTTATACTTTAGGTCACCTAGGAGTTTATCTGCACAGTAGCTGAAAAATCTAGCATTAGAAAGGCCGAAGCTCAGTATTTGAAATTCGTACTGACCAGAAGGAGTAACAAATGACGTGAATTTCCTAGAACTTTCCTCAATGGGAACTTGAAAGTATGCTGACAAGAGATCAAGAGACAAGAACCAGGTAGCTCCATGGAGATAGCTCAAAAGGTCGTCTATACTGGGCTTTGGAAAGGCCGATGTAACAGTGACCTGGTTTAGTTTGCGATAGTCTAGACAGAACCGGATGGAGTTATCCTTTTTCTTGACTAGAACTACTGGGGAAGTCCATGGGGACTGAGATTCAGTGATTATGCCGGCATCCTGCATTTCTTTCACCTGCTGATCAATAGTTCCTTTTTGTTTGTGAGAAACCCTATATGGACATTGTTTAATCAGCGTAGGGTCAGACACTTGAATTTGAAATTGTGCGACATTAGTTGTGCCTAAATCCTGTAAGGTGGTAGCAAATACATGTGCGTACTCAAGCAACAAAGCATGGAGTTTTTCTTTCTGATACTCTGTCAGGGTATGGTTAACATTGAAATCAAAAGAAGGTGCTTTCAAAGTGGTCACATCCTGAGGGGAAATAGAGCTTCCCTGCACAAAAGCCACATCGTGCACCTGGGCCAACACCGTACGAGAGAACAAAATTTTAGGTTCTGCTGTATTATTATGCACAGGTATGACATACTCATCTTTAGGGGCACAAACAACAGGTGGTATAGAAATTTTTTTCATGTGCATGATGCCCTGGACAGGCTCAAACATAACATCATGACCAACTTCTCTAGATAATTGCACTGTTACGTGTGATACCGAAAAGGGTGGAATACGAACATCATTCTTGACAAATACCTTATTCACAGGGGTAGCAACATTATCATCTAGCACGGGATTTACAGCGACATCAGCAAGGGGTGCCACATCAGTCTCAAAAATAGGTACAGTAAACATTGTGCCTTCAGTAGTTTGAATAGTCACCTTATTAGTAGAATAATCAATTACTACATTGTATGCACTAAGAAAATCATTGCCCAGTATCAAGTCATGGGCCAACTTTTTAACGACTAAAACATCCTCCTGCAAATGAAAGTCATTAATACAGAATGACAGTATTGTGTGGTGCGGGGCATCTAACAGTTTGTTTCCTGCAGTCCAAAGTAATACATCAACAGGTTGCATCTCTGTAATATCCCAAATGTTAGCAGCATTAACAATAGAGACAGCACTGCCAGAATCTAAGAGTATGTGGATTTGTTCACCATTCAGAACAGCTGGAATCTGTAAGACCTGCCCCAAAGGTAAAGATAAAATTAGTTTAGACACATTTGGTGCTTGCTGCTGTTGTACTGGTGCTATGTGAAGTGGTTTGGGCCCCGGCGCCAGTTTCCTGCAAAAGCGCACCATGTGGCCAGGTTGGTTACATCTATAACACACCACACCTGAAAAAGATCTAGGGTTCCTGGACTATTGGAAGTGTGAAGAGTTCCTAGCCTGTGATGAATTGGGTCCCTGTGGATGCTGCAAACTCTGAAGCTGGGAGGTTAACATTGCAACGTGATTAGTCAATTGAGCAATAGGGTCCTGAACAGGCGCATGGATGGAAGGTAGAGATGCTGGTAGAATAGTGGTATTACCTGACAATGGAGGAGGTAAGGTAAACTGACCCACATGCGGAAGGGTAGGTGCCTGTGTAGAAATTACATTTTGACAGTGGGCGATATAAAATTCTGCCTTGTCCACGCGCTTGAGAGCCTTCAGTACATTGTCAACAGTAGCCAAATTTAAGGGTAGTAACGCTTGTACATACTGAGGTTTCAATCCCTTAAACAAGTTCCTGATATGCTCAGTTTCAGACATATGGGCATTGACTTCGTCACAAAGCTTAAGGACATCGTATACATAATTAAGGTGGCCACGCCGTGGCTCAGTGGTTAGACCGCTTGGCTCTCACCAAGGCGGCCCGGGTTCGATCCCAGGCGACCGCAAAGTGAGATTTGTGGTGGACAACACGGCATTGGGGCAGGTTTTCTCCGGGACCTCCGGTTTCCCCCGCCATCTCATTCCACCGGTGCTCCATCTTCATCTCATGCATCATCAGTGTCACCGCCTGCTGTGCCGTTTGTAGTAAAAGCGGGCGTTAAACACTACACATTTCACATTACATAATTAAGCACTGGTTCAGACTCAAGTTGAACATGCTGCCTAAGTCTGATTTCCAGTAACTCTTCCTGGTGGGCAATTTGAAAAGCAGCCAAAAATGAGCGCTTTAAGGTGGGCCAGTCATGATTAGGATTTCTGTGGCAAAATGTTTGATACCATGCAAGGGCTGTGCCCTTAAAGTAGCATGGGAGAAACCTAAGTTTTTGTATGTCCGTCCAGGAGTTAGCATTTGCAACTAGCTCATGAACTGTATTGGGATGCACAGCATCAAAACAAGTTGGCTCCACGAAAGGCCTTGACACAGGTATAGGTAAAGCACTGACCGTATTGGTTACAGCAGTTTGTACTAAAGACATAATATCCTTAGAAACTGTATCACTAGCTTCTGAAGCAGGGATTGTGGGAGCCACGGCAATTGGTTCTGGTATTACCTGATCGGAGGGTTGTTTAGTGCGTGTACCCGGCATGATAAAACAAATAAAATGTATGCAAAGTGTAAATCGTATATATGCTGAAATGCAAGCTTTAACTCCAGTGTTAGGGGCACAATGCACCGTATCAATAGCTCAGCATAAATAAGTATTATGCACTAGCCAATAAGTAAGTACACAAGGCAGCACACTAACACAAATACTAGATGTGTAAACCAACACAAAACTAAATCTAAAAGCACAAAAATACGTACTGCGATAAAACTTTACACTGCATGAACTTACACATCAAAAGAGTAAGTCAAAATTTATTTACGTATTAATTCGTCTCCACGTGGCATACTTAGCTCCCTGTGCTGGGGTCGAACAGGTGCACAATACACAAAACCAAAGTTACGTCTCCCTATTTAAGTGTTTCAAGTCCTAAAATATATATACATGTGGTTCATATAATCTATAAGCAACGCGACAATCAACGTTGCAAAATAGGGGATCGATGCGCCTCCACCACATGACAGGTCACGATTTGGTTTTCACTGAGACCTTCGTTGCCAGACCTGATATCGGGCGTTGCTCAGCTAGTGAGAGGTTTAGCATGGCAAAACACAAGGAGCAGATAATTCTCACACTCTAATTATTTATTAGAAATAATGCACTCTACTTACAATATACATAACTCTTGCACCGAACCTTCTTATTTTACCTTGCTCACGTTGCCGCACTCTATACACTTAGCAAAAACCGATCTGGGGAGATCCATCCACCGTCAACTCCACGCTAAGAAGAAGGACTCAGCCAGCAGATCCATGGTCAAAAACCGGACCAAACCACCACCCCTCTAGGAAGCAAATTGTTACCCCTCCCTTCCTGACTTGAGGTGGGGGTGGAACTGATGCGCAGGCACAAAATGCTGGCTTATCCCGGTGGGTTACCACAATATTCATATGGAAAAATAAGGCCCGAGTAATGAATTTGAAATCCCACCAGTAGATAATTTGACAAAGAAGTTCATAGTTCCACTGCCAGAGCGGAGAGCAGCCGACAACAGACACTACTTGGAGAGAGGTTAAGGATGGAAACGATAGCTTCTGAAACTAGTCCCTCAACAATATAAAAATGTAAGTGATGATGTGTCAATAAACTGACTACAAATGGTTTTTCAATCCTTATTGTGTTTCAAATGGAATGATGTTGTGCTACTAGGTGAGCAAACAATCGGAGTCCTGCAGTGTTGTATATCATTCCCCCTAAGTGGTGTGTGACGAGCGGCAAACTAATTTATTTCTAATAAATACTATTTGCGCTGAGACAAAAATTCAAATTTTGCAAAAACTGACCCATGAGGAAGGAGAGAGTAATGTATTTAACATAACCGTAAAAATCCCATATTTTTAGCTCAAATAGCACGTAAGCACTGTAATAAATATCATTATTGTTTGGCATGTATGTGTGAACGTATGTTTGAAATTACTCAGAACTGAAATATAAACATTTGACATGACGTGGTAAAAGAAATATGTACTTTGAATAAGCCAAGGTGTTTGTTAATTTTGATGAGAGGAAACGATACACTTCTTGCTGGTCTGGCAGAACGTGCCTGGTCACATTATATCTTTGTTTATGAATGGTTCATAATCTCTAGTTACTCTATAGAGAGTTAGTTCAAAGCAACATTATTCAGTTACTCTTCCATGAAAAAGTGTATCAGCTGGATCAATGAGATACGATCCACCTTGTCCCCCTTACTACTGCTAGAACAACCCAATTGAGTTAATGTGGGCTCACATTATGTTGCAAACAGAAATAATATTTTTAAACTGACACTGAACAAATTATTTATGAAGAAATTGACAAGGAACACAACAAGACTGGGAAAACTGCATGAAGCATCAGATAAACTACAAGAAGACGACTTTTGGAAAGAAATATCACATAACGAGATTTTGGAACCTATCATCATAAATTTACAGTACTCAGACGTTGAAGACAATGACAATGACAAATTATCTCTTAACGTAACATTCACAGCTATACGGATGTACTGCTGGTATTTTCGTTGGATTAGAAAAATAAGTAAATCATAAACTATAATTAACTTTAAACTAAATATTTAAAACATTTGTGTAATATACGAACATCCATGATGCAATTGTGATTTCAACAACTGCATTATTATAAATGTTTTGAAAATTCAGTTTGCGTTCCCTTACAGCTAGCGCCACGAACACTCGCAAGTGTGCGAGAGAGAGGGAAGTATAAAAAGAGTGGGGATGACAAGTTGGCAATGGTGAAGGCTCTAAGACATCTGATTAGCTGCAGGCGAGAGCTCTTCCCATTTGAAACATATAATAATTCAGTAAATTATGTTACCTTTGGTTGCAGTATTTCTTTTAGCTAGCAAAACAAACGTTAGTTTGGAAAACTTCAGCTACAGTCTCAATTTTATATATATATACAAAAAGTTCTGTTGAAGATTTTCTATGTTAAATTAATATACATGGTGTTCATTTTCATCTGTAATTTAACTGCGCAAAATATGACATCATCAATAGCATCGTTGATGCAGCGAGTTTATATACGATTCCCCTAGCAGCTTGCGATCGTATTTGAAGTTCTGATAACAGCTATGAAGCCTCCCTCTACCGGCCGGTAAATATACTATTTGAGAGGTGGGTCAGCCCGCATAATATAAAGATGCATAATTTCACCTGGCGTTTAGATACGATAACTGTTTTTAAAAATTATATACTGCAATGCAATGCACTACAAATATAATTATGCAGCCATAAAAGTATACCATGAAGAATATACGAAATGATCAGTCAAGGAACACTTATTTCACAATGAACATATGTGTTTCTGTCATAGTAGACATATATGCATATTGTAAACCTGTCACATAAAATAGAAATATTTCAATTTGATCACAATTCTTTTCTATTTCCCACAGTTTCCCCACAACGTAACTTCATTACAAACCAGAAAATTAGTAGAACATGTTCTAGGAATGAAAAATAAGTAAGTGTTACAATATGTACAAGCTTTTATCTAAGTCTAAACAAGAAAATATCTCCAGTATATAGTCTTATGTGTCCATTTTTTTATGTTTCCTTTCTCTCTTCCCTTTAAACACTGTCTGTATTGCAAGAGGTTATGCTTGAGGCCATTCTGTCATAACATTATTTATTGCTTCTAGATTGGAACCAGTCGCTTTATAGCGTCCAGTGTATCTCTTTTTGCAAGTAACTGATCCCGTATCTTGGAAATGTTTGATGCACCTATTGGTTTAAAAGACATAAGGTACAAACGTTAATAGACATTTTAATTAAGCATGAGACTGACAAAAATATTTATATTGTATACTGATAAAACGTAAGACGTTTATGTTACAAACAAAAGTATGTCAATTTGACGGTAAAGTTGTGCTGCTCTAACGGTTACGATGGATTTATCTTTGGTAATAGATACCTCTCAGATAACACTAATTACTCCACATCGAGTGAACATGTATCTGTCATTTGTGATTCCGGCGGATTCCATTGGCCTAAGTGATGCATTCAGGTTTCTATTACTAAAGATAAATCCATGGTAGCCATTCAAGCGCAAGACATAATACCTGGACACTTTTGACAACATTATGATCCGAGGAACTTGTCTGAATGCTGGATAGCATTGCATAAATTCCTCTATGCAGTGGTTTAAATTATATGTATAAGACGCACCAATTTTAATACTGCTACAAAAGTTGCAGTCAACCATGAAGACATGGAGCTGTGTGTTCATATCAAGGGGAAGCTGGCTGTATTGTACTAGCGCAATCACACTCAGAGCACTGTAATTTGCTTACTATTCTACAAAAATTACTGTTTCTTCTGCATAGAGGACACTATGATTTCAAGATACTCACCAGTCAGCTATGACACCATTCTTGATCAAGTAGAGGGTGGGAAATAATGAAAAATGAACACCGTGTACATATTTACTTAAATGAGTCAATGTTTAAATTTAAAAATTTTTAGTGATATCGGTTGGTTCAAATTCAAGCAATCATTCTGAAATTATTGCCTGTATCCTTAACTATTAGTCAACTGAAGTTGCTTTTCACGTTCTTAGTCAGTCTTGGGCTGGTTTCCACTTGTCTCCTCTCTGATGCATAAAGATGTCACTATTTTACAGAATTTTAAAATTTATAGCATTGTTTACCTAAATTTTTAATATATTTACTTTGAATTTTCTGCATTTTATTTGTGTGAATCCATTGGAAGGTATTACAATAAAATATAATTATTTGTCACAAACTTTACTTACCATCCTTGGGCTAATAAACAGTTTCAAATTTTTTTTAAAGACATTGGTACTAGGGGTGTTCAAAAATGATTGGCACAGTTACTTTTTTTTTGTTTACAGGAACAATTTGTTGAACAAACTCATTCAGGTAATTAAAATTATAAAATAGAAGTATTTATAAACTGTGGAGCTTTATCAATAAAATCTTTTTAAACCACTTGTAAAACTATAAAAACACTTTAGCTCCACTTACATTTAAAATTAGGACATGTTTTAAGGACCACGTGTCCCCATCATCAGCTGATGTTTGACTAGTTCTTCAGGTGACCGCCTCCCTCTCCTGGCGCTGTTCAACAAGTTGAATAACGTCATGCACTATTGGTATTTCGAAATTCATGGCTCTCTTTTTATTCTTAAAAATGTGTATATTTTCCCAAACTGTTAATTCCCAATACTTTTTTGCTGGTACCAAAAGTTTGATTATTTTAAAAATGTGTATATTTTCCCAAACTGTTAATTCCCATACTTTTTCGCTGGTACCAAAAGTTTGATTATTTTAAAAATGTGTATATTTTCCCAAACTGTTAATTCCCAATACTTTTTTGCTGGTACCAAAAGTTTGATTCAGTTTGGGAAAATATACACATTTTTAAGAATAGAAAGAGAGCCATGAATTTCGAAATACCAATAGTGGATGACATTATTAAACTCGAACAGCGCCAGGAGAGGGAGGCGGTCACCTGAAGAACTAGTCAAACATCAGCTGCTGATGGGGACGCATGGTCCTTGAAACATGTCCTAATTTTAAATGTAAGTGGAGCTAAAGTGTTTTTATAGTTTGACAAGTGGTTTAAAAAGATTTTATTCATTTAGGTAACATTACAGGTATTCCTCGCCAATCTCTATGGACTTGTTCCATCGTTCTGGCACCTTCCGTATTTGCATAGCAAACCATTCTTTTGGGGTATACTGGCACCACTGATGGACAACTGCATGAAGTTCGTCATTAGTGGTGGACTTCTTACCCCGCATGGCTTCTTTCAAGTTGTGTAGGACATAGTCACTGGGAGCCAAATCAGGTGAATATGGAGGATGTGGCAGCACAGTAAACCCTAGCGTACGAATGGTGGACATGGTCTGGCAACTGGAATGTGGTCGTGCAGTGTCTTATTGGCCCCAATTTTTATGGCGGCTTTGTTGAATGCGCCGGCGGAGTTGTTGCAGTGAATTACAGTAACGCTCACTGTTGATGGTTGTATTGGGAGGGATCCAAACCACCAGTAGCATCCTTTTCTGATTCCAGAACACAGTTGCCATGTGTTTCCTAAAGAACAGTCCTGGCCGTAACTTCTTGGGACGAGGGTTCAGAGCATGCTTTCGCTCCTTACACTGGCTTTTCTGTTCCAGAGTCTCGTGGAAAAACCATGACTTGTGGATGGTGATGAGTTTCGCAAAGAATTCCTCTGGCTCTGCACTAAACTGTTGCAGCAACTGTTGACATACCTCCACATGCTTCTGTTTCTGCACATTGATGAGGGTATGTGGCACCCATTGTGCACACACCTTTTTCATCATCAAATCTTTATGGATTATAGTGTAGAGGATTCCCCATTATAGACCTGTTGCCTGCACTAATTCATCATATGTGATCACCCTTTCTCCAATATCAGGTCATTGACAAGCTGGGTATTGTTTGGTTTGTGTGCAGCTGCTGGACGCCCAATGCTTTTGCATTTTTCAGCACAGTCCCTGCTGTCTTTGAATTCGGACACTCAACGAAACATGGACCTACAACTTGGTGCAGACTCGCCACATATGGCCACCAACCTCTTGTGGATGACTGACGCAGTCGCTCCTTCCCTCCAGAGAGACCACTCAGTCCACCTTTGCCCGTGCTTATCTGCTTCCATGTTGTTTCACTGATGTTCACAGGTGTAGTTACAAGACAGTACAGATGTATTTTTATATCCTGACAGATGGAGAGTGATGCGCAGTGGTATCTGGATGAGTCCACTTCAGAACGGTTGCAACTGGAGGGAAGGGCAGGTCAGTTGAGTATCAGTTGCGAGCAAGTAAACAAGTGCAGAGCTACTTGCTAATACTACAGCTTGTTTCAAAATGTGTGTGTCATCTGGTTCCAAGAGAGCATTTAGAAATGACGCCTCCTGCCAGCACTTAGGAAATAAAGTGCTACATTTAAAAACACAAGAAGTAATAACCAATGTCTACAGGTTTATAAAAAAGGAACAATGGTCTGGGTCTGCTACAAAAATCTGGGAATGGGCATCTGAGGCAACAATTGTGTCTGAAAGCAGTTTAGTAGAGTTATTAAGGAAAGAAAAGCCATTGGTGTAGTGCAACAATGTCCTTCTCTATGCCCAGTAAACAAACATTAAGAACATGCACAAAAACTAATTTGGACATTTTAATTCAGATGTAGTTAGGCGAACTGCAAGTAGCTTTTAAAACACAGAAAAACAAAGACCAACTCTGAAAAAAAATTATGAAGCTTCAAAATTCTACTGACTTCCAAGGCACTGTCTGAACATTAAGAAGGGGTCTTTTTAAACTAGGATTTATATAACAAAACAAAACAAAAAAAAACTAGGCGTGACAGACAAATTTTAATCGAACATCGTACCATTCATGCAAAAAGGCTTAAATATTTACAAAATATTCAGAGATTTCACAGTGAAGTTTATACAGTTTATAACTTAAATCAATTCAGCACATACTAGACCATATGCCTGGAGTGAAATTCGTTACAGGGGCTCTGCAGTGATGTTGAAAGGCCAACAGCTGGTTATCATGCCTGCTGGGGGAGAAGAGGGTTTTGTTCCAAATGCCTATGTACCATTTAAGATCCAACAAAAGTGTGGAGATTATTACCACAGTAAGAATTACAACTTAATTTATAAGAACTGCAATACTGGCTTCGGCAGTGAGATTTGTTTTTAGACACCTTATGCACCGCACTCCCTCTCGTAATTTTACGTGTCTCATCGCTATCGCGAATGACTTCTGTCAAGATAAAATAATACATCTCTACAATTGCTGCTCCAGTGCACCATCTATGGGAAGTAGCAACATCATCTGGTGGCAGTAGCCAGTACTATCACCTATCACCCATACATAGACACATATTTTAAACTACTACTTTGCAGGAGTTATAGGGGGAGTGCCAATCATTATTGAACAAACTAAATATAATTTTGGTTCCTCAAAATAAATATAATATAAAAATTTGCTACATATTCTAAAAATGATAAAATATCCAATGATAAAAAACTGGTATTTATCAATTTAATTGTTTAGACTGTAATTTAGAAACCAGAATGAAGGAACATTTTAGAAATATTAGGCACAAACAGATTGATAAATCGCCAAGGCAGATCTTTTTGTTCATTTACCATGAAATAAATCCAGAAGTTAAATTAATAAAAAACAAAATGGTCCGATAGATTTAATGGTTTGGGAAAAAAATATCTATTTTAAAAAATAATAATCGCATACTGCATTTTGAAATACTGCCAATTCATTCCGTCTTTAAGTTTGTTTTATTTTCAGAGATCGGTAATAAAACTTATCCATCCCCCTAGCGGCTTTAACAATAACAACCAGAATAAACATACTGATGATGCAAGTGAGGATTTGCAAAACTAGTCTGTTAAAACCTGTGGAAAGTTCTTCAAGTTTCTTAAAAAGATAAGTGAACTGTATGACAAATAATCATATTTTATTGTAATATTTGTTACTTCACTATTGTTAGCTACTGTTTTTTAAGTATTCATTGTATGGTAGTATTTATATCAACCTGTTGCTGCATATTCTTGCCATTGTGGGTATCAATAATTGTAAACATCATCGATGCGCGTGACTACAAACAATTTCTTTTGTGGTAATGTTGCTATAGCATTTTCATTTTTGTTTTGACTCACCAGCTTCCATTAGTGCTGAAGAAATGTATGGTTGAAACTTAAGTAGGGAGCATTCAGTTCTTTTGTTACTGATGTGTCCTTATAGAGGGGCTAGGCACTGACTACTGCAACACTAAGACACCAATCTGCATGTGTTCATTTTTATCAGTTATTTCCCGCCCTCCGATTGAGCAAGAATGACGTCATAGTTGATTGGTGAGTCTATCTCTATTAATCTGTGGTCTATCTTGAAATCATAGTGCCCTTTACGGAGAAGAAGCGGTAATTTTTGCGGAACAGTAAGCAAATTACAGCACTCTTAGTGTGTTTGCCCTGGTAACTAATACAACTAGCTTCCCCTGGATATGAACACAGAGCACTGCGTCTTCATGGTTGAATGCTACTTTCGTACCGGCATTAAAATTGGTGTGATATATAAATATAATTTAAACCACTGCATAGAGGAGTTTAGCATTCAGACAGGTCCATCGGAGCGTAATGTTGTCAAAAGTGTCCAGGTTCCGTCAAATTGACATATTTTTGTTTGCAACATAAACGTCTTACGTTTTATCAGTATATGATATAAATTTGTTGTCATTCTCATGCTTAATTAAAATGTCTATCAATGTTGGTATCCTTATGACTTTAAAACCAATAGGTGCATCAAACATTTCTAACATACAGGATCAGTTACATGCAAAAAGAGAGACACTGGACTCTATAAAGTTACTGGTCCCAATCTAGAAAGAATAAATAATGTTATGAAAGAAAGGCCTCAAGCATACCTCGCAATACAGACAGTGTTTAAGGGGAAGAGAGAAAGGAAATATAGGAAAATGGACACATAAGATTATGTACTATAGATATTTTCTTGTTTAGACTTGGATAAAAGCTTTGTACATATTGTAACAGTAATTTATTTATCATTCCTAGAACATGTTCTGTTAATTTTCTGCCTTGTAATGAAGTTATATTGTGAGGAAACTGTGGGAGATAGAAAAGAATTGAGATCAAATTGAAATATTTCTATGTTACGTGAAAGGTTTACAATATGCATATATGTCTACTATAATAGAAAAACAGATGTTCATTGTTAAATAATTGTTCACTGACTTATCATTTTGTATATTCTTCATGGTCTACTTTTATGGCTGCCTAGCTTTGCAGTGCACTGCATTGCAGTATATAGTTTTTTATATACAGCTATTGTATCTATATACCGGGCGAAATTACGCACCTTTATATTAAGCGGGCAGACCCACCTCTCAAATAGTACATTTACCTGCCGGTAGAGGGAAGCCTCAAAGCTGCTATCAACACGATCAATACGATCACAAGCCGCTAGGGGAATCATATATAAACTCGCTCCATCAGCTATGCTATTGATGATGTGAAATTTTGTGCAGTAAAATGACAGATAAAAATTAACACTGTGTATTATTAACCTTTACGTATCACTTTATGATCTGAAATCAACTCTGTACAACACAATGAGCATGTCTGCAAGATCAACACCACCCATAAATGAACTACATTCCTTTATAACATTAGGACATTTAATTTCAACTGACTGTTTTATTTCTCTACCATGTACATATGAGGTAAAGAAGGTCTTGCATTCCACCCAAAAATTAAAGACCATGATTTCGTGGAAAAACATGTTCTGAGATCTCTTAAATAAAAAATAAAAACTTTTTGGAAAATGGTCATGTGGGCATGTTTGTTTGCTTGTTTGTGTGTGTGTGTGTGTGTGTGTGTGTGTGTGTGTGTGTGTGTGTGTGTGTGTGTATGTCTCTATGTGTCTCTCCATATATGTCCCTATGAACTGCACTATTCAAAAATAAAAAATTGATTTAAAAAATAAGCTTGGTGCTTAATGGAAGTAATCATTTCTTCCACACTAGCCGTGTGTAGGCTAAGGTTTGGATGAGAAAAGCCAGACCCAAAAATTCAATGCCATAGCCAGGATTTGAAATACGGATCTCCCGCTCTCCATGCGGTTGCTCTAAACCACTGAGCTACTATGGCCAACATGCCCACATGACATTACATTCTCCGACTGACTCGTATGTTTCCAGGTAGACCACTAGGGGTTCTCATATGCTATGAGACACACACCTTTTGTGGCGACTTACTATGCTGTAAGTACTTAAATCCCAGGCTTCATAGTTAAACCACTATGTTATTCAGGTAAATGATGGAAATAATCATTTCTTCCACACTAGTCGTGTGTAGGCTACGGTTTGGATGAGAAGGTTTGGTACTTCAGGTTATCTTCTAAGGATTTGACATGAAGATTTTTAAAGAAACCTCTATAAGCCAGATTGCCATTTAAATGGAATACTGCACAAAAAATTTGCTTTTCTCTAAGTGGCTCTGATAGTTTTGATTAAAATACTGTTCATTAAGGCATTTTCATGAAAAAATAAATGTTTATCTTGAATCTTCTGGGAATGTCTGCAGAAGTCCTCTTCATTCTGAATGACTTCCACATAACTGGTAAATTATGAGAGAGAGAGAGAGAGAGAGATAGAGATAGAGAGAGATAGAGAGAGAGAGAGAGAGAGAGAGAGAGAGAGAGAGAGAGAGAGAGAGAGAGAGAGAGAGAGAGAGAGAGAGAGAGAGAGAGAGAGAGAGAGAGAGAGAGAGAGAGAGAGAGAGAGAGAGAGAATCTTACTGCCCAACAAATTTTGATCTCATTAAGGCAACCAAATGGTGAAATTCTAAAATCCAGTTATTTTAAGCAATCAGCATGAAAATTTTACAGTATTACAAGGGCCACATCTACATACTAAAAAGCAAATTTAATGAATGTAGCTTTAACAACTATTATTAATGGAAAGGTAGAACCAGACTGAAAAATGCAATGCCATTGCTGGGATTTGAACCATGGAACTTCTGGTTGCCGTCCAGCCACTCTAACCCTTGAGCACCTATGACCAACATGCCGACATGACATTAAATGGTCATGGCCGTGGTTCAAATCCTGGCTATGGCATTGAATTTTTCAGTCTGACTCTACCTTTCCATACTTTAGCCTACACACGGCCAGTGTGAAAGAAAAATTAATTTCCACTATTAAGAAATTAATTAACTAAATAAAATTAATTTATGTTAAAAGGCTCCACACGATGAAGTTTTGCAATTCTTTTGCTCATATTTTTATTTTAGGTGTAAAACATATCAGTATTAACCTCTGTGAAAGAAGTTTGCAAATAATTTGAGGATTTCATGTGATAAAAATGTGTTGGTATACACACATCATTTTTCAACATTCAGAAAGACAAAAAGCACATGAGAATGTATCTAAGTGCCAGATTACCCCATACAAATCGAAAAGCCCTTGTAGTCCTTGTATACAGTATCTTTATAACAGGACAAAATATAATTAAGATTGGATGAGAATTGCACCGCGTGGAGCAAAACCATGAAAAAATTTACTTGAGAAAACTGCTTTTAAAGACTTCAGAATTTTTTATAGTAGGTTACCAATAAATGTGATGGTTAAAACTCCACAGCTCCATATGTTTGGCCCTCTGCTTCCATCTTCTTTGCTTCCTTTGAAGATTTGGACATCTGAAGCTGGCATCTTGCACTTTTGAAATGTCCCTTAGTGTCCTTGAAATTCAATTGGGGGAATCCATGCCACACTTTGCCCCTTTGAAAGTGTCCTTCCATATGATGTAATGAATCATATAGGAATTTTTTTCACTAGCATCATCTCTGCACATATTATGGTTTTGTACTATGTCATTAAACACTGCTAGCTTTTTGTGGGTGGATGATTTATCAGTTTATTTCTCTTCAAGTGAAGATGATGAGTCCCCCATGACAACACAACTGTTAACTTTATGTGGCTTACTTCTTTGTTGATTGGCTTTCATCATTCTGTTTACAGCTTTACTACGTCTTTTCTTCTTACACCTACCATCATTTATTCAATTCATATTTACAGTAAATAGAATCAGTAATATATACACCAACAGTAGTTGCTGAGTCCTGCCAGGCAACTTGAAAATAAATTACTGCTACTTAACTCACACAATCATGCTGCACTGCTGTATACATACTCATAAACACGAGTAAATTCTCTACTTAGAGGTTAACACTTCTATTTCTCAACAGAGAAAGCAATCACTATGCAAACATACGACCACGTAATTATATCTCTCTGTTTTAGTCACAGCTTTTGTATACAAGCACAGTAAACTAGTTTCAAAACTTTACTCTGCTTCTCTCCTTTCATCTGTTTTACAGAAGGACTAACGTAAGATGTTCAGAAGATTAGCCAACATAACCGTCTGCAGTACGGCCTTGGCAGTATCTGTGGTGCACAGAGTTGAGCATCTGGTATTAATCTGTGGGTATTACCAACGTTATCTCGAACGGAGAAATTAACACGCGGTACGGCGAGAACCTCAGCAGTTAAAGAGATTCAAAACGACTCTGTTTAAATCTCTTATTTATAGTGTATTGCTTACATCAGTATGTGCAAACTTATTATCGTGTCTTCATTGACCAAACTGAGTTGAAGTTTCAGTTTGAAGGCGGTCGTGGTTATTCACAGACGCTGTAAAATGCAGGTGCACATGATGGCACAGTCCGCGAGTTCTTCTAACCTCAAACATCGTAAGGAAAATCCCATGCGTAGTGGCGAGAAACAAATAATGCATATTGTTAATACTATTTCAGAAAGAAAGGTGTTCACTTCGGAACTTACAGATATTGTCATTAGAAGTGTCAGAAAATCTCGAAGAGAAATAAAAACGCCAAGCAAGAAGAGGAAAACCCCTAGTGATGTGATACGTTAGTGAAAAATGCTGTGTTTGTGTGCATGTGCATAGTTTATTCTACAAAAATTATTTGCCAACCTAAATAAAATCTTGGCTGTTGTGAATAATGGCAAAATTATTGAGTGTTATCATTAATCTTGCCGAAAGTGCATCGGAGAGCAAAACTGACGCCATGGAATCGGATTACAATATGGAAGGGATTGTTCCATTACCGGATATGTAATTGTGAGTTAAATATCCTTTATACATTTGTTGGATGTTTCCAACAGTTAATTTGCATGAGTCATGCATGTTTCCTTTAGATTTCAATTTAGGTTATGTCGTCTGTTTACTCAATTACCCTAAATACGTAAACCATATTTACGCCGGGAACAGGCTCAGCCAATCAACGAGAAGGTAATGCTGATGGGTTCATTAAGGGGTATTTACATCCCCGGTGGTCGCAGCTACCTAAAACTCTACAGCATACAGCAGTTTTGTTTTATAGTAATTATTACAAATATAGGATGTGGGGTGTTCCATAACCTAGCACATCATTGCAGAGTTAAAAAAACTAATGCAATAATTATTCCAATGATGTGGAGAAGAACATCCCTGGAATAAGAGAAATTCACCCTCTAGCCTTCTCAATTGACAACATTCAAGTTAATTAAAGAGTATTGATTAAAACAGGCAGTTATTGCTTTCAGTCAGAATACCTAACTCTTGGAGCAATACGAAAAGTACAGCAGCCTGTGTTCAGAACATTCAGAAAGATTCCATTTGTCCTAACAGGCTACTGGCAGGAGATTTGTATACATTTATCTGTCTATTAATGAAACCAAAGATTTGAGGGAAATTGCAGATAAGATGGATGGAGCATTAATGTCACCTAGTATTAATGAAAAGCTTGATTTTAAAACACCTTAATCCTGTAAATCAGAGGTCAGCAAATCTGTATTGGCTGATGATATGATGTAATATCACATCTGGGGCAAACCAGTATGTTGCCCTGCTTCAACCTTCCCTTCTTTAACTGACATATGTTTCAACTTAAACTGATACACACTGTAACAATACTTACAACATTGCTGTTCCAAAAAAACTATGAAACATTTCTATTTCAAAAGAGAGGGAACAATAACTTTTGCTGCATTAGGGTGAAAATGTGAAATGTCTGTTGTGCTCAAAAATTTTGATTAGTATTTACAAGTCAAGCATTAAACAAGATTACAAATGTTACTACAAAGACTGCAAGCACAGGAGGGCTAGGAAAGCTTTGGAGATGCTTAATTTTGCAAGTTATGAAGTTCTTTTGATTCTCAATAAGAGTGCTTACAAATAGTGATGAAGGCAGTGCAAAGTGCCCCTGTATTGTAGAGTTTTGAACCAGTTGTACAGAACTTAATGAAGCTCTGTGTCATATTACAACAAATTCTTTATGTCTAGAAGGAGGCTGTTGACTACATTTGTTTCATCTCCAATATCCAAACAACTGCATGTCTTCTATGGTAATTACTAGGGCTAGGAAGTTCATACTGCCCGCTCTTCTGCATGCAGGTTGTGACTGGCCTTCTCCCGGCATCCAAACAAGTCATAGATAAGAAACACACAGCAGAGAGGCATCAAAACAGGTTGCCCAGAAAAAAAAATGACTTATGAGACATTCGTAAATGCACATCTATTTAGAACATTATGTACAACATACAAATTCTTATATAGTACATACAGGTTTGTCTCTTGCTGATCTCATTATTTAAATAGGCACATTGTGGCAACACCCAAGCAATGATAATGTGGATTGTAACATGTCCTGATCGAATGTAAAATAGCATCCAAATAATAAAATAAATTTCTTAAATATCTGAAGTCTTACTAGACAAAATGCCAAAGCAGGAATTTTACTACTTATTTACTCATCTGCGACCATATTGCTAAAACAATAATGTACCTCTGAAGCCTTTCAAATGAAAAACTCATTGGATGTCCCATAAAACAGGATTTAGTTATCTGTTGCTAATTTGTTAATGATTTCAGCTAATTTAGTTTCTCTATCTGGCTTCTCTTTTTTCCACGCTTGCTGAAGTAGCCCACTGAAATGTAAATGTAAATAATGAAGTAACTAAGGACATGAATAAGTACACTTCTAGAAAACATACAATGGTTGTGCAGCAAATTTAGTTGCTCATCTTTGAAACACAACAAAGATGTTATTCGAATGTCTTCCTTCCTACCAAAGTGCTCTGTGTCATACAATTACACCTGTTTTGTAGTAATGAGTTGCATTCTACAATGAACCTTGCCCTTGCTAGTAGCGCTGCGGTGTATAGCCATGCCTGGTCTTACACTGCTCAAGGAAATCGGTATGAACATCCTTGCTCTGGTAATTACCTACATCAATGCTGTACAAGCTCTGACAAAAAAATTTTTTTTATAGAGTCTCATTATTGCATCTCTAAACGAGTATACATACTAACTGTGAGTAAAATAATTCATCTTATGCATATTATGATTCTCATATCTCTTCAATGTGTATCTCTTAAGTACAGAAGCTGCTGTAACCCGTACTGCTAATTACAGCAGTGTCAATATTGGCAGTACTGTATTTGTTTATTTATTTATTTACATCCTTCAACTTTAAGTCATATTGGATTATGAATGAAATGGGTGAACTGATGCTTAAATGAGTCCAGGGTCCATGGAGAGTTGTGACAATATGAAGCCTATTTATAATTTTGACTCTGAATATAGAGTCAGTTTTCCGCCAAGAGAGGAATGGACTCGTGGTCCACAGGTTCCTGAGTGTGACAAGGGGTCCGTCTGGTACACAGACGGCTCCAAGACAGACTCAGGGAGTGGAGCTGGCATTTATGGGCCTAAGACGAGGCTATCGTACTCACTGGGAGGTTATTCTACAGTATTCCAGGCCGAAATATATGCTATTTTGGCCTGTGCTTACCACATCTTAGGGATGCCTTGGCTGCATGGTTGGATTAGTATCTGTTCTGACAGCTAGGCTGCCCTGAAGGCACTATGTGCTATCACAACAAGGTCTAGGTTGGTACGAGAGTGCCAAGAGACCTTGAATATTCCCTGTTCTTGCCGACCAGCACAGCTCTGTTGGGTTCTCGGGCATGCTGGAATTAGAGGAATTGAACTAGCTGATAGGCTAGCCAGGGAGGGCTCAGCCAACTAGTTTATCTGTCCAGAACGTGTCCTTGGTACTACCCCCGAAGGGCCAGATCTGAGACCCTTGATTGGGTATCATTTTAACATGGCACTTCATGGTGTAATCTTACCACAGCCAGGCCAGCTGGATCTATGATCGAGGGACCTTTCAAGAAGAACAGCGGAATTCTCCTAACCTCTAATGGGGTACAACTGTTGTTGGCCTGTGGACAAGGCACAACACCCTAAAGAGACACCTGCATGTGATGAAAGTTAGTGCAGACTCCACATGCAGGAAGTGTGGTGGAGAGGATAAGTCTTCTTTACATATTTTGTGTGAATGTGAAACATTAGGCACTTTATTCTGGGCTCAGACAAACTGAGACCAGATGATATAAGGAGTTCTCATCCAAGACTTATCCTGTCCTTTCTGGAGGCCACGGGACTTGAATAAGCACTCCAGTAAGAGGGGCACAATGGGTCCAACATGCGCTCTACGTGCAAGGGACCGAAAGGGCTCAACCCATTTACTTTCATTCAGTCACTCCTTATCCAGATAAAGCACCCTGACCAAGATTCGAACTTGGGAGCTCTTGAACATAAGGCAGACATGCTACCATCTACGCTACCAAGGCGGGTAATGTAAGACCCATAATACCCAATCAGGTATTAAGGAATATGGAGTAAAACTAACATCTTCCATTGCTTACTTACATGGCTGGCCTTACACATATATTTAGTTTAGCAGGCAAATGTACATAACCCCTTGGGACCTTGAGTGACAACAAGGAACTTCTGGATATATTTTTCATCAGATACTCTTAAATGCTTTACTTATAAACTTGAACGATATATATGTCCAGTACAGCAAACAGACCCCTGCTTTGGTTGTACAAATGTAATCCCGTCATCTATATAGCATAGATATTAAATATGTTGACAAAAATAATGCAATTTTACTAACCTGCAAGAAATTATGTGCAGCACTAGTTACTCAAGACACTGCTGTACGGCTGCACCATGGCTGAGTGGTTAGACCGCTCGATTTTCACCAAAGTGACCCGGGTTCGATCCCAGGCAACCACATAGTGAGAATTGTGGTGGACAACACGGCACTGGGGCGGATTTTCTCTGGTTTCCACTGCCATCTCATTCCACCGGTGTTCCATCTTCTTTTCATGTATCATCAGTGTCACTGCCTGCAGTGGCGCATGTAGTAAAAGTGGGCGTTAAACACTATTATTATTTTACATAGCTGTACAGTCAGAACCAAATGTTAGTAATGTACCAGAAAGCACTTCAGGAAAATAAAGAACAAAGAAAAACATCCTCTTTGTTCCCCCAGTCAGGATGCAATAACTCCTGCCCCTCCTCTTCTTCAAATTGCCGTCCAGCTGACAACATCTAGTTCATTTGGAATCTTGCAGTCCAGTACAATTTGGTCAAGTTGGCTGTCCTCCAGTAAAGATATCTCTGATAACAATGGTCACCCATCCTCGCATGCAGTACATACTGTGAAAAAGCGAGAAAGGCTTAATCACTTTTAGTAACTTAAATGTTATTATCAATTAAACCTTATCCGAGGCTCAACTTTGGAAATTGTTCTTAAACATTTGCAGCATCAGTGTTTTTGTGTATTTTATAAATGTTCTATCGCCATTACTGTATGCCCACAACAAGAAGGCTAGAGGGGAATGAAGGGCAGAGGAGTTTGAATTGTTTATCTGCTCCGGTAGCGGATCCGTTTACTAGGAAATGAGTGTATGAGAGTGCATATGAGTCACCCATGCTGCCAGATCTAATGTTTGTTGCAGTGAACGCAGCGATAGGTATTATGTATGGGTGAGTTATGTGACAATACTTATGTATTTTAAACGAACCTTCCATCCATGTCATACTGGGAAGGTCAGCATAAACACTGTAGGGACAGCAAAAGTGATTACTATGCATATTCCTCTAGCTTGCCTTCTTGTCATGGGTCTCCAGTACACTCACAGAAATATGTAAAATTGAAGCACATATTCTTAAAAGAAATTGATTGCCACTATTTAAAGAAAAATGAACCACTCTGACTGCCCTCTTGTTTTAGGAAATTCATTTAATATCCTCCAACATAGGTTATATTGGTAGATGAATGAATTGGACGAAATGATGTTTGAATGTGCTTGAGTTCATGGAGTTTAGAATTACTCAACATTTATCTTTCAGGAACACCCCATAAAAACCTTATCCAGATAACTCACCCTGACAACTTTGGACCTCTTGAATGTGAGGCAGACATACTACCTCCACACCACAGATGCAGGCAACTGTCTACCTTGATCCTGTTGACAAGGATATTCTTATTATTTTAGTTAATTGATGGAAATTAATCATTTCTTCACACTAGCCATACATGGGTTAGAGCGACTGGACAGAAACCAGGAGATCCGTGTTTCAAATCCCAGCCATGGCATTGAATTTTTCATGTTGACTCTATCAATCAAAAACCGTAGCCTACGCATGGCTAGTGTAAAGAAATGATTAATTTCCATTAAGTAACTTTAATAATTAGAGTTAAATGATGAAGCCTGGGAATCAAGTACTTAAAATAGTAAGTTGCCACAAACGGTGTATCTCAAATGCAAGAGCCTCTAGTGGTCTACCTCGAAAATATACGAGTCAAATGGAGAATTTAATGTCATATGGCAAGTTGGCCATGGTAGCTCAATGGGTTTGAGTGACTGGATGAAAACCAGAAGGTCTGTGGTTCAAATTCTGGCCATGGCATTGAATTTTTTATGTTGACTCTATCTATCAAGGGTATTCTTTTTTAACATTAAGAACAGCAGTTCTGTTTTACAATGAAACCTATGAAGATTTTACATTCATTAGCAGTACCTTAAAATACTTACCACAAATCACAATGCTATTGCAATTTGTTGGGTGAATACCTAGCTGATTTACATCATTATTCTGAGTACGGTAAAAGCTTCCATGCAGGTTTGTACATTCTACATTCTAGTGGCAACATTCCCACAAAGAGGTTTCTCTTCATCCCAGCTTGAGACAATAGCTGTGATATTACTTTTATCAATTACATTATGCTTGTGCAATAAATATTTTCCAAATGGTAACCATTTAGATTATACTGATCTGAACAACTAATTAGACAACTTTCATAACCCTTTCTTCTCCTGGGCAACTTCTACAACCATAATAGTATATTGGGTTGATCTTATACAAACATTCGAGGCAAGATAATAGACTTATTATTGAAAATGATTAGATTACAGTGGACAATAACCAAAAAGTTGCAGAAACAAAATAAGCTATTTTTGACTAATTTTGTGATGCTATTAACGAATATGACAGTAAAAGTGGCCATAGTGGTCTGGTTTCATTATAGTATACGTCTGGGTTTACTCTTTTCAGAAGAAAACTTCAGCAATTTTTCTGTCAAGAAACTTCATTAACCCGTAACTGGTGAGGTAGGGTTTGACAAACCCCAGAACTTAAACAAGACTGACAAGGAAATGGTTACAAATGTCAACGCAATACTGAAATGGCATATGAAGGGAGGTATAATGAACATAACAATATCATAGTTAGAGTCAACATCAAAAATTCAATGCCATCGCCGGGATTTGAACCACAGATCTGCTGGTCATTTGACTCATATATTTACCCTGTAAACTACTAGGGGCTCTCGCATCCGAGATATACCGTTTGTGGCGACTTACTATCGTAAGTACTTGAGTCCCAGGCTTCATCATTTAATTTTTTTTTTTTTTAATTCGTGTAACTTACGTCCTCCAACGTTAAGTCATATCGAACGGTGAATGAATTGGATGAAATGATGCTCAAATGAGTCCAGGGTCCATGAAGCAGAGTTACCCGACATTTGTCTTTTATTATTCTAGTTAATTGATGGAAATTAACCAGGAGATCTGTGGTTCAAAACCCGGCCATGGCATTGAATTTTTCATCTTGACTCTATCCATGACAATATCATATTTATTGGTAAACCATAACAAACACAGAACTTAAATGGTTCGCATTTAGACAATGTAAATTAGAATGAAAAGATTCAACACTTTAGTTCTTTGAGCTTTTCAGAGATAAAACATTTCTAAAACTGATAACTTCTTATGTAGTACCATCTAGCATGATGAATATAACCAATATTTAACATTTTGTTTTGCTAAGAGTACGTTAGAGCACTTTTTACCAGAATTTACTTGTCACAATTTTTACACATGCTCACTGAACATTTTGAGCAGGTCGAAGTTTCACAATCAGTACAAGTAATTCGTGTCTTTCTGTGTAAGTTTCTAGGGCACATGGTACATCTTACTTGTTTCTGTAACTTGCCTGGCTTCTATGGGATGAGTTTTGTTGAGGATGCACCCTGTATTTTGATGTAACTCCTGTGGAAGTTGTCCGTTTAGGAATCTTGCATTCAGCTGTGGCTCAATCATTTGTCGCGCTAAAGATTTCATAAAATCAAGTCTGCTTTGGCCAGGATTTCCCGGAAATGATTTAAAAATAATATAAGCATTGACTAGGCTAACATTTAAAAGTGTGAAAAACACAGCCAATGGCCACCGGCTAGAATTTTGGCTTGTTGAATAACTTGCACACTATTCATCCAAAGCATCAACACATCCTTTAGTTTCATTATAAAACTGTACGATTTCTGGTTTTTTGGTTACATTGTCAGTACACATTGTATGGTGCATAGATGAGATATGCAGAACGGCCCCGTGTTTCTTTGGTACAAAAGATATCAATGTGCAGTCATTTGTGAATCCATACATGACTGAATTTTCTTGTTTATTTCACTACTGAAGTCACTTTTCAAGATTTTGAGAATATCATTAAGCCAATCACTAAAATTAGGATCATTACCCCTAATAGTATTCCTTGAATTTGCCATAATGATGTGTAACAGTTAATTGTAACACCCAATAAAAAGGTATGTAACTGGTGAGGTGTGGTGTATGTTACCCCAGTTAGTAAGAAACATGAAATCACTCTTGAAACTTTTTCACTGGTTAGCAAAGCTACTTGTGTCTCAGCTGCTAGATAGGCGACTAGAAGGTACACCACATTCAAGGCTTGTTAGCCGTCCAGCTTGAGAGTACTGTCACTTCAAAAATGTTATGAGGTAGCTCAAACCCCCCTCACCAGTTACAGGTTAATAAAGAAAGCATACCATCTGTATTTTGGATGCAAAATAGGGGACAAAGATAAAAGCTGGGACCCAAATTTGGTGCATCTCTCAGTGAATGGCTAAATGGAAAAAAGAGATAATGCTCTTTGCTGTGTCCATGATTTGGAGGGAACAAACCAACCATGTCAGTGATTATTATTTCTGCATGATACCTCCTGTGAAGTTCATTTCAAAGAAGAAAAGGTTGACTGTGAATTACCCAAACAAACCTTCAGCTATTCGTCCAGTGCGCCACTCCTATGAACTCCCTATTCCATTTCCACTTGAGATCTATAACATTGATTTGGATGACAAACCTAAATCCAGCACTTCTGAAGATGCACCAGGAGCTTCAACATAATAATCCTGATTTCAACATTCAAACTCCATCCCGCTTACACAGAATGACTCAAGGTGAGTTAATGATCATGTTCAGGATTTGAAACTTTCAAAGACTAAAGTGGATCTGCTAGCATCTTGACGAAGGCAGTTTAACCACCTCTCAGAAAATGCCAAGGTGTCTACTTATAGAGGATGGCAGAGGCCTTTGGAACAGATTTTCAAAATAAATAATAACATAGAGTAAACATAAAAAATTCAATGCCATCCCCGGGATTTGAACCACGGATCTCCTGGTTTCCGTACAGTCACTCTAACCTATTTCCCCGGTAAACCACTAGGGACTCTTGCATTCGAGATACACCATTATGGCAATTTACTATCATAAGTACTTGAGTCCCAGGCTTCCTCATTTAACTCTTATTAGTTTAGTCAGTTAACTAAAATAATAAGAGTTAAATGATGAAACCTAGGAATCAAGTACTTCTAGTAAGTCACCACAATGGTGTATCTCGATTGCGAGAGCCCCTAGTGGTCTACTGGGGAAATACACGAGTCAAATGGAGAATTTAATGTCATGATGATAGGTTGGCCATGGGACCTCAATGTGTTAGAGCGACTGTACGGAAATCAGGAGATCCGTGGTTCAAATTCTGGCCGTGGCATTGAATTTTTTATGTGTACTCTATCAAAGACCTTAGCCTACATATGGCTAGTGTGAAGAAATAATTAATTTCCATCAATTAACTAAAATAATAACATATTTTGTAATGATGTGCAAGCATTAATGGTAGCCATAAATATCGAATACACATCAGAACAATGAAGGTTATTCTTAGATGCCTCCATGCTGAGCCTTAAAGCTGTATTATTGCACAATGGAAACACTTTGCCTTCAGTTCCAGTTGGCTACGCAGAATATGAGAGATATTTTAAATTATATAAATGATGATAGATTTAAGTGGCAAATATGTTGTGATTTAAACATGGTTACAATTCTTCTTTATTTACAACAAGGATTTGGGATTGGGATTTCATTACAGAGGGGATTCGGTATGTAGGCCACCATGCTGGACCCATTGTTCCTATGCCCCCAAGTGGGGGCACCCCCGGGCGGAAGGATGAGGCGAAGGAGGCAGAGTGTGGCCGACCCAAGCAGCCACGATAGTGCAGAGGTCAGGGTCCATACAATTTACTTGGATAGAGACTTCCCCCGACAGTCCAGGGCAACGGACACACTCCCCTATAGCGGGACAGCAACAGGCCCAGCAGCCGAGCCCTAATGCTCCCAGGCAGGCGATCCGAGTCCCAAAGGTCCCTGGCTGGTGGTCCTGAAATGGTCCCAGCAGAGGAGCGGAGACCGGTAACCGACCTACCGGAGGAGGAAGTAGTTTACCTCATAGCATAACATCCTGCCATGCACCACCGAGACACCCGCCGACACTTCTATCCTGAAAGAGAACTCTAGATGAGAGATGATATGAAATGGAGGGACAGGAAATTCCGGGGATGTAATTAACCTACCCAGCATTTGCCTAGCAACCCAGGAAAACCCCCGAAAAACCCATGGGTCAGGTAGGTTGGCCACGGGAATCAAACCCGGGCCTCCCAAATGTGGACCACAGACGAAACCACCTGAGCCATCCCGCTTGGTCAACAAGGATTTACAAAATATTGTTTCCTATGCACATGGGACAGGTCCTGACAGCATTCCAAAACAGGCTCTTGAATGGAATCCACAAGGAGCTACAAGAAGAAGGAGACCAAAGATAACATGGCACTGAATTGTGGAAGCAGAGGCAGTGTCAGTTGGGAAGTCCTGGAAGAATATCAAAACTGTGGAAGCAAATCGAGTCAGATTGGAGAGCTCTTGTATGTGCCCTATGCTCCACCCAGAAGTAACAGGAATTAAGTCAAGTAATTCATGCGAATGGGACAGCCAGGTTAAGACTTGGCACTACAAAAGGATGGACTAGCCTCTTCAACAAATTTTGGAACTAGGTATATTGAACATAAAGCAGCAGCTATTGATTGGATATAGAAAAATTTTGCTCCCTCTGTTAAACATCAAACTGGGTCTGATTAAAAATTTCTTTAAAGCATTGGATCCATTATTTTCGTTAATTGATGGAAATTAATTATTTCTTCACACTAGCCGTATATAGGCTAAGGTTTTTGATAGTCAACATGAAAAATTCAGTGCCACGGCTGGGACTTGAACCACAGATCTCCCGGTTTCTGTCCAGCCGCTCTAACCCATTAAGTTGGCCACGGTAGCTCAATGGGTTAGAGCGGCTGAACATAAACCGGGAGATCTGTGATTCAAGTCCCGGTCATGGCATTGAATTTTTCATGTTGACTATCTATTGGATCCATGTTAGTGATTATTGCTGGTCGGTGGTGAGGGATGCTCCCAAGGTCCCACTGGTAGAAACATGTCTTGTGAAAAAACAGTGTAAGTGAAGCAGTGTGTTAATATCTTCTCGATTCACTTTTGTGCGAATATGCTCAAGTTGTTCTCGGGAAGCAAGCCAGGTGAAAAGATGATCAGAAATCAACATGTGCATCGCTCCCATCATCAGGATATTTATTAAATGTTATAACCACAAATGAATCACTGGATATAACACAAATATAAACAAAGACCTGCGGTGGCTGCCGTTGTCACTCATAACACACTTCCTAGGCCCAACATCAACAGTCTTTGTTTATATTTGTGTTATATCCAGTGATTCATTGATTTCTAATCGTCTTTTCACCTGGCTTGCTTCCCGAGAACAACATGAGCAGAAAACTACCTCAATGGCGACTTACATTGCTGTAAGTACTTAAAGGTCCAGTTTCATAGTTTAGGCTATTATTATGTCAATTAATGGAAATGAATAGTTTTATACTAGCCGCATGTAGGATAAGGTTTAGTAAGGTAGAGTCAGAGCCATAGCCAGGATTTGAAACATGAGTTTCCATTCTTTGTCCAGTCGCTCTAGCCATTTAGCTATCATGGAAATGTGCCAGCATGATATTAAATTCCCTAAATAACTTGCACTGTTCCCAGTAAACCACCAGAGTTCTCATATACACATGATACAACTACTTTAAAGGCGACTAACAATACTGTAAGTATGCTATAACGTTTTATGCAGTCATTTTCCAGAATTTTTATATGAGGTATGCATAAAAGTTTGATGTCAAATAGTAATTTTAATATAAAAATTATTTGTGGTTGGTTTATTGACACTCGTCACTTACTTTTTCATATATTTATGAAATTTTAATTGGAAAGAGATTGAAAATGGAGGCCAGGACCTTTGAAACTAGTCTCTCATAAATATATGAAGAAGTAAGTGACGAGTGTCAATAAACCAACCACAAATAATTTTTATATTAATTTTGACGTCACTGTTACTAAATTCCTCCAAACACACATCAAGTAATTTTAATATTTTAACTATAGCAATGAGATAAAGTTTCAAGTCTTTAGTGAAAAGTGATGCAGTTTGTCAGATTCAGAAAATTTTAGGCCAGTTGTTGCTGACCAATTTTGAAGTCTTTAACCTTCCGTCGAGCGCAGCGCATCTGATAGGCACACCAATTAATGTTTATTTTGTATTGGTCATTAGAGAGTGAGCAGCTACTTCCAACAATGGGTAGCTTCCTATTTCCTGCTAAACTTTAAGACATTGTTGGTCAGTTTGTCTTTGAGCCAGGGGTTTTTATTACAAAAGTGATCTGTCAGGCACATTGCGCCCGATTGTGCACCAATTCACAAGGTACATTTTAAATTAAATTTAAAGGGAGTCAATTAATGACACAAAACTACACTTACTTTTAAATTTTCCTGGAACATGTTTCAGAGACTATTTGCCTCCATTGTTAAATGGACATCGACTCAACAACACTATTTTCAACACTTCCAAGAAAAGAATTATACGTTTTAAATACTTATTTTGAACAATATCATTAATTTTACTTACTTATGAAACATGGCAGTATTTTATAAATATGCATATAAACGGTATTATTTCTCTTCCTGTACTTGTCAGACACATGCGCCCGAACTTGACATACATTTGTATTGCTTCAGGTTTTATATTTGAAAATGTCAAACTCAAAGAGAGTGTACGACTTGGACAAAGCTGAAGACCTTGCAGAAGTGATGAGATGTCTGTAAGATGATGATGAATACCTGAATGAGGAATTTGGTGATGATAGTGACACAAATTCAGAAGATAATTTAGAGGATCGTGATGGTGATTCTGAAACTGAACAAGAGGACAATGGAACGGATGAAGATGAACCAACTTTGGGCACTGATTACTTTTTGGGAAAGGATAAAATTACTAAGTGGAGCCGTAATCCACATTTGAAAAGTGTTGGAAGGCGCCCACATAACCTGCTTACTCTTCTTCCCGGAGTAATATGCACTTATGAATGCTAAAATAATTTTTTCATTTAACCTAGAAATCTATCCTGGAAAGCAACCTGAAGGTCCTTTCCTGATCAGTAACAAGCCAAGTGATGTGGTTAAATGTATGGCTGAGCCCTTATTTGGTACAGGTCGTAATTTAACAGCCGATAATTGGTTCAGTGATATAGAACTTTGTGAGGAATTAAAGAGAAACAGCTATTATATGTGAGTACCTTGAAAAGAAACAAAAAACAGTTGTCACCTGAACTTGTAGCCACCAAAAGAAGAGAAGAATACAGTAGTGATACAGTAGGAAAGACACTACCTTAGTTTCGTACATCCCAAAGAAACAAAGAAATGTGATTCTTGTATCTGCATTGCATAATGATGCAACAATTGATCCTGGCTCTAAAGATAAAAAAAGAACCCAACCATAATCACCTTTTATAGCTCAACAAAGGGAGGGGTTGACACTGCAGACAAAATGTGTGCTACATTTGACATGTCTTGGAACACTAAGTGACGGTCAATGGCGATACTTTTTACCTTGCTGAACATAAGTGGTATCAATTCCCAAATCATATATTTGGGTAATGGAGTAGAATCAGTGCAAAGGAGAGTATTCTTGAAGCAACTATCACACAAACTTGTTATAGGAGAGATAGAAGTATGAAAACTGTTGGGGTGCCTCTAGATCTTCAATGAAAGCTAAAGACATTTCGACCAAACATGGAGGCAGAAAACCAGGATGAATCAAATCCTGGGCCAAGTACAAAACGAAGATGTGCAGTATGTACCATGGACACTGGTATTAGAAGATTATCAAGATATGAGAACAAAATATGTAAATGTGTTCTTTGTATGTCACATACCAATCTAGTTTGTAATTTGTGTTACAATAGTTTTTGCACACCATTGGTTGCATTGTTGCATCATTAACTCATTTACCATAAGCACTGTTATTCTTTCTGAGTGGATTTGATGTGACTGCAATAAACTTAAGTGTGTTGTACACTAAAAATGAGGATACTCATATTGAATAACATTATTTTATCAATGTAAGATTTTCACAACAGAACCATTTTTCATATGATATTCATCAAAAATATGTGAAATGTATAATATAATGATCATTTAACAAAGCAGGACAATATTTTAACTTCACAAATGTATTATATTGTTTATTTAACTGTGATTTACAAAGTGTGCCTGTCAGGCACATTGCGCCCTGTGCTGCTACACTTAACATTGCGCCTGAAGGAAGGTTGAGGATTTTGAAGTATTTCTTTGTTCCACAAAGCATTCAGTCCACATCTTATTACCTTTATAATATACAATCAAGTCCTCTAAGTGTATTAACAACATTTCACAGAAGGAATCAAGAAAGATACAATCTTGCTGATTGCTGTAAGAAATAGTATGATTTTGAGTAGAGATCTTTGAGGTAGGCCATTTTCTATTGTTACCAGTTTCAATGTGATTCCATTGCATTTACTCGAATACTATTGGTGGAATTTCTATATAAACTGAAACATATTTCCCTTCATATAAATTTTGCAAAATGTTTGCAGTACATATTGCCTTCTGACTGTATCATAAGCTTTCTTGTGTATCTAATGTCACAACAACATGTTGCACAATTGAGAAGACATTTAGGAATTCAATTTGCAGTGTGATTAAAGGTAAAGCTGCAGAATGACAATGGTGAAAACCATTTTTATCTTTAGTGAAAAATTTATATTAATCAACAAGCATTTTAGTCACTGATTTATAATTTTTTTCCATCAATTTGCACATGGTGTAGGTTAAGGCTATTGGGCACACATTTTGAGCTAATGAATGATTCCTGTTGGCTTTGGGAGTATGAACAACATCACTGATCATAAAATACATAAAGTAACCCATGGCATAACAGCCACTGATGCAGGCCACAGTTGACCAACTCAACTGCTGGCCTCACACCCACATATGTAAGGCAGAGGTGGGCAATAATCCAACTGATAGGGGGAGCTAATGTGGTCAGCATCATGCATCCTCAACCAGAAATGTTGGCTTTCTAGATCAGGGTTCACTATCTATTGTAGCTCCTCAATTTCCTCACGATGCTGAGTGGGTACCAGTCCTATACCTGGGTCTTAAAATCGAGGAGCATTCCACAGCAGGAAACCAAAGCATAATGCTCTATCCCACTATACCACAGCAGAACTTACAAAGGAATTATCATTATGCTGTCACCTGCACACGCTTGAGAATTTGATGGCATCATCTCTGCTTTACGCGGGGCCTGTGTGCCGATTATAGCTGGAAGTAGTCAAAAATGAGTCCAGAATATGTAGGAACATATAGGCATAATAACACAGCATTGTATGGGAGGGATTGTTTACCCCTGATGCGCAGTGGTATAAGCATGACATACATACGGAGCGCCATCACCCACATCTGGTACAAAACTGACAACGGACATCTAGCAGCTACTCGCAAGTGGTTGCATGCAGCATTTTCCAGACTTCAGTTTAAGGTGCTGCGATTCTACTCTGCAGCAGATTGTTGGTGCACATGGTTTATATACAGCAAGCACGGAACCACCAAATTTTCAGGTGTGAGTACAGTGATAGTTCCGTTATTAGGAAATACACGATTTTTCCAAATAAAATTATACAGTTCATTTATGTAAGTACTGTAGACCCACGACAAGAAGGCAAGCTGAGGAATGTGTAGCATAATCACTTTTGCTGCCCCAACGGTGTTTATGCTCACCTTCCAAGTATGACAAGGATGGAAGGTTTGTTTAAAACACACAAGTGTTGTCACATAACTCACCCATGCACAATACCTATCGCTGCATTTACTGCAACAAATGTTAGATTTGGCAGCATGGGTGACTCATATGTACTCTCATACACTCATTGCCTAGTAAACAGATCTGCTACCGGAGCAGATAAACACTTCAAGCTCCTCTGCCCTTCATGCCCCTCTAGCCTTCTTGTTGTGGACATACAGTAAGTACTTCTTGTAGTAGTTAATTAAAGTATAAGGGATATGATCTGGTCTCAGGTAATTCAATCTGCACAGTTTTAGTACAGATAAAATTTCATTCAGAGCTAGCTCTTCATATATGTTTATTGAGAACTAAGGAACCAAGTACTAAGCACCAAAGTTGATATTTAAACAAAATGTTTAAGTTACTAAAATTAGGCAAATGAGTCTATCTTGTATATACTTTTCTCCACTTACAAGTTTTTTTTAATGAAGACTAGTTTCTGGGAACTTCTTCCCTATCCTCAGTTCTGTGGTTGACTGATGCATCTGGTGTCTGCATCTGCCTTGGTGTCATGCTGCCATCTGATGTTCTGGTAAGTTTGATGATGTCATCTACGGCGGGAATTTCAAAATTCATCAAGAGTTGCTGTTTCTTCGTAATAAATATATTTTCCCAAATCTGCAGTACTAGAGGTTTCTTTGCCTGTTTTGATCAATTCTATTTCTTGCTTTATAATGTGATTCTCCGTCCAAAAGTGATGTGCTAGGGCAGACTTGTCCATGTGTTTGAATTTAATATTTCTGAAGTGTTCTTTCATTCTTGTTCCTAGATTCCTTTTAGTCTTCACAATGAATATCTTGTTGCAATCCCGGCAGCTCATTTGGTAAATGCCTGATAATTGAGTTTTTGGTGTGCTATTTTTTAGAGGGTGGTTCAGTAAGTTGCAGATGTTGTGTTTGTTCTGAGGGGCTAATTTTATGTTGAAGCTCTTAAATATCTTTTCAAATTTTTTGAAGTATTTTGGATGAAATGTAAATTTGCCATATCTGGTGTTTGGGTTTTCTAGTTTTTTTAACGTAGTGTCGCGAACGCATTGTTGAGGCGAGGTGGCACAAGGGACGAGTTCAAAGGGACGGGCAGTGCATTGTGGAGATAAAAGCTCGCCAAAACGGTGGAGGGAAGGAGACGGATTTCTGGAGAGTTCGTCTTTCTTCTAGCACCATCTTGATTTGTGTTTGGAGGAATTTAGTAACAGTGACGTCAAAATTAATATAAAAATTATTTGTGGTTGGTTTATTGACACTCGTCACTTTTTCATATATTTATGAGAGACTAGTTTCAAAGGCCCTGGCCTCCATTTCCAACTCAAGTTGGAAAGAGATTGAAAATGGAGGCCAGGGCCTTTGAAACTAGTCTCTCATAAATATATGAAAAAGTAAGTGACGAGTGTCAATAAACCAACCACAAATAATTTTTATATTCACTTATCTTATTTAAATCCTGGGACCGGTTTCAAAGCAAACATCTGCTTTATCCTCAGCCACTCAGCTTGACACTCACCCACTAGTCAGTTAGTGGGTGAGTGTCAAGCTGAGTGGCTGAGGATAAAGCAGATGTCTGCTTTGAAACCGGTCCCAGGATTTAAATAAGATAAGTGAAGTTGTGTTACTAGTGTTTAGTTATTATTGATAACCTAGTTTACTTCACTGTCAGCAGCTTCAGTTTTTTACATAGCTCCCAAAGTACTATATGTGCATGATAAGAAGAGTGATCGGGCTCCAAGTCCTCATTCAGTAAGTTTTGTTTAGCTCCGTAAACATAGGCCGCGCCGTGGCTCAGTAGTTAGACCACTTGGCTTTCACCAAGGCGGCCCGGGTTCGCTCCCAGGTGACCGCAAAGTGAGATTTGTGGTGGACAGCACGGCGCTCGGGCGGGTTTTCTCCTGGACCTCCGGTTTCCCCCACCATCTCATTCCACCAGTGCTCCATCTTCATCTCATGCATCATCAGTGTCACCCCCTGCGGTGCCGTATGTAGTAAAAGTGGGCGTTAAACACTACACATTTCACTTCATTTCCGTAAACATAGATGACAACTTTGAAATTTGAAATGCGCTACGCACTGATATCTAGTGGCTAATATGCTAAGCTTTATCATGGACGCCATATTTCGTTTTGATCAATTTCAAGGTTAATTAGAATTGTTAGAATTAGAATTTTAGTTCGTCCTTAGCAACATATACATGTTATGAGACACGTCAAAATGTATAAATATAGTATATACATAAAGTCAAATTGATTACATACAATATACACTGTAAGCAGCTTTTCTATGGTTTCATGTGGTATTTGCAGACTAATTTACTACAAGAAATGTCATAATATGAATATTACAGATTTGTGAATGTACTATGCTCCCAGTGCTCATTTATGGATATAGTTCTAAAAATTCATTAACCATATAAAAACAGTGTGCATGCAAAAATTTCTTAACCTTATTCTTAAAGTGTTTTAATAATGCAGCTTGTTTAAATGAATTTGGAAGTTTATTATATAACATTATCACTTTGTAGTTAAAGCTTCTTTCATAAAGGCTCGTTTGGTGCGCTCGAATTGCCAGTTTATCCTTGTTACGAGTGTGGTGGTAATGTACGTCAGCATTTACTTGAAAATGATTTATATTTGTATGAACATTTGTGGATGTTATGGCTCTCGAAAGGGGACGCATTATTCGTCTACCTCCGTATAACTGATCTGAATGCAATTGAGCTGGTGTGGGCAAAAGTAAGGAATATTTTTAGAGGATGCAATGTTACTTGTGGTATCTTTGCTTATCTTATACACTATTTTGCTGAACTGTGTTTTTCAAGGTGCACCAACTGCAGAAACAAAAGAGTGTTAGCTCTCGCTTCTTCCCCTCTGCCTGCACCACACCGTAAATCTAGCGCATACTGTAGTATTATCAATTCATGTAGTATGTTGTAATCTAAAATAACAAACAGAAAAGTAAGCAGCAGCAGTGCAAGACAGTAAAACAGCTGAGCCAATATGTCTGCCTGTGACAGTACACATAGTAACAGAGGTTATGTATCTACATCATCAAAATGAACAAGAGTTAGTTGCTATGTTAAAGGATTAGACTCATAAAAATGCACAGCTTACCATCATAGTTGGTTCTAGTGTAATTTTTACAGATTCAAAGACTTATAAAATGGAATTTCCATTTGTTTTATCATTTTTATTTACTTGTGCCCTGATCATTTTACACATCCTGAATGTCAATATAGCAAATTTATTACGCTGCACTCTTCAGCGCAAAGTTTTAATGGTACACTTGCAGCAAGTTGGCAGGAATGTATAAGGGTTAATAAGCATACAATATAACACTTAGATGACAACACCAAATAGAGTCACAGGATAATACATCCTTGTTTGGCATAAAAAGGACTTTTGGAGAAAATAGTGACTTGCATATTACAATTATAATATTTTGTAAGAAACTTCATCTGTCTTAAATTATAGTAAATATTATGATGGAAACTTTGTTGGTTTTTTATATATTTTGAACAGCACTACCTTAGTTTTGCAACTCAAACATTTGCATCTTCTGTTTAGTGGCTGTTTATGTTGATACTGTTACAACCAATAGGTAATGTTTCTTATTGTATTGCTGACTACTGAAAGTAAAACATTTGACAGAATCAGTTGATGGTATTTCAAAAGTCATTATGCAATGAAAATCATCAAATTTATAGGCCCATATAATCGTGTTAATGATTTAATCTCTGGATTTAGTTAATGATTAAAGAACCAAAAATAATCTGCCACAGTAGGTTATTAATCTGTTTAATATAATGTTTCTAAAATGTTCTTCTGTTGTAGTTTCTAAATGACAGTTGATATTTACCAATGTAAACCCTGTCATAATCTAAACAGCTAAATTCATAAATTCCACATTTTTTTATTTAATATTTTTATATTTTTTAGATACACTTAGCAAATATTTATATTTATTTTGAGAAACTAAAATTATTTATTTTCTTTTAATAATGTTAGTGAATTTCTTACTAGCCCAAGGATAAGTAAAATTTTTAAACCAAAGTCATCTTATTTTCTTCAGAGTAGAAACAACTTTTACCCCCTCCCTCCATGGCACAACAATCCCTACGGGCCAAGGCCTGCCAACCCAACTGGCAAATGTGCTGGATGCTATCCAGCTGGCCCAATATCCTCAAAATTATCTTTAGAATGAAAATATAGGACTATATATTAGCTTTAAAACATTGAAATCCAACTTGCAATTTCATTATCATGCAAGATATTTGTTACAACACCACTCAATTCGAATATTTCTTTTACTTACACGTACTAACTGCTTCTTTTGGTAGTACTGGAAGTCTGTACATCCGGTGTCGTGGTCAGGAAGTTAAAACTGTCTGCTAGCACCAATCAGCATTGTTGCTGCTAGGTGTGGCTTCTGAATCCAATACCGTGTTGCCAGTTTAATTTTGTTTGGATCACATGGCTTCAGTTGCTTTTGGTGCTTGCGTTGGTGAAGTTCCTTTGCTATTTTTTGCAGGCATGAATTACGATTTTTAGAGTTTGTAAGTCCTATTATTATTGCTATTGTAATAATATGGCTACTGGTTTGCAAATATGCAAATGCGTGAAATATTTAAAATACGAATGTTCCTCTGCTTGAAATTCCCGCTAAAGAACTAGCAACAGCCCGCTTCCCCCTCTCGAAAAATGTCAGAGCCGGAGAACGGCCGACCAAACTGTAGTTTTCCAGTTTTGTAAAGCTTGTTTTGTGTGTGTGCATGCGTGTCGTCATATTTTATGTCATTATTATTGCTATTATTGTTATCCTTATAATCATTGTTGATATCATTCTCACTGCCACAACTTTAGCTCTTTGTTTTTACACTGAACTTCACAGTCCTATATAGTTACAGAATTATTGAAAGTCTCTCAGGTATAAAACGCTTATGCAAACCTGTTATAAATAAGAGTTTCTGTGATACATTTTTTCCTCCATCCTAATTCTAGATTATGCATTTATATAGTCCATATATGGCAAAAGTTTAGATGCATGATTTTATTTTAAAATAAAAACTTAAATGAACCCATATATTTGATGGTTTGGGGAAAAAAAATTATTTTGAAAAATTAGGATCGCAGAATGAATTTTAAATACCTCCTTTTGGTTCTGCCAATAAATTTGTTTTACTTCCAGTAGGTATTTTGCAATACAACAAGAGGCAACTTGTCACCTAGCAACTAATGAGTTTTTGCATTAATGAAGTTGGTTGGTTGGTTGGTTGGTTGGTTGGTTGCTAATGCTCATGGAGTTGGAGAATTTTCATTTTCCTTCTGGCCTCCTAATAACGTGTGACTAGTTGTTCTGTCAGTTCTCCATCTGTTTTTGTCAGAGCACTACACTGGAGCAGATGATCTCCGTCCACCAATGAGTTCGGGTCCCTAAAATGTGTGAAGGTCGGGGATTCAAAAATATTAATCCTGTGTAGATGAGCGGCCAAACAGTCGTGGCCAGTAATCAGTCGGAAGATGGCAACAGTACTGCTTCTTGGGTAGTCTGGGATGGGATTTTTACTTCCTTGTAGAATTTTCCACTGCTTGTTAGTACTTTTTTCTTTGCATTCTTCTTTCCAGAATAAGATGATTCTATTGTTTATATGTAGTTTTGATGTGTGGAATGAGATTTTTTGTTGGCAGCTTTGTTTTATTTGTGTTCCTTTTTTTGCCAAGGAATCTGCTATTTCATTGCCTGTAATTCCACAGTGGGATGGAATCCACTGAAAGTGTATTTCTTTTTTTAGACCTTGTAGTATTCGTAATGAACTGTAAATTTCAAGTATTCTATTGTTGTTTGGGTACAGTGAGGATAGGGCTTGAAGTGCTGATTTAGAATCGCTTAGAATCACTGCTTTAGAGAAAGATTTCACATGGTTGAAGAGTTGTTTCAGCGAGGTGTTGATTGCTTCTAATTCTCCATCATAGTGGGTTGCTAGTGTGCCCAAACAGATGTAAAAATTGAATATTTTACTATGTATTCCTGCTCCAGCATTACTTTCTTTGTCAAATAGGGAACCGTCTGTGTATATGTTTCTGCACTTACATCCCTTTTTGACTCTGTTTTGCAGAAGGTTTACTCTGTTATTTATTTTAGGTTGTGATAGAGGGCAGATTGGAAGTGGGAGATGTTCAATTTTGTTTGTGTCTTCAAGGTTGTATTTTCTCTGTAGGTTATAGGCTTTCTGCATAAATCCTTCTTGTGTTTTTGAGGTCCTTTCTCTGCTTTTGTAGTTCTTCCAGTGAGTATTAAAGGGGAGCCTTTGTAGTTTTTCATTTAGGAGGAGATTCTGTTTTTCCATTTCATATTTAATTGGCAAGTTATTTGTAGCAATTTGCATTGCAGTAATTGGTGTTGATTTGACTGCTCCCATTATTAGTCTGAGTGTTTGGTTCTGTAATGTTTCAAGTTGTGCTAGTTTGCTTTGACTTGCTGTAAGTATCACCTCGCCTCCATAGAGCAGTGCTTGTTTGATGTAACTTTTATAGGTGGTGTTGAGTGTATTGACAGAGGACCCCCATTTGCTGCCAGCTAGTCTTTTGAGTGTTGTTAATCTCTGAGTGGTCTTTTCTATGGTTTCATTAATGTAGGTTTTCCAAGATAATTTAGAATCGAGTGTTATGCCTAGATATTTATAATTTTCTGTTTCTGTTAGTTGTTCACCATTTAGTTTTATTTTGATAAGTGGTTTTGTATGGCAAAGTGTGAACACTTAGTATTTTGTTTTGGATAAGTTCACAATCATTTCGTTATCTGAACACCAGTTATGTAGTTCTTCCACTGCTTTGTTCATATGTTGTGGTATCTTATTCAGTTCTTTGTTGCTAACTGATGTCCAGATTACTATGTCGTCTGCATACATGGCACATTTAATATTCTCTATTTTGTTTAGTTTTTGTGGTAATTCGTTTATCATAATATTAAATAAAGTAGTACTTGACACAGATCCTTGGGGTACTCCTCTATGTGTTTTGATGTAGAATTATCAAAGATAGTTGTGCAAAATCTTTGATAAGAAAATTATAAAACCATTTTAACATTAATGAACTATAATGAAGTATTCACTTGTAATTTTAACAATGTACAAGTTTAATCTACATGTACAATATAATTTTTTTAAAGTAATTATTGTTTAACCCTAGTAATATTATAATTGTTAAAAATACTGGACGAATCCACAACATGTATATGTTAAATTGGGTGAATAAAATTGAATTGAATAGCAGCAATGCAGTAACAATTAAACAAGCTAATTATGCAAATGATTAATTTGTAAAATTAGTCATGTTTAAAATTATATAATTGTAAAAGATAAGTGAAAATAATACAAATATAACGATTTGTAACAAAAACTTCACTTAACTTAAGAAAATGGTGTTAATTCTTCTTTCTAATTGAAATCAATTTCATGCTCTCTTGTTTGCATCTTCAGTCAAAGAAAACTACAGGAGAAAACAAATTTGTTGTTAAGGAAGTTGCTATGTTCTTATGTTTTTTCAGTATTTCCAAAATCTGAAAACGAAACAAACTTAAGAACAGAATCAACTACTGTTACTTCAAAATTCAGTACGCGATGTTTATTTTTTAACTTATTTATTTTATTTATCTATCCGATAGATTTAATGGTTTGGGAAAAGATATTTATTTTAAAAAATAAACATCGCGTAATGAATTTTGAAATACCAGTAGTTGATTCTGTTCTTAAGTTTGTTTCGTTTTCAGATTTTGGTAATACTGAAAAAACATAAGAACATAGCAACTTCCTTAACAACAACTTCCTGTGGTTTTCTTTGACTGAAGATGCGAACAAGAGTTCGTGAAATTGATATCAATTAGAAAGAAGAATTAACACCATTTTCTTAAGTGAAGTTTTTGTTACAAATTGTTATATTTATATAATATTTATTGCTTCACTGTAGCTAGCTTCATTTTCTACACAAAGATAAGTGAAATTTTAATGTTATTACTTTCTATATATGTTGCTTCGTCAATAGCTTTTGTAGTATTTCTATTGCTTCACTGTTATTAGCTTCAATTTTTTGCTTATTAAGATAAGTGAAGCTTATTACAAAATATCCATTATAATTGCAGTATTGATGCTCCACTACCAATAGCTTCAGTTTTTTATTTTTGGTTGCTTACTTATTTAAAAGGTCTTCAATTAATTTTTATATAGTCTAGCTCTAATAGAATTGTTTTTTCTTATCTCCAGGAAATCGATGGGAAGGCCCTACTGCTCCTAAATTCTGATATGATGATGAAGTGTATGGGCCTAAAACTGGGTCCTGCTCTCAAAATCTGCAACCTAGTTAACAGGATAAAAGGACGGAAGCATCTGCCATTATGACAGTGAAAGTAGCCTTCATTACAGAAGGTACTTACATTGTGCACTGAGGAAATAAATGTGATACTTATAATACATTTTCACAACATGATTAAGCATGTTGAACTGATAAGCGAGAGATAGCACTTTCACAACATGATTATGCATGTTGAACTGATAAGCGAGAGATAGCACTTTCACAACATGATTAAGCATGTTGAACTGATAAGCGAGAGATAGCACTTTCACAACATGATTAAGCATGTTGAACTGATAAGCGAGAGATAGCACTTTCACAACATGATTATGCATGTTGAACTGATAAGCGAGAGATAGCACAAATTAAGCATAAGGTGGATCTATCCTGTAATATGAGCTAATGATGTGTGTTTGGAGGAATTTAGTAACAGTGACGTCAAAATTAATATAAAAATTATTTGTGGTTGGTTTATTGACACTCGTCACTTACTTTTTCATATATTTATGAGAGACTAGTTTCAAAGGCCCTGGCCTCCATTTTCAATCTCTTCCCAACTGGCATCTGTTGTTATCTGCTCTCTCTGGTGGTGGAACTATGAACTTTTTTGTCAAATTATCTAAACCAAATTAGATTGACAACATGGGAGAACATATTCATCTGGAAAAATAAGGATCGCGTAATGAACTTTGAAATCCCGCCAGCAGATAATTTGACAAAAAAGTTCATAGTTCCACCACCAGAGAGAGCAGATAACAACAGATGCCAGTTGGGAAGAGATTGAAAATGGAGGCCAGGGCCTTTGAAACTAGTCTCTCATAAATATATGAAAAAGTAAGTGACGAGTGTCAATAAACCAACCACAAATAATTTTTATATGAGCTAATGAGTCACATATTGAAACCTATGCTCGATACTTCAAAACCAAGAAATGGAAAATAGTGCAAGTGCTGTATAGACTGTTGTGCAGTGTGTAATTGGTGGATATCAGAAGCAAATAAATTTGTTTGCTGTCTCATAGGGTAGTTAATAGATGGTTTGCTGTTAAAACCAAATTTATTTGCTTATAAGTAAACAAATTACCATGTATGAGCCTGACAAGTCCTGTTTCGTCTTGAAGCATTAATTCTCTTGCCAAGTTTGAGAAGACGACTGACGTGCACATAGCAACTGTTATCTAGCTTTATCAATTTATGCACTAGTCGTACCGAGTTTCTGTCTTGCATCATATGCAAAATATATTAAAAGTCAGTTATTTATGCTTTTGATTACTTTCTGCAAAGGGAAAGAAACTATTTCTGTCCAAGTTGCAACATAAAATCATAGTAACATGTCATTCTGCTTATAGAGAGTAGTTAGATGAGCGTTAGATTTTGTTTTCTTATAAGCAGGAAACAACTTAAGTGTTTTGAGTCTCACACTTTTAAGAAGATTCAACTTTCATACAGAATAGACCAGACCTTTATCAATATATAATTTCTATAATAATGGCTTAACTCCAGTTTTGTTTATTAAGCATATAAGAATGGTTGTTATATTTAAAGCAGTATTTTATTTAGAAAAGAAATATATATATATATATATATATATATTTAAAAAATCCATCCTTGTTGTAAATATAAAGCCATCAAGTTTGTTAAGTTTTTATTTCTTTCATCTCCTGTTATTATATTATTATCTTATTACTACATAGTTTCCAAGAAATATCTTTTCATAATTTAGATAGCAAGAGTCTTATTAAACATTAATGGGATTCTATTGCCCCAGGAAAGCCAGATTTCAAACTTGAAAATGCATTATTTTTATGATTTTGCTGATAAATAGGTTGAGCTAGGCATTTATATGTGTTCTAGGTTCACCGAACCTAAGATAGAAAAATAATAAGCATATACATAGACTTATCATAAATACTGTCACAAAGTTTTCAGTAAATTTACACAATGTTTTTTGAGATAATTTAATATCCAGATAATAT
Source organism: Mantis religiosa (assembly GCA_030765055.1). Taxonomy (NCBI): domain Eukaryota; kingdom Metazoa; phylum Arthropoda; class Insecta; order Mantodea; family Mantidae; genus Mantis; species Mantis religiosa. Next base: position 765,025 of record JAUKNK010000099.1, on the reverse strand, counting down.
TGGTCACATATATGAGGAATCAAACCCACATATAAAATATAAATTATTCAAAACTGTTCACCTCTGGCATGCCCACAGGCCTTAAGTCTTTGTAGCCACTCATCTATTGAATTATGCAATATTTCAGATAGGAAATCTGCTGCCGCCTTCCTAATAGAACACTTCAAACTTTCAATATTAGGATGTGTCTTCTTGCAAACTATTTCTTGAGGATAGCTTTTGCCCATGGAAAGAGGCTGTTGCTGAGAGTCATGACCACTCTCTCCAACACTGTCTCCTGATACACTTGGCCGACGCTTTTACACTTTCTGTCGTAGCTTACACACCACCAAACCATGACAGATGCAGGATGATGGCCCCTCTGGATCCCTTGTGGCAGCTTCTTTAGAAGATGTGGCATATACTTGGTTGTTTGGGCAATGAAAGCTTCCTCAACACATTTTTTTATCAGTGAAAAGAATCCTTTGGTGACCATTTGTTGTATAATGCTGCAATAACCTTTTTAATTTTAAGAACCTCTGGTGCTTCAGCTTGCTTGTAAGGAGGCGCCCTTTCCGTTGTTTGTAGGCACACAGCCAGATCACTGTGCAATATGAGCGACATAGACATGTTAGAAATTTTGGCTCTCCTTTCTAATATGCGACGCAGCAATTTTTTTCTAATTCCTTCACACTTTTTTATGTTTTTATATACAACCATGATTTTTAATATAATTTCTTTACTTTTGGTGCAATTTTGTGTTGGAGGGCATTCTTTTAACATTATTAATTGTTTATTTACCGACTGCGTAATGTAGCCATATTGATGAATTCAGTGTAGCCAAACTATGCTTGTTTCTCCACTGAAAGCAATGCTGCCAACACTCTTACTTGTCCCAAAATTACACTATCTAGCAGACTAACTGTATGAGTTCACGGACTCTATCGGACTGGTTCGGCTACTGCCGCTAAGTGTGCATGATGTCAAATGACACCAAGTATACTGCAAGGGGGAAAATTGGCGGTCCTGTTCAGGTCGTTCAAATCAACGAATGCAAAATAGGGCGACGCAAGTTTCATCATGGGCACTGCAATTAAACTGTAGAACATATTTACATCCCTCCTATTTTTGGGGTATATCGTCCTCCGCACCTCATTCATTTCCACGTCAATCATTCCCACGATCCAGTCGCCTTCTATATAGCACCCACGATGAAACTTGCGTCGTCCTATTTTGCTTTCGTCAATTTGAGCGATGTGACCGGGACCGCCAATTTTCCCTCATGCAGTATATACTTGGTATCATTTGACATCATGCACACTTCGCGACAGAAGCTGAACCAGTCCGATACAGTCCCATGAGCTCATACATGTATTTCCTATGGAGCACTCCATTATCGTCGTGTTTTAGGATTGTTTATGTGCAAAGCAGTGCATAAGTAGCAAAATTTGACCGGGCACTAACTTAGCCTGCTCAAACCATGTTCCTTTGCACATGGACTGCGTCACCGATGTCTGGGACATTTGTGCAGAGGTTGGCTACAAGTTTTACATATCTTTCTCATGTTGGCTGTAATGCCAGAACCGGCTGTGCATCTGCTTGTGCATGTGTGTACATGCACCTTTAGACTTAGTAAAATATTCTTGTGTCGCACAAAAGAAAGTTTCTCTGAAATGTTTAGTTCCTGAGCTATCACTATCTCATCACAGGATTTCTTCAAATATGAACAGCTACTGCTTTCACCAACTCTGGAGTGTGCACAGTGCGCTGTCTTCATCGCCGCAGCGGTCTTTCACAGTTCCATCTCACAGAAGTACTGGACAATGTGGTTCATGAACCTCTTGCTTATTTTCAACTTCTGCAGATGTTTGACGATCTCACCTAGGGATTTTTCTTACTTGTGCAATGCTACAGCTACATGATTTTTGTAATAACCCCATTCCATTGAGACAAATAACACAAACAGCCTTCTTCTGGAGTTGAACTCTGAATGACCCAACACAGAAAAGCACGAAAAAGCAATGTGCAGACAGGCAGCAAGTACAGCCACTCTCAAAAGCTGTGACAGTATTTTTTTTTTTTTTTTTTTTTTAATTTTCGTCCTCCAACGTTGTCATATCGGACGGTGAATGAATTGGGTGAAATGGTGCCCAGAGTCCATGGAGCTTAGAGTTACCTGACATTTGTCTTTGAAGGATAAGGGAAAACCCCGGAATAAACCTTATCCAGGTAACTCACCCTGACCGAGATTCGAACTCGGGACCTTTTGAACGTGAGGCAGACACGCTACCATCTACACTACCGAGGCGGGCGACAGTATTTATGGTAAGAGTGTGTACTTTTCAACACAAGAAGTATACCAGACTTCTACAGTCTTTGTGACTTAAAAGCTATAGTCAAATTTTTCAGATTTTAGCATTGTAAATGATGAGCATGCTAACTTGACTGCTAAGTATGAGGCAATCATGACACGTACTTGCTTAGCAATAAATGGTGTCGTGTAGTCTGTTCTTATGGAAGGACACAGTTTTTACCTAGGGGTCTGAGTATTCACTATGTTCACATATACTCATTTTTGTATAGTAAAAGGAGATCATACCAGTGTAAAATTAAGCCAAAGAAAATACAGTACATCAGCGCTTGTTCTTGGTGTTCATATACATTAAGGCTGTTTTCATAATACAAAGCAGGTAAAACGTTTGTGCCATCCTTGTATAGCTGAACATTGTATGTGCATGGATTGATGAAACTTTACTTCCACTTATTAAGTTTTCACCCGTAGTACCATTTTGTCTCTCGTCCAAATGATCTCGCTGTCGACGATCCCTAAAACATCTCAACAGACCATTTTGTCTCCATTATCAGCTATATGTTGCAGAATTCAGTACTATGCATGCAATTTTTGGTGACATAAACTTTTCTATACTTTGAGTTCTCCTGGTGTTTTAGAATATTTTAAGCTTATTTCCCATTTAACCCTTTCACTGTTACACTTATTTCAGCCAGGTAATCCCTCCTTGTTAAGTTATTTTTGCAATATTAACTTATTTTTATATATACATTACTGTTTTTGAGTTTGATTTATACATTACTGTACTTAAAATTAAAATGTTCTAAAACACTTACCAAAGTCCATGTTGGTAATTGTAGATGACCCAGAAGTTAATTTATTTAAAGTTGAAAAAGCAGGGGTAATACTGCCCGCATTGCACCTGACTAAGGGTTGTCCAGTGGCCACTTATGCCCATTTTGTTATTTTTGAAAAGGTTAACACCTTCACTATTTATTTTAATTTGAACTAATATACTGAAAAAATACAGTTAAATTTGTTCTTTCTATTTACAAGTCAGGGGGGACCAAAACAATTTACAGGATTTACAACTGTAACTTCCCAAAATAAATATCAATATTTCTTTTTTGTGAGGTATGTTTCAAAGCAGGGGTGAACACACAAGCCCACGTTGCATTTGGCACACATAATCCTGGTATCCTGCAGTTTTTTGGGTCCAAAGCTGGTGTTACTTGACACATCCTAGCAGACTTTGCCTTTTTTGGAGTTGGTGGTACAGGTAAAGGAAAGTGCCTTTCAATGAGCCTAAGGGGCTGATCACCAGATGTGTTTCATCCTCCTTTGGTTGTTCTGAGGGTATGATACTGTTCAAAAATGTCCTGAATAAGAGAGAGTTTAAAATCTGCTAGAGTAATGTTACTACCTGTTTTAGTTTTGCTATATTGCCTGAGAATTTAGCAAAGTTATGTCTAAAAGATGAAAGAAAAACTTCCTGTACCACTTCAAAGCCTTTCTGACACATTCAAGAGAGCTAATCATCTTATCAGACCTATCTATCGCACCCATATTTTTATTATAGTCAGGCTTCATTATCTGTGTTTTTGTTTTGCGATCAACTTTTCCTGAGGTTTCATAGCATCTGTATGTAGTGTTGTCAACATGCAAACCTCTCGTCTATCAACCCATCTAAGAGCTAGCATGTTCTTTGTGTGTTGAGATTGTGTTTGCCCCTTTAGCAATTTCTCATTCATTTTTGGCAACACCAGATTTCTGGTGCAGACCTTCAAATATTTTGTCCTAGAGAGCAGTTTAAGACAGCTAAAATAATGAGATGTTTCATTCGCACCGCAATAGATGGCAGGAGCGTACTATAGTATAAAATTGCCATCAGCACAATGCGCGTAATGCATATACACGCTATTAGCAGTGAAAGGGTGAATGTTGTGTCCTGTTGACTAATCCTTGTTTCACATAAGCTTGCCCAGTAACTTGTACTGTTCACGTGACCTAATCTCCTCTCATTGGCTGCTGTTGTGGTAAAGACTGTCGTGCGGTAAAAATTAGTTCGTTATTTAACATGGTGATATATCTGTATATAACTATATGTGTTAGAAGAGAATTGTCAAATTTATATTTTCGTAACTGTTTTAATTAAATATATTATGCAACACAGTTGATTTATCTGAAATGCATGTTAATCTTAAACAAAGTAAAGAGGAGGTTCCTTTGCTCTCAAGCATATGACACGATAGCACGTGCTTCAGCGGTACATATTTATTTATATGACTTTTGTCACTGACCTTGTTTTGAACTGGATTAGTCATATATCGGTATTCGAAGGTGGTTGTGCCTAGTGCGAAAGCTAAATTATTTTATTGATCGTTTATTGCGCGTGTACTTATATGAATAATGGCAGAGTCTACCGCCAGTTTTTCGCTGAAGTATCGCAAGGGTAAATCATTACAAACAGGTAAAAAAGAATTGCGGTGCATGTGTTTAATACACTCACAGAGAAAAATCTGTCTTTGTCAGTGAGAGAAGTCGAATGGCTGTGCTCTGAAGTTACAGGTGTGAGTGTTAGATCTGTAGGAACATCGCGATGTGAAATTGAGTGCGTGCTCGGAGAAAATATGTGAAAAGTGCTGTGCGTCGTCATATGTATAGTTTTCTCTTTAGAAACGAACTCCCTCACATAAATAACATTTCGTTTGCTGTAAATGAGGATGCAGATTCACCAAATTTCAGCAGATTGTTTATACAGCTGGGGTTTATGAATGAAAAAAGAGGCAAGAAAAATGTGCTAAAAAACAGAGGCGATATTGCTATGTGACGAAGATGTTATTTAAGGACAGTCAAACTGTACCGAGATACAAGTAGCAAAATATACTACCTTGACCAGACTTGGGAGAATGAAGAACACGCGAAAAGTAAGGTATGGCGTGACACGACTTTTAAGACTGAAAGACAAGCAGTTTTGCAAGGTATGGGTGCAGGTTTTAAAAAATCCCAGTGGAAAAGGCCGAAAACCTTTCATTATAAACTTGTTTCAGTTACATTACTCAGTCATTTAGTTTCAACTTGCTCATTTCATTATAAACTTGTATTTTTGCATGCCTTCATATCCTTATTTGTATGGTTTTATTTACCATCCCGGCAGTTATGATGTTTACTGTAGGTTTAAATGTGCCAGGAAGGCACCGCCTATGGTGCGAAAGCATTAGCCAATTAGGACAAGGGGGAAGGTAGCTGAACGCAGAGTGATACATGTCAGCGGGTATTGAATTTATTAATTTTTGGTTGGAACGTGAATCTCCATCTTTTCAATGAGATTTCTCTGCTATTGAGAGTAGGATGACTTCCTTTCTTGGAGTGGTAAATTTAAATTAAACATGAAATAAAGCTTATAAAGCATACCAAACCACAGCAGCAGAATTATCAATACTGAAGTAGAGGGGATCATTGTACAGATGCTAGTGAAATTACAGTGGAGATGAACATCTTCAAAACATGTTCTGGGTGAAAGCTTAGTAAGGAAAAGTAAAAAGTTATCAATCCATTGATAATTTTGAATTATCTTAAAAAGTTTGTGTTTATAATTATTTGTAATAATGTTCTTATGTTGTAAACCTCCAGACATGTAAAAGATCCTGTAGGAGTAAATTCTGGCACACTGGTGACATACATATTCCCCAACATTAAGTAGTGGCAGTTGCAGAAATAACAGCATTCCTCTGTCCTGAAGAATGTTAAATTATGAATTAAATGTGTTTTATTTTCATGTTTTTGTTATTAAGTTCCCTTCATGTATTAGGATAGCTTTGTTGTGTCCATTTCTGCTATTCCAGGTATTGTTGTCGTTCCTTAATTTTGTATCATTGTTTTCCCATGCTTTATCCCCAGTCTATCAATCCTAGCCTTCCACATGACTTTGAAGACATTCTTTGCCTTTAAAGAAAGACAAGCTTCCAATCTCTTATGTTCATACCACTTCTTAGGACTTTTCGTCTATTATTACACATAGCTTTGTTATCCTCTGTCTGAGTAGAGATATTTATTATACAAATATATCCATTTATAACAAAAAAACTTCACTTATCTTAAGAAAAATGTCAATTTTTCTTATTAGTTGAAATTTAAATCGATTTCACAGATCCTTGTTCGCATCGTCAGTCAAAAACACATTTGTCATTAAGGAAGTTACTATGTTATTATGTTTTTTCAGTATTACCAAAATCTGAAAACGAAACAAACTTAAGAACACAATCAACTGCTGGTATTTGTTTCGTTTTCAGATTTGGGTAATACTGAAGAAACATAATAACATAGTAACTTCCTTAATGACGAATGTGTTTTTGACGGTGCAAACAAGGGTTCGTGAAATTGATTTCAACTTCAACTAATTCAACTAATAAGAAAAATTGACATAATTTTTCTTAAGATAAGTGAAGTTTTTTGTCACAAATGGTTATATTTGAATAATAATTATTGCTTCACTGTAACTAGCTTCATTTTCTACGTAATTAATAGAGACATGTTTTGCATTTGTGATGATGTAAAATTTTGTGCAAATGATATAATTTTTATGTGAATGAACCAATGTTTACTCTCCATAAAACAACACTAATGGTCAGTATTTTCTTTTGTAAGCATACATATTAAAGAACTCTTACCCATATTTCCATTGTGAATGTTGGTATTTCAACAAGTACTGGTAATTAGAGTGCATCAGAATTTGTAAGTAAGCAAATGATATAAGCCAGACTGCATAATTGGCTAGTGAGTTTACTTTCATCAATCAGTAACTATGGGGACATTGTGCAAACGTGCTCGGGGACGGTTTCGAAACGAGAGGCATCTCAGATATCGCTAACCAAGGGGTATCCTGCCACCTGTACGGAAATTGCTAAGGGTGATATAATCCTGAGTCATCTGTTTGTTCGTGTATGTGCGTGGCTTCCAGTCTAGAAAGCCTTTGATGCTGAAAGAAGCTTTCTTAAATAAATTTTAAAATTGAGTATATCAATAAAGAATTAGTGCACAAAGGTAAAACATGATCTTTTTTCTTCTTTTAAAATTTAAGTATTTATTTTTCTGGGATGCACAGCCAATTGGATGTCCTTAATGCACATGTATACACAAACTCTGAAGGTACAGAAAGATGAATGTTTGGCTATACCACACCTAACCATTTGTGAGCATATAAAATAAATCTTTGGGAATAAAACGTGTATTTTAATAAATCCAATGATATATTAAAAGAAGTGTCATTCAAATGTCTTCAGTTCTAGCTGGCATATAATACCGGAAGGTTATTGGATAATAACCAGTAAGGCATATTTGTTTTTGCTCCCTCCTTACATTTAACCCAATTGAACTTTTAATATGTTTACAACAATGCATACGTGTGAAATATTTAAAATACTGGTTATAATTACTTCATTTAACCATATACTTTTTCTCTGCTTCACTAGTTTCTATTTGCAGTACAAACTAAAGCAAGCTGTGGGATTTGTTTTCCTTTCAATATATTAAATAAGAGACTTAATATCTCTTGCATTTTTAGGTTCATTTATTAGAGAGGCATTTTCAAGCTTACCTCCACAAAGTTCTTACAAGTTATACTTCACTTTCTTAATATGATTATTTTCACAAAAATAAATTATATCATTAGACACAGGGTAGTTTCATTTGGAAGTTTAATATTTTTCACTGATAATGAATTGTTCTTTTACACTTGCCATATGCAGGGTAAGGTTTAAAAGTAGAATTGGACTAAAAATTTCAGTACCTTGGCCAGGATTTGGACCACACGTCTTCCCTTTTCATGTGGTGCTCTAAATAACTTAAGCTCCATTACAAAAATTTGATATTGCAAGTTTGCCATTGAAAATATTGTATCATAATTGAGATTATCTTGTAGATCACTGGGAAAAATCAGTGAGAGGTAAGAATTTATTGTTATACGAGGCGTGTGCATAAAATAAGGTCTCCAATTTTATTTACTATAGAAAACAAGTTTATTGTCAATGAATGTTATCTTGATGGAAAGGTGGAACTTACAGCTATTTTTCAACGTAATCACCATTGCGATTAATGCACTTTTGCATGCTCTGTGACAGTTTTTGTATACCCTTGTCATAGCACACTCCCGCCAAGTTGCGCAGGTAGCACTCAACCTCGTTTTTCAAATCATCGTCGGTCTGGAAATGTGTTCCACCCAGGTGTGACTTCAACTCTGGAAACAGATGATAATCACTAGGTGCTAAGTCTGGACTGGAGGAGGGATTGTTGAGGGTGTCGAATCGGAACTGGGCCAGGAGATCAGCCGTTGTATTTGCTTCAACACGTTGCCGTTTATAGTCTTCGGTGAGCATTTTGGGGACCCAACTCGCTCACACTGTACGATAATGCAAATGTTCGGTCAAAATCTTGTCAATCGTAGTCTTACTGACTTCAGGGATAAGTTCGCACAGCTCACGAACTGTCACACATCAATCTTTAAGCATTTCTTGCTCCACTTTTGCAATTGTTTTGCCTGAAACCGAAAGCCAACCAGAATGCTGTTTGTCATGGACGTCTGTACGTCCGTCTCTGAACTCTCTGACCCACTTTTGCACGTTTTTGATGTCCATACACTGTGGCCCATAGACTTTGCATAACTGACAAATTTCAGTGGGATCACTGCGTGCAACTCGCACTTGGCGGCAGAAGTGATCAGAAGCTCCATCGCAAACGGCTGCCCAGCCAAGACTAATGGTTGAAACGGGTTCAGTTTGGTGGAGATTTGAAGGAATGAAACTAAACTACACACCAGTGTTGCCAGATCTCGCGTAATAGCGTTCCTCATGGCTCCAGCGCCTTGGAGATCTTATTTTATGGACACGCCTCGTTCCAGTAAGCTGTCATGGTAGTTCAGCTGGTTAGAGCAATATCACAGGTGGAAGATTCACTGGCATTTAATTCTTCAGTCTTATTCGACTTTTCTAATATGTTTCAATTTTATATAATTTATGTTAAATTTATATTAATTTATATAAAATTAAATCAGAACAATGAATGCATCTTAAATAAAATGTATTCTTTTGTCACATACCAATCACATTTTTATCTTCCAATATATTGTGCAAGTTTGATAGATATATCTTGAAAATATAACATCATATTTAACAAAAAGTAATGCTTGCTTTAATAAGCCTTTATTCATATGTCAAAGTCACATTATCTTCAACTTTTGTGACTGAGTGGTTAGACTGCTCGGCTCTCTCCAAGGCGGCCCGGGTTCAGTCGCAGGAACTGCAAGGAGAGATTTGTCATGGACATTGCGGTCCTGGGACGGGTTTCCTTCAGGATCTTTGATTTGTCCAACTATCTCATTCCACCAGGCTCCATCTTCATCTAATGTATCCTCAGTGTCGCCACCTGTGGTAGTAAAATTGGGTGTTAAACACTACACATTTCATTTCTCCAACTTTCAATGGTTGTATGAAACCAGTGTTCAAAATTACTTATTTTTCTAATTTGGACCCTAGATTCCCATTTAATATTTGTCTTGAACTTTCTTATGTCTTTTATGTATACACCTAAGTTCCAGATTTCTTTTCTTTTTTTGTTACACAATTATAATGTATGTGTTACATTTTATAACCATTCATAAATATTTCTCGATGTTTAACTAAGAAAATCTTTTGCATATGTTATCTGCAGTTTTATCCATGTTTCTGCTTTATACTAAAGATAAGATTGTCATAACTTAAAGGTTAATTGTTTAACTTCCTAAAGAAAAAGGAAATGAGTTTTTATTTTATTTTTGATCTTATGCTTACCCTTCTTTCGTAGTTAAGTATTGCTATATTTCATTAATTTGAAATGTGTTCATTCATGTTGTTTCAATCGGTATTAGGTCATATGTAAGACCTCAGAAGAAAATATTTTTGTATTTTAATGGTATCCAAACTTAAACCAAAAGTTAAGTAGGTAAGCAAACTTAAAAGCAGGGAGTAGCATGGCATTTTACAAAATCACAAATCATAATTAAAGCAATATTGCTTAGCAACATTGCACATTTAGGGAAGAAATACTACTGTAATTAATTGTTCTTAAGCTTATGACAGATAGTACATTCATTATTGGTAGTATTTCTCCAGTTCCTTAATAGTTCTCAACAGTAAACAGTGTGTGTGATACTTAAAATGTTTTTGAATGGTATGATAATTTGGATTGTGGTCATCGAATGCAGATGCTCTTAGAAATTTTGGAACTTAATAGTGGTTGTGATATTTCTTGGAATTATTGCGCAATTTCATATTTATTGAGAATGTACAAAAAATAAACAAAATCCTGTGTCTTAGCTATACCATTACCAGTTATGATCCAAAAAATTATTTTAATACAAACTGTAGTCCTGGGATAAAATGTAAAATATATCTAAGTGTAATTGAAATATAAGTGTTTGTTAATTACAGTCATGATTTTCATTTAATTGTAACAATGTCGCTTCAAAGTAGTGCTAAAAATGGATTGTTATAAAAATTATAGAATTTTGAATTCTAGTATGACTTAAATGAATATATGTATAATATAGTAGAAAAATATAAGAGAAAATAAAGTACTTTTGTGTTAAAAGTGCCAGTTTGATGAAAGCTTATGTTATTATATGAGTCAGTGTACCGGTTAAATTACATCACTCATTTATCTACAATCATAGGTTTATTACTTTAGCTTCACTTTCTACATCAAAGCCTACTGAATCATGTTTCGAAGACTTCGTCTCCATCGGCAGCCTAAAATTTACTGCTGCACATCCTCTTGTGACTAGATGTCATTTTATTACGATAAGATACTTTTCATATAAGACATCAAAGTTTAATAAATTGTGTGTACTTTGTGAACTGCAGCATCTTTTAATTTAGAAAAGTGATTCACAATGAGTATCTTACGCTTATAATTTTTTTGTTTTATTTTGAAATAATGGATTTTTTTTAATAACAATTTATTTTATACTACATTTTAAGCATCCTCACTAGTTGTATAATATATTAAACTATGATGCTGCCTCAGGTGAAGATTGACTGAATACTAAATTATGCTTGTTCAGAGTATTAAAGGAGAGAGAAATCCCTTCTGAAAATTTTCTTTATATATAGACGGTACATATGCTACAGAAGTTGGTAGGCAGGCAGGCACATGGCTTTTGTGACCTTCACTGCACTTGCCTGCACACGCATCCTGCATCCATTCTAGTCATCACAGGTGTTTCAGACTTCTGTTCCAGTCCAGTTAACATGTAAATAATGATACACGTAAAATCTTATTAAACCACTTGTCAAACAATAAAAGCACCTTAGCTCCACTTACATTTAAAATTAGGACATGTTTCAAGGACCATGCGTCCCCAACATCAGCTGATGATGGGGACACGTGGTCCTTGAAACATGTCCTAATTTTAAATGTAAGTGGAGCTAAAGTGTTTTTATAGTTTGACAAGTGGTTTAATAAGATTTTATTGATAAAGCTCCACTGTTTATAAATACTTCTATTTTATAATTTTAATAATGGTACACATCTTCAAAGTGCCTCAATCACAGGGAGACAAGATCAATTCATGATAGGAAAAGAAAGGTTAGAAGGCATGCACTTACAAAGAAAAAAATAGATAAAACAGCAGTAAGGTTAGAATGGACTTTTCTTATGCACCTTGCACAAGAAACTGATATTTTGAAAGCCTCAGCAAGGAAAACAAAACTTTTAAAACTCAAACCATGCAAGGTTATTCTCCAACTTTTCCGCATACATTAAGAAAACTTCTCAAAGATATGTACATTAACTTAGTAAATATAACGTTTTTATTTTGTGACACCTCAAACACCTGACCATTCTCCAGACATTTCTTCCTGAGGGGCCTACTCCGATAGGTTACGTGCTTTGGCGATCCCAGAGTCCCAATACAATCTCTCAATTGGGCTCCTCTGAGTGGTGAATAGGCTTATGCTAAACGTCCAAATAACTTTGGCCCACAAGCATGTTTGGTCTACTACCAATTCCTCCTTAAACACAATGATACCACCGTGCAGCATCGCAGGAGGTGACTAGTTATCACGTAGAACTATGTTCCTATACTCTGATAAAGTTCAGTCCCAGGGTAAGGCCAATCATGTTTGGTCTACTACCAATTCCTCCTTGAACACAATGATACCACCGTGCAGCATCACAGGAGGTGACTAGTTATCACGTAGAACTATGTTCCTATACTCTAAAGTTCAGTCCCAGGGTGAGGCCATTGCATGAGATGATGCACTCCTGAAGACGTCTGGGTCCCTCTGTGTACATACATACTGGGAGGTATGACACTATTATTATTATTATTATTATTATTATTATTATTATTATTATTATTATTATTATTATTATTATTATTATTATTATTATTATTATTATTATTATTATTATTATTATTATTATTATTATTATTATTATTATTATTATTATTATTATTATTATTATTATTATTATTATTATTATTATTATTATTATTATTATCATTATCATTATCATTATCATTATCATTATCATTATCATTATCATTATTATTAATTATTATTAATTATTATTATTATTATTATTATTATTATTATTATTATTATTATTATTATTATTATTATTATTATTATTATTATTATTATTATTAGTATTATTATTATTATTATTATTATTATTATTATTATTATTATTATTATTATTATTATTATTATTATTATTATTATTATTATTATTATTATTATTATTATTATTATTATTATACGTCTTAATGCAAGTCATATTGGACGATGAATGAATTGGGTGAATTGATGCTCAAATAAGTCCATGGTCCACAGAGCTTAGAGTTACCTGACATCTTTCAGAATAAGGGAAAACCTGGAAAATACCCTCTCCAGTTAACTCTCACTGACCAAGGTAAGGTCCAGGTCAGGACGCTCACTTGAGCTGGATGTTGCCTAGGAGGGCAGCATGCCATCGAGATGTTTGGAGTGGTGGAGGACAAATCGGTATGATACCAAAACAAGTCCAAAAACACTATTAGGATATATGGAAATGAAGTAGAGTATTGGGATCCTCAGAGGGGTAACCAGAAGAGGGAGCGCAAGTATTTATGTCGTAAACCCTTTCATCATTTAGAAGGGTTTAGATAAGATAGCTAGGTCATTGCAGTCGATCTCAGAATGGCACCCTCCTGGTTGAAGTGCATTCAGCTTTCAAGGGAAGCAGAAATATTGAAAACCACGATGTTATTGGTGCATAAAAGCCTGAACTCTTCATGTCATAAACACCCCTGCTTTGGACAATATGTCCAAAGAGTAGACATGGAAGAACCTTGAAGACCATTAGGCAGTGTATCTCATCCAGCGGAAAGCGCGCGGGAATTAGTGCCTACACATACCCTTGAAGACATTGAGGTTAGGCCATATATAAAACTCACTGAGCTGCTATAAGTCAGCACTTTGCACCTACATTTCTCAGCTGTGGTGTCTTGCATGAAGATGAATGTACCCCACCTGCAGCACAAGTCCTCCGTGGTCTAGGAGTAACATGCTATCCTGATTCCCAAGCTGGTGCGTAGAAACCCAGGGGAAGATGATGGAGTTTTTCTGGTGTAAATGTCCTTAGCATGGCTTTTTTCTGAAGGAAGGTAAGATGGTGGTCCCGTATAGTAGATTCCTGACTATTAAAAGAACTTCGAGACTGATAGAGGCCTGTGTGCAAAATTGACAGTTCATTTGGTTTACCTTGAACTGCGGGAAATAGAGAGGGAGAGGGAGGGAGAGCACGATTGCCCGCACTGTTGTAGGTAACCCGAATCCCACATCATTTACACTGGCGTATCTTGAAACATGGGAGTTATAGAGGGGGAGAGGGAGAACGCATTATTCCCCGCTTAGGTAACCCATGACTGCACAATCCCACATTGCATTACTTCCATGCAATACTCCGAATGATTACGTGTGATTATATTGTAGCTATCCCTTTAATACCTTTAAGCGCAGCGCTTTAAAGACTACTGGTAGATAGCGGTAGTAGGGTAATACCGTACATTAGGCATTTTTTGGAGAGTCACTTTCTTCTAAATTTAAGATGAAATTGTCCGACATACAACACAATTGTCTGTCTTTTCCCCAGTACATCTTTTCTACCTCCTTCATTGATTTGTGCCCATTTTAGCTTGATAGCATTCGTATCACAATGACAAGGAGGTAAGATATGTCCAGGGCCGTAATGGAGGGGGAACACGGATGTACCTCATCCCCCCCTATTTTTCGGAGCGGGACGCAGTCCCCTTACTAATAATATTATTTATACTTTTTAATTCATTACCTTTCTTAATTTAACATTCAAAATACTGCAAAAATACAAAATATATACATTCAAATAATGTTTATGACTTAACGGAGCTCCAGTACATATAAAGAAACCCGAGGATAACATAAAAGAATGGATAAAAAGTCATAGGCATGCTGAGGACAACCAAAGCAGAAAGGCGAATCTACAAGTGCAGAATTCTGATCGGTTCTCCAGTATCTGGAAAATTTGTAGTTGTGCGTCCCCCCACTTTTTTTTTTTTGTTAGGAATACGGCCTTGGCTATGTCCATTTAATTCAGCTATGGAATTCATTGTATACAGTTTGAACTTATCTTTTTTCTCTTAATTATCTCATACAACGCCGATTTTGATGCCATATTTCACTGTCAATATAAAGCGCTGTTTGTAAATAAGCAAGATCTGCACTCACGTCTGGCGAAGACTGCGAAGTCGCAGATAGCAGTGGCAATGTGTTCACAAAACATTTCACCCCTTCCTTGTCACAGGGAGGGATAGCGCTAAGTATGTTATAATTCAAATTAAACCAGACGAACCTTAGCTGTATTTCATACCCAATATAGAATGGGACACCGAGAACTACGGTTGTCCATAAATAAAACCTCAATTTCAAGCATTTATTAATTATTGAACATCCTTCTAGTTCACGAAAATGTTCCCAGTTTTTGGAGGAACAAGAGATCCCGATAAGAGAGAGAATTCTTTTCGGAAACAAAATTTCCTGTGTATCCACCAAACTTTGGTCTCAAGGTCTGATAATTATAATTCAGTGGCAGCTAAATGGCACCAAGAAGGTTTATGGCAACACAAAGTAGCGATATAAATGGAATCACCGTTGCTTTGCATTGGTCACTTTTGACATCAACGCGTCAAACGGTATCAACACCTGTAAAGTCTTCTAAAACCTATCCAAGGGTGATTAGGAATGCCACGGCCGAAGTAACTGACGCTTCACCAAAATAGTTCAAGTTCAGCAACGACAAAAGTAACTGAAGAATCTGCCAATGGAACAAAATGTTCACGAACATCTTGATGGTCCTTCCTTCAGAGAGGGCTTGAATCGGTTCAGCTCATCTTCATCCACGTCGATTTTGACCACCAATCGGTTCGAGATACTCGAAATTAAATTTACAATTGAAACATAGTCCTTCTCGTGAAGGAAGTGAAGCAAGAGTATCCTGTTCAACCTGCCAGAGTGGCTGCTGCAAAAGGTGTTAGCCCAACAGAGAGCTTTTGCGAGAGGCACACTAATCTCACATTTCATAGACAGATATGGCATGGTTCTCCTGAATTACGGAAAATCAACATTTCTAGCTCTTTTTAATACCTTTTCAATTGATTTGTCAATTTTGGCACTATCGGCATTTTTCTTATAATAGAATGTCATCTCTTATTTACATTATAGTCACTCTTTTCCTTGTCTTATTAGTCCCTTAATACTAGATATGTTCCACATATTTCCACAGTTGGTGTTTCTATCACACTACTTGGAACTTACATATGGCTGCTTTTAATTACAACGAGCACGATTTGAATGATCTAGTCCAACATCCCGCAGAGACGATTCTTTCCGCTGCTGATTAATCTATTCTGCGTTCGATTGACTGTCCCCATCGATTTCTTATCCCCTGGGAGACGAATAACTGCCGCAATGTTATTCATGCTCAAAATGTACTTTTAGGGTCTGCCAGCGTCATCTTACATTGTATAACCTAATCCAATACAAGAAAATGCGTGCTTAGTTTAGACAAGTAATTAAGGATATCAAAAAGACATGAAACAATTTTGTATCAGGTTTTAATCGATATACGCCTTTCTCTATCTTTTGGGATGTTACAGAGTGTGGACGGAAAATTGACCCACATGCCAATCGCCGGTCCAAAACTGCTGCAAGAGCTGTAATACAACTTACTTCTTTGGCAGTGCTTTCGGCTAAGTGTAGCTCAGATAACTACGCATCTGAGTTCTTTCCACTCAAGACTCGGGTGGAATCTCAATGTTTGTTTTCATTACACTGGTCTGCAATTTTTTTTTTTTTTATGTTTTGGTTTTGAATGTCATTTCCCCATAATTTTGGGGCACTGATTCCAAATGACATCCATTTTCATGTACCACGTCCAGACTTTTTTAAAAAAGTGAAAACAAAATTTTATATTCACCTATTAGCCCTGTATATTTATACACTTCTACAAGATTAATTCTTTTTTTCAATTCGATGAATGAAATGGGTGAAATGGTGCTCAAATGAGTCCGAGATCCACGGAGCTTAGTTACCCGACATTCGTTTATCAGGATAAGGGAAAACCCCGGAAAAATCTTATCCAGATAACTCAACCTGGCCGAGATTCGAACTCGGGACCTCTTGAACGTGAGGCATACATGCTGCCATCTACATTACCTAGGCGGGCTGAAGATCATTATTAGCTCAAGAACATGGTGTGAATAGTAAGTAATTGTGTCATTTTAAACACAATGTATGCATATTTTACAAGTATTATCAACTTTAGATACTAGGTAAAAAAGGTGACCAAACTATGAAGAAATGTCCTTTTTGCACGTCTTCCATGCGTATCATGATTACGTTCCCTTTTCAGAGACCAACAATATCCTGTCATCATGTTAACACTCCATCGATCTTGGTACCTTCTTCCTATGTCTTTCAAGTCCTTTTTTATTGTAATTTACGTCCTCCAACGTTAAGTCATATCGGACGGTGAATGAACTGAGTGGAATGGTGTTCAATTGAGTCCAGGGTCCATGGAGCTTAGAGTTACTGACATTCGTCCTGAAGGATAAGGTAAAACACCGGAAAATACCTTATCCAAGTAGCTCACCCTGACCGACATTCGAACTGTGGACCTCTTGAACGTGAGGTAGACATGCTACCATCTACGCTACTGAGGCGGGCTCTTTCAAGTCCTGGTGGAAACGTTCACTGTGTTCTTCACTGTAAAATCCAAGATAATCTGGAAAATAGTCAATGTGAGCATGAAGGATGTGCAACTTCAAAGTCATGCTGCAACCAAGTTTTCTATAGTTCTCTAACATGGTGTGCACTTTAGCTTTGTAATCTTGACTCTTTGTGTTTCCTAAGAAGTTGTTTACAACATCTCTGTAGCTCTGCCAGGCACGCTTTTCTGTTTGGTTCATTTTATTTTCAAAATTGAGGTCACACATTAATTTTCTGATCTGTGGTGCTGTAAAAAAGAGCACCTGCGTTCAGCTTATCTAGTGTCATTCTGTTATAAATACTACATATGTGCTTAAAACATTCACAATACAATGATATACTTTAGCTGTAGAAATTTCCCATGCCCTACTGTGAGATTTTATGAAATACGAATTCTAAATTTTCTCAAAAAAACTGGCATGATAGAAAAAAAACAGATTGCACTGTTGAACTCAGGGCAAAATTTCCGTTTAGGAACAGTCAATCATTCGAAAATATCATTTCTGCTGCAGAGCCATGTTATAGAACCTTGGATTATAACGCCTTTTCACTACGTTAGGGTTAGAACACGTATACCTACGTGCGCGTCCTTTATCAACGCTTTGATGGGCATGTTATTCGGAGAGATTACTTTTCCGGGAGCTTCTTGGAACCGTATTCTTCACATGCCTAGCATATTTCCTAAGGGCCAAAGAATGCACTCTTCTGGTTGTGTACAGCACCCCATGTAGAACATTGGGGTGACGACACATCGGAAGTCTACGATCTCTATGCTTTCTCTAATTTTTATCAGGTACAAAGGCCAAATTTTAATATACATCAATTGGTGTAAGACATCTAAGAGCTCCAATGGTGATTGATATGCTTGTAGTTGTGGAAACAAATCATTCATTCGGTTTACATGTTAGCACTTCCAGTTATAGCTCTATGCCATATACTGAGGCATCTTGTTTATGCACCGTCGAAATTTGAGTGATTCCCTTAGTGCACTTTTACAATCTTGAGTTGTACAACTATCATCCTATTGGACACATAATCCGGAACGACCTCCAGGTTTCAGCGCTCCGGCGGAAACGCGGTGTGTGAATCGATTCCTGGTCATGTTAGCTTACCGGGGGATGAAATGCCCCTTTCGGCAGCTTAGGTGCTAATCCTAGAACCCAGTATAGGCACCTATCCTGCGACACCTCTGTTTATGCGGAGAACGGTGTTTGGTGAAAAGCGATCAGCTCTCTTTGTAAATATGGAACTTTTGATAAACTGGGTAACCTTCATGGATCATCTCGTCGGGGGAAATGAATTTAGCTAGCTTTGTATTCACTTTTTTCAAGGGAATCGCGCCCAAATTTTTCCAATGTGCAACGATGCTCTGTCGGTCCATTGTGTATTTTTCTAACAGTGCAACTGCCGGCCAGTTTTACAGAGATGACTAAAAGGCTAACGATGTTTTTAAATATTTGCCAAGTAAACTGTAAACGTGATTTAATGAAATATGCATCAAAATGTTATGTTTTGGCCTTTTTAAATTTCTTTATTATTTTGAATTTACCTCTGGCCTTTGTCATTATTGTGTATACGAGGGTTGTTTGGTAAATTTCTATGAAGGGAAGGAAATTTTTTGTTGCAGCTTTGTGGGCAGTAAGCTGGATTATTCAAATATTGTACAGAACATTTGAATGTGCTGCAATATATAGTTCATTGTTGACAGCCATATGAACTTGTCAGTGTGATACGTGTGATAGCTGCGATTGAAAAAACAGTTTCGTGCTGTTATGAAACATTTTCATTTGAAGGCTGGACTGCCGCACAAGTCAAAACTGAATTGGCTGAAGTTCATGAGGATTCTGCGCCATATTAACGTTTTTCAGGAACAACACGTTAATTCCATAATAACAGCATTAATTTATTTTCATCTGAACAAGAACACATCTGGCGCTTAGCCACAGAATTGCCAACATTTACATACAAGTTATTAAATATAACTGTGCTCAAAACACGAAACTTTAACACTCCCCCTTATTTAATAACTTGCATGGTCCCATATCACTGCACAACTGTCATAATCTGACAGCAACTAATGGCTTTGTCAACAGATCTGCAAGCTGATTTGCTGTATTTACCCTTGAAATGACAATTTCACCAGCTGTAGTAGCTAGCTCTTTAACAAAGAAGTATTAGATGAAATTCAGGACTGAGTGCCAGTCGAACAGATGCCTAATTGTCCACTCTTAGGTAGGGTTTTGACTCCTTTAGCTGGCCAAGTTCAGTTAAAGGTCTCTTGATCCAAACAAATTCTCTTGGTGCTTCACTTGCTGCTACAACTTCAGCTTCTGTAGTAGAAATTGCAATTGAAATTTGTCACTGACTCAGCCAACTGATAGGCGCACCACTGTACAAACAAAGAACACCTGATGTAGATCGGCCAGTCTTTAAATCACCTTCATGATTGGCATCACTGAAACATTCAAGAATGCCTTTGTCTTCGCCACTTTTGTAAGCAAGTCCATAGTGTAAATGCCTCTTATTACATCACGATCTGTCGGACTTTCAATACTTCTAGATGCTACTCCAACAGCATATGCTATGCCTGGTCTTGTTCCACACATCAAGTACACACATCAAGGAACCAACAGCTTGCCTGTAAGGATATCCAGTGTTGACAGAACTCCCTCCACATTGCCATAATAATTGGAGTTGTAGCAGCTCGGCAATCACTCATACCAAAACGCTCCAAAGTCTTCTTGACATAGTGGGTCTCACTAACTTGAATAGAATTTAACTCTTAAGCAGGGGCGGCTGTTGGCTCTGAAAATTGGTGGTTCACAAAGTTATCCATGCAACTTAATTTTTTAAAGTAACAAAATTTCTTTAAGCCTGCCACTACAGACTGCTCTACACACAAGTTAACGGTAATTCACGGCATATAACACAACATTCACTTTTCATAAACACTCTAGAATATTTATCGTATACATCGATGTTAAAGTTCCTGTTAAAACATCTTGTTTTTGTTTTGACTGTGTGATGTTTAGTTTCGGCGTAGGACTTCCAAGTCGCTTAAGTTCAAGTTTTTCTTCTAAGGTCCTGTTTGAAAAAGGATGTAATAAAAGTCACTTTATGGAATTCATTGTTTCTTTTTATAACACAAGTTACCTGTATTTATATAAATATTTCTGATGCACTACTCAAAACACGGCAGAGCTAACAAAACACGGCACAAACCATGTGGCTATGTACTCCTAGGTTACATTTAACGTAGGCGCAATAGATGCCACTGCTGTGATGAAAGAACGAGCAGGTTAGGCATCCACTATTCTCTGGCAGCTAGGTTAACCAACCACATGCAGCCATACGCCCCGCTTCGCCCCCCTAATTGCCACGGCAAATCCTAGGTTCGTCCTGCCCTATACCTCCCCACTGTATGCCAGTGGTTTGCATCTGGAAGTGAACTACTTGGCACCTGCAAACAATACAGCGCGCTCAGGTCCCCTGCACTAGACACGGTCGAAATGAACTCCAAATGGAACATGCCATTACATTAAAGGGACACCCAGCATTTTGGTTGTAGCGCAAACATGCTACCCCCTTCAGAAGCCACCCCTGCTCTTAAGTTAAGTAATCCTTACTAGTGTTGCATTTTATAAAAGGCCCTGTTTTTCTGTGAATGAATCCTTGATGACTATGATGGTTATTTTACCTAAGTGCAAGGAAATACCTTTACTATGACCGCAATAATATCAAAGTTGCCTATGATAATACCTCACTATGACTGTAATAACACCTACTGCAATAAGTTGCCCTCTATGGTTTAGAGTTTACATGCTGTCCTCTGATTTTCGAGGTCGCACTTTCACCGCGAAGGACGATAAATTCTTTTGAGCCAAAAACCTTTAGCACGGCTTACTTCAGAAATTAAGTAAAGCCGGTATTCCGTGTTGCACATTTGCGGCACGTAAAAGAACCCCAAGCCTGATAAGGACACATCTTTTCGAAGTCAAGTCGACTTCCACAGCCAAACAGAATGTAACGCTGAGAATCAAAGCAGTTAAAGAGTCTCTCAATAGAAAATAGAAATAGTAATTTACTACAATAATAAAGTGTTTGGTGTAGATTTAGAATCGTTTACTTACTTAATGTAGTTTGTATTTTGTGCTCATGCTATGCTGAAATATAAACATGAAACAGAACTTGCTCACTCGCTCGTGCTGGCTGTATACAGCCAGAAGGTTTTTTGCTGCGTGCCCACCCGTTAAGGGTTTTTTACCGCAGGTAAGATTTAGAATTGAAGTTTGTAGGATGAATGTCGTGTAGGTCTTTTGGTTGGGAGTTAATTTACGGGTTACAGAAGTACCTTCGGGTTGAAGACTGTGTATCCTAAAGCTAATTTATAGGATATTTTGCACCACAGAACATATACTGTAGGTATATGTGGCGGTGGATGAACATTGCATGGTAAGTATTTCTGATTTTAATGATGCTCTCCCTTTTGCGCTTGTGCTCACGTGAAGGCAACGTATAACGCACAGCTTAGACCTTTCCTTTTTTAACTATAGTGCTTGGGGGGTATGAAACATCGGCATTGGAGAAAGTTCTGAATGTTACGTTTGCCTCCCTGGCTGTCAAATTCTGTTTTGTTTTTACGCGAAAAGCAAATAAACAATGCAGTGTGTTTAAGTAATAATACTTTCATGTAGAACGGTCTAAATATTTGGTGTTGTAAATGATGGCCACACATAGATAGCATTACTGTTAATAAATAAATTAAATCTCCATTTAGATATTTAATGTGAAAAAACGCGAAATGTGAACATATGGTATGACAAAAGGTAAAGGTTATTGACCCACAGGTATATACACATTGGCGTTTCAATGGATGAAAATGGAGAGAATCAAGCCCTTTTAATGAAGGAGTTTGTTTCTGAAAATGAACCATATCGTGGGGATGGTGGTTCATCGTCTGAAGAATCTTATAGCCATTCAGATGGTTGGTGGGAAGGCACTGGTTCAGAGTCAGGCTCAAGTTGTAGTTCACTATACTGCTCGGCTTCAGAAGATGAAAGTGGGTAAGGACTTACATTAAGATTTCCTATTGTTTCAAACAAAGGATGGATTTTTCTTTAAAACTAAAGATGGAATAGAATACTGGTGACTTTATACCACTTTTGTATGCCTTTCTTAATGTTTAAGTGTTCTAAAAATATAGAATTGAGTTGTGTTTAATTTGTTTATATTATTTTAGCCACCATATTCAACATTTAAACATATGTTCTAACCTTAAAACCAGTAGCAGGAGAATCTGGCTGTTAGGCCTCAGTGAGCTATTGTGAAATTCTCCAGTCCTGTGCTTTTTGGGGTAGTCCTTGTGAGTGTAAATGACAGATTCTATTCTCTATTTTTAAATAACATTGTAGATATAAATCTACCATTCATATTCACTTTCTGTTTCAGCTTATTCTACCAAAGCATCTTATGTATGGAATATTCTAGGGTTGTGGCGGTTGGTTCCACTTTGAAGGAATGTTGATTTGTCAGTGAAGGTATTCCTCTATGATATTCTGGCCTTATCATAGAGGAATACCTTCACTTAATAAACGTGCATTGAACTGTCCCTTTTTTTACATGCAATGACAAATTTTTCAAACAAAAATCAGGACTATCTATGGGCAACCCATTGTCCAAATTCTTGGCAGACCTCTTCAAGAGCTTTTTGGAAACCCATATCACGAAGGCATTCCCATTAATTTTCAACCATTGGTATAGATATGTGGATGACATTTGGTCAATAGTAAATGAGAAACAAGTGAATGATGCATTAAAACTACTTAATTTACAAAATCTGCAAAAAAAATTTCCGTAGAAAAACAGACAAATAATGAAATCTCTTTCTTAGATTTGAAGCTTACCAGAAAATATAATAAACTTGAATTTGGCATACATAGAAAGGAAACACACACAGAAAATTTCATAAAATAAGATGGATATAACCCAAGACAACACAAGCATGCTGTTATCAACAGTTTAACTTACAGGCTGGTTAATGTACCTTTAAACAAGGTGGAATAAGTCAAAGAGTACAATAATATCATTCACATTGCAGAATACAATGGAGTGAGTGAGTGTGTGGCGTTTAAGGGCCCGTCGACAACAAGGTCATTCGGGCCCGAGAATACAATGGATACAGTGCTGAATTGGTCAAAAAGAAAATTGATAAATTCAAAAGACAACAAAGATGCAAACAAGTAACTACTCTTTTGAAAGTAATGAGTTGGTAATTCATACACAAAAACTACTCTTTCCCCAATCAGCAATTAAGCTTCATACAGAAAATTTACATATCATCCCTTTTCCAAAAAGTCTTCAAAGAGCACAATATTACTTTGGCCCCACAGAACAAATTTAGTGTACAACACCTTTTGAAATCACATAATACAAAGGAGATATCCACAGACAAAAAATCAGGTGTGTACCGGATAAACTGCAAAGGCTGTGACAACCTTTACATTGGAAAAACTAAAAGGAACTTGAACATTAGGCTTAAAGAGCAGTTTAGGAACACCAGGAACAAAGAAATAGATGAATCGGTGGTAACGTACCATTTTTGGAAGGAGAATTATGATATAGAACGAGAAATCCACTTATTAAAAAGTGTCCAAGTTCCAGCTGCATTAACCATGTGGGCAAAAATATTCATAAAGAAATATGAAAGAAAATTGTTCAATTTCGACACTACACATTGCTTCATCTTACTGGAAATAACCTTCTCTCAATTCGATATCATCCAGCTGCTCCACAAATGACTTGAATATATCCATGTAAACTTCAGTGTCTACAGTCGTACCAAAGAAACTGGTTACAAGTTCCACGGTGTCATTAGATGTATGGCACGTTGTTTCCTCTTACTGGAAATAACCTTCTCTCAATTGGATATCATCCAGCTGCTCCACAAATGTCTTGAAGATACCCATATAAACTTCAGTGTCTACAGTCGTACCAAAGAAACTGGTTATAAGTTCCATGGTGTCATTAGATGTAAGGCACATTGCTACATCTTGCTGGAAATAACCTTCTCTCAATTCGATATCATCCAGCTGCTCCACAAATGTCTTGAAGATACCCATATAAACTTCAGTGTCTACAGTCGTACCAAAGAAACTGGTTACAAGTTCCATGGTGTCATTAGATGTATGGCACGTTGCTTCATCTTACTGGAAATAACCTTCTCTCAATTCGATATCATCCAGCTGCTCCACAAAGGTCTTGAAGATACCCATATAAACTTCAGTGTCTACAGTCGTACCAAAGAAACTGGTTACAAGTTCCATGGTGTCATTAGATGTATGGCACGTTGCTTCATCTTACTGGAAATAACCTTCTCTCAATTCGATATCATCCAGCTGCTCCACAAATGTCTTGAAGATACCCATGTAAACTTCAGTGTCTACAGTCGTATCAAAGAAACTGGTTACAAGTTCCATGATGTCATTAGATGTATGGTACATTGTTCCATCTTTCTGGAAATAACCTTCTCTGAATTCGATATCATCCAGCTGCTCCACAAAGGTCTTGAAGATACCCATATAAACTTCAGTGTCTACAGTCGTATCAAAGAAACTGGTTACAAGTTCCATGGTGTCATTAGATGTATGGCACGTTGTTCCATCTTTCTGGAAATAACCTTCTCTCAATTCGATATCATCCAGCTGCTCCACAAAGGTCTTGAAGATACCCATACAAACTTCAGTGTCTACAGTCGTATCAAAGAAAATGGGACCAATGATCCTGGAAGCTGACACCGTGCACCATCATGCAGTGGGGTTTCGTGGATCATTTGGGGGGGGGGGGGTTTACAGCAGCCCAATATATGGTGTTTTGTGTGTTTATGTAGCCTGACAGATGATATTGAATTGAGAGAAGGTTATTTCCAGCAAAATGGAGCAACGTGCCTTACATCTAATGACACCATGGAACTTGTAACCAGTTTCTTTGATAATCAAATATTCTCAAAAGATCTGTTGCTCCCCAGATCCCCTGACCTAACCTTACCGGATTTTTTCTTGTGGGGGTATCTAAAAAATAGAGTGTACAAGAATAGGCCATGGACAATTGATGTTCTCAAGGAATCCATTCAAACCGAAATAAGTAACATTGGCGAGAATACTCTCCGTAAAATTTCAGAGAACATGATGAGACAGGTATAGATGCTGGTGGAGGACACTTCCAACATTTTCTCTGAGATGTAAATAGTGTAATGTAATCTCCCAATTGTGTATTATATTCTCCCAAAGTTGCACGTATATCCTATTATTGCTTCAAAAGTGATGGCTTATAGAAATGGTTCAGGTTTATATGGATCGCACTATATTATTTTGACACATTGTTCTCAATTTTGTATAGCAGTTTAGTGGTAATTGCTGTATCCCATAGTTATGAAGTTTTATGATTAGTGTATTAATATTTATGTGGTCGAATGCGTTAGAAAAATCCAGAAAAACTGTATTTACATTTTCTTTCCTGTCTATTGCATTTATAAGGATGTCATTTCCTTTACAGATAGCATATATTGTTGATTTTGTTTAATCCAAATTGATTTTGTAATTATTGCAAAAACTGTGTAGCTGATTTAGAAATAGTGTGTGTGTCTAATGCTCAGGAATTGACAAACAAGTCATTCTCCTTTTATTTAGAAATAGTCCTATTATTTTGGGAAATTTTGAGCATAACAATATTGGTTGTAATTTTCCCTTTCTAACTTTGACTTTTTTTATATATTGGTCTTACATTAAAAACGTAACCCATGGCATAATAGTCCCAAGTGGGTCTGAGTCTACCAACCCGACTGCCGACCTCACACCCACTTATGCAAGACAGAGGAGGGCGATCATCCAACCGATATGGGGAGGAGATGTGGTCAGTATGTCGGCATCCTCAGCCGGAATGTTGGCTTTCTTGACCAGGGCTGCTTACCTATCGTAAGCTCCTCACTTTCCTAACAATGCTGAGTGGGCACTCGCTTTCCATGACCAAGGACCAAGGTATGCTGCCTTAGCCCGCAACGCCACAGCTCAGGACATTGGTCTTACATTACCTTTTTAGTAAATTATATTTCATAGTGTTGTTCCTCAAACTGTTTTACTAATGCATTGTGATGTATACTTTTTTGTAATTAATGATCTCCAAGAGTGAAATGATGCTCAAATGAGCCCAGGGTTCATAGAGCTTAGAGTTACCTGACTTTCATATCTCAGTATAAGGGAAACCCTGGAAAAAAAACTTATCGAGGTAGCTCACCCTGACTGAGAATCAAACTTGGGCTCTCTTGGACGTGAGTCAGATGCCCTACTGTCTGCTATAGAGGTAGGCATGAGACATACACCAATCATTTTCAGACATGCTCTTATTATTAATATTGCCAGTATATCTTAACTGAGAATATTTTCTGACTACTTTTCTGAAGTATTATTATTTATTTCAGATCAGAATTAGAATGGGAACTAGAAGTGAGCCCTCGTGGAGAATTGTTCTACATAGAGTCAAATCCTGTAGAGGAAACCACCTGCAACTCTGTGGCAATCCCTTCCCCAGCAACTGCAACTAAGGATGTCACCAATAAAGTTGTGAGAAACAAAAATTTCACAAAAGGTTAGAGTTAAGCTAATAAACAGAAACTTAAAATAAAAAGAAATCTATTTAGTGAAACCAATTCATAATCAGGGGATTATACATTTTATGAGTTTCACTCAAAGCACTTTAATGCACTATATGCTTTTAGTAGTCATTTAAGTCAATAACTATTGATGAGGCATATGATTGATTCATACATAAAAAGCAGAAGATAACAGTGAAGCAACAATTACTACATAAAATATAATGTAACTTTGTAGGTTCATGAAATAAAATGTCCAGGTTACAAGCACTAAAAATTGCTCTTTTTTTCTGTAGAAACAAATATGTTACATACACATACAACTTGCAAGGTCATTGACCACAAAAGAGTTCACTTTTACAGCTGTTCATGCACACACATCCAATTACCGACTGACTGACTGTGGCAGGCGGCATCTCCTTTTATAGCTACTGACTATTCCAGAAATTTGTGGAATGTTCTCAAACATCAGGACGGCATTAGAAGAAATACGAACCCTCCAGAAATCCATCTCCTTCCCCCCTCTGTTTCGGCAAGCTTGCACTGCCCACCAATTAATATAGGGTCACGTTTTGCAGCAATTACTCAGTTCCTGATGAAGGCCATAGAATGTAAAATGGCCGAAAGCTCGATCTTCTTAAATTTGACGCGGCTGATCACCCGTGAAGCCTTAATCAATAATGTTCGCTGCGAAAGCTTCAAGTCTTACAAGCATTGAGGTGTGAGCAGTAGCATTATTGCACTGCAATTTCCATAGTTTTGCCATAATTTTGGTCTACATCTCTGATATGATTCTGCAATTTTCCAGAACCACTTTCTTTACTCCTTCCATATTGTCTGTCGTCAGTAATGGATGCGCAAGGGTGTCCGAGTGGTTGTCTTCCTAATCCTCCTTGAAACTCCTCTACCACTTAAAAGCTCTCGTCTTATGCATAGGAGATTTGCCAAAAGCCACAGTCAACATTTTAAGTGCTGTGCTGCATTTTTTACCAAATTCGTTATAGCTACAAGAAATATGAGTATTTCTGTTAGTACTAACTAAAGAAGCATTCTCTTTAATTACAATGAGGCACTGTTATACAGGGTGTCCCACCTAACTCTGTGACCTCAAATATCTCCGAAATGAAACAAAATATGAAAATTCCAACTGGCCAAAAATATACCTTTGTCAGGGGCTCACACAATGAGAAGGTATACACAATCCATAAAGGTAAACAAATAACACTTCCAACACCAAGTTACATTCTTTAAAATGGAACATGTATGTTTATTCTAGCAACATGAAAACTAGAGCTACAATTGATGATAACACACTTGGTTTCACGTTTTTAAACCTCATACATTCTGAAATACATGGCTGTTAGAGGATGGCAATGGCGCCACCGTTTCTAACTTAATGCAACACATGTACTTCTGTGCTCAGAGCAGGGGTTGCTTGCACTGGCCTGTAGCCTGCTATAAACAAACCGATATCAACTCGGCACGTTCTAGCTTCAGGCTACTAGTGTCTTCTAGTCTGGTCTGCTGTCATACTGTAACGTAGTTCACGTATATTTCAGATATTGCTTTCCATATTGACACATTAAACCATGTTCTCGTGTGGCTTGTAACAGTTGCCATCATCTAGTCGACATGTCGGCCTTGAGTAATGAAGAAAACCTGCATGTTATTTTCATTTATGGCGAATATTGCAGAATTGCAACTGTGGCATTGTACGCTGAATGCTACCCAGATTAACGGTGTCCTTTGCCTTGTACCATTGTCAACATGTGCACGAAACTCAGGGAAACAGGAAGCTGAGCTCCCACAAAGCAACAGTGTATAAAGACAGCAAC
Organism: Mantis religiosa; assembly: GCA_030765055.1. Classification (NCBI taxonomy): domain Eukaryota; kingdom Metazoa; phylum Arthropoda; class Insecta; order Mantodea; family Mantidae; genus Mantis; species Mantis religiosa. Next base: position 735,958 of record JAUKNK010000099.1, on the reverse strand, counting down.
TGGCACTGGAAACGAAATTGCCGTTCTGGCTGCTGTAGCGCACAATCCTAAGGTGAGTGTCCGACAGATTGCACGAGGTTCTGGAATAAGCTGCATTAGTATAAGCAGAATTTTGCAAGGCATGTTTCATCCGTTCCATATCTCACTGCACCAGAACTGTACGGGAATGACTTTGAATCGCACATTGTATTCTGTCGTTTTGCACTTCAGCGGTAGCAAGGTAATCCAGCATTCCTAAGTAATACATTGTTTACAAATCATAGTCATGTGAATCTGTGGAACATGCACCACTGGTCCGTGCAAAATCCCCACTGGATTGGCCAAATTGCTCATCAATGACAATGGAGTGTCATTGTTTGGTGCAGTATCTTGGTAACCGTATTTTAGGTCCCTATTTTTATCAGGGAACATTAAACGGTTAGCGATATGCATCATTTCTGCAACACACTCTACCTCTTCTCATGTAGGATGTAGGATTGGAAATGCATCTATCAATGTGGTTTCAGCATGATGGGTGTCCCGCACATTATGCACAAGTTTCCAAAAATGTTGTGGATGTGAAGTTTTCAAATAGGTGGATAGGACGGGGAGGTCTTGAACGATGACCAGTTTTGTCTCCGGACTTGACAGCATTGGACTTCTTTCTCTGGGACACAGTGAGTGTATCAAGAACCGCCAACGACAGTAGAGGATATGCAACATCGTATTACTGCAGTGTGTGCAACAATATCTGTAGAAACATGGCAATCCGTGCAACATTCTCTTGTTATTACTAGATTCCAAAAGTGTATTGATGCAAATGGTTAGCACTTTGAACATCTGTTGAAGTGACAGGGTTTTATCAGACAAGACACTACTGTGATTTGTAGGTGCATTTTCCATGCCAGATGTAATGCACAACAGTGAGGTTTCTGAGGGCTATAGGCCACTAGTAAATGTGTTTAGAAAAGCGGAACCAAGTGTGAATAGAGCTAGACTGAAAAATTCAATGCCATAGCCGGGATTTGAACCACGGATCTCCCGCTCTCCATGGTTCAAATCCTGGCTATTGCATTGAACTTTTCAGTCTGGCTCTATTCATTCAAACCTTAGCCTACACATGGCTAGTGTGGAAGAAATGATTATTTCCATCAATTTACATGGAACCAAGTGTGTTATCACTAATTGTAGCTCTAGTTGTCATTTAGCTAGAATAAAGGTACATGTTCCATATACACAAATATAATCTGACTTTGTGGGTTCTTAGAATTAAAAGTCCAATTTGCAGAAATTCAAAATGTTCTTTATTTCCATAGAAATGCACTTTGTTCACCTCTGACAGCAGCAGAATAACGTAACACACACGTATGCAATCTTCAAGTCTGCTACTGCACCTTGTCACCAATGCTGAACTGATGCTTCTCTGCGCTCCCTCATGGCTTCCCGCCAATACTGAGCTGTCTAGTCCAGTCCATCACTTATATACAATCATTCGCTGTATCACGAAGGTTGGCGAAACTTCCCAAAGCTTGACGCCCTTTCGAGGTGGAAGGGGAAGAAACGGTCCAGTAACTTCCCTGGTTTCTTCTCTCCCCACCCCGTCTCTCCTCGGCACATCATTAGCGCTGCACATGGGTGTAGGCGTGGCTTTAATGCTATCCGTCTCCCTCACTCCCTGCTTCTCTTTCTCTCTCTCGCCACGTAATAGGCACCTCGCGACAATAATAATTTGTAACATAAATGCATCACTTATAACAAATGATGAATGTTTTCTTATAAATTGAATAGGATCGCGATTTCGTGAACATTTTATTCACATCCTCAGCCAGAGCCTTAAACAATCTCGTCAACATTACAGTCGTTAGATGTCACTATATTTTTGTCAGTACTACCAAATAGTCACATATAGTGACTGTAACGTTGACGAGATTGTTTAAGGCTCTGGCTGAGGATGTGAATAAAATGTTCACGAAATCACGATCCTTATCAATTTATAAGAAAACATTCATCATTTCTTATAAGATAAGTGAAGTTTTTATGTTACAAATTATTATATTTGTATATATTTGTTTGCTTCACTGTTAATAGCTTCATATTTTACGTATATATTTTCCATTTAAAAAATACAACTTGGTATTAGAAATGTTATTTGTTTACCTTTGTGGATTGTGCATACCTTCTCATTGTGTGGGTCCCTGACATAGGTACATTCCTGGCCAATTGGAATTTTCATATTTTGTTTCATTTCAGAGATATATGCGGTCACAGTGTTAAGTGGGATAACCTGTATAAATACACAGTGTTCATTTTTATTCGTTATTTCCTGCCCTCCGATTAAGCAAGAATGACGTCATAGTTGACTGGTGAGTCTATCATAAAATCATAGTGCCCTCTACGGAGAAAAAGCGGTAATTTTTGCGGAACAGTAAGCAAATTACAGCGCTCTCAGTGTGGTTGCTCTAGCAACTAATGCAACCAGTTTCCCCTGGATATGAACACAGACCACCGTGTCTTCATGGTTGAATGCTGCTTTCGTACCGGCATTAAAATTGGTGCAACATATAAATATAGTTTAAACCGCTGCATAGAGGAGTTTATGCAACGCTATCCGACATTCAAACAAGTCCCTCGGAGCGTAATGTTGTCAAAAGTGTCCAGGTACCGTCAAATTGACATACTTTTGTTTGCAACGTAAACGTCTTATGTTTTATCAGTATAAAATATAAATTTTTTGTCATTCTCACACTTAATTTAAATATCTATTAATTTTGGTATCCTTATGCCTTTTAAAACCAATAGATGCATCAAACATTTCCAAGATACAGGATCAGTTACTCGCAAAAAGAGAGACACTGGACGCTATAAAGTGACTGGTCCCAATCTAGAAGCAATAAATAATGTTATGACAGAAAGGCCTCAAGCATACCTTCTCGCACTACAGACAGTGTTTAAGGGGAAGAGAGAAAGGAAATATAAGAAAATGGACACATATGACTATGTACTAGAGATATTTTCTTGTTTAGACTTGGATAAAAGCTTTGTACATATTGTAACACTAATTTATTTTTTATTCCTAGAACATGTTCTGCTAATTTTTTGGTTTGTAATGAAGTTACATTGTGAGGAAACTGTGAGTGACAGAAAAGAATTGAGATCAAATTGAAATATTTCTATTTTATGTGACAGATTTGCAATATGCATATATGTCTACTATAACAGAAAAACAGATGCTCAATGTGAAATAAGCATTCATTGACTTATCATTTCGTGTATTTTTCATAGTATAATTTTATGGCTGCATAATTAGCTTTGCAGTGCACTGCATTGCAGTAAATAGTTTTTTTAAAGACAGTATCGTATCTATGCAGCAGGCAAAATTACGCACCTTTATATTACGCTGGCAGACCCACCTCTCAAATAGTATATTTACTTGACGGTAGAGGAAGGCCTCAAAGCTGTTGTCAACACATCTAATATGATCATAAGCCGCTAGGGGAATCATATATAAACTCGCTCCATCAGCGATGCTATTGATGACATCAAATTTGAGGTAAAATTACAGATAAAAATGAGCACTGTGTATAGTGGTGATAGTAATAGTGATGAAAGATTATTTTCAAGTTGTTTAAAACTGCTCTTTCCTTGCTTGTGCTTTAGGGAAGCTTGTACAGCTAATTAGGAGGCGAAATAGCAAGAGGCGTTTAAATAAATCAGTTCCTGCAGTTTTGGATGCTCAGACAGTTCCACAAAGTGAGGCACCTGGTTCTTGTTTGCCTTCTATGAGTAAAGTTACTTTTCAAGATTGGAAGGTTAGTATTCCTTTTTAGTTTTGTACATTAATTCTGTTAACTGGTTAATGTTTAGATATTAAGATTATTTGGAAAATATTTACATTGCTTTCAGGAAGGTGAAGTTCGGGATGTGAGTCTTTCAGTAGATCCTAGAGGCCAACATAATCTTGGTCGAAGAGCAACATTGTGTGAGACATTACTAGGTCTTGCCATTAGCACTTTTGCAGATGAAAGACGTATCATGGTAGCTGGTTTTATTCCAAATGGTGAAGCCATTAAACATCGTAGTATAAAAATTGGTAAATATTAATTTGTCTTATAGATAAGTAATGACAGTTATTTAACTATGTTTATACTGTATATATAGTTTGTCAGTGCAATTTATATGGTGCTATGGTTATTGTTAAAGTAATGGCAGATAGCAGTTGGGAAGTTTTTAAAGTTTAGGTAACAAATTGCGTAGAAAATGAAGCTAGTTACAGTGAAGCAATAAGTATTATACAGATATAACTATTTGTAACAAAAAACTTTACTTATCTTAAGATAAAAAATAACAAAAGAAGATTGAAAAATTTAAAAATCAAATAACTTTTAATGATATTTCTACCCTTAAAAAAATAAAAGACAATTATAATTTTAAAAAATTTACTTACCATCCTTGGGTTAATAAACAATTTCAAAAAGTTTTTAAAGAGTTTGGTATAACTTTGGTTCCTCAAAACAAATATAATATTAAAATATTCCAATGTCTAAGGACTATGATACAATGAAGCACAAAATTAATATAATTTTAAGTCAAACTAATACTTAATGCTCCACTTATTGCTAGTATTTACATAGAACTTGTTTCGTTAGGATCTTCCTAACATCATCAGCTGTTGTTGACTAATGGACGTTGGTTTGGTGAACTTCTTGGAGGTGATATGTGCATCTCTGTTGGTATCTTGATGAACTTGAAGTTTGGGTTTCTTCAAAGGTAATGTCGAAATTAAACAATTTTCGTTCATATTTCATTAACCATAATCTTCATAAAGAAACAATCTCACAATGGCACACGTTTCTTCTCCTTGATACAGAACGTCTAATGTGCATGTGCGGAACTGTAATAGCAGCGCTTCAGTGGAGATAAATTGAAACAGAACTTACTTTCTGAATGCCCCTTGTATATTAACTAACCTTTCCCCGTATTGACCACTGTGGAACATCTAAATGCTATGACAAGTCACTATTTGAATTGGATTTTCTCTAATATGATGTAACAGATATACTAGTGTAAATCAGTTCTCAGAACCTCTTTTGTAAGAGCAGGTTGCACCACAAGCAAGTGAGAGGATGGGAATTAGATAGACTTGTATGTTACACTGCATTACTACTTGCCACCTAAATTGTCTGCACATATAAGAACACTGTTATTTCAATTTAAAATTATACCTGTTTACTTTTCTGCACAGGTGATTGGCTGAGGAGTATAAATGGTCAAGAGGTAACTTACCAAACTGTTAATTCAGTTCTGGCAACTACCACAGGCCCCTGCAAGGTAACATGAAATGAATTAAAAGTATTCTGACTATACTGGTCGCCAATCTAGAAAGTGATTGACATTTCGTGTGGAGAGAGAGGCGATGTTGCCGCTTATTGCTGCCATGTGGAGAGCGTGATATGATTACACGTGCAAAGGTGATTCAGTTGCAATTGCAATGAGTATTTATTATTATTATTATTATTATTATTATTATTATTATTATTATTATTATTATTATTATTATTATTATTATTATTATTATTATTATTATTATTATTATTATTATTATTATTATTATTATTATTATTATTATTATTATTATTATTATTATTATTATTATTATTATTATTATTATTATTATTATTATTATTATTATTATTATTATTATTATTATTATTATTATTATTATTATTATTATTATTATTATTATTATTATTATTATTATTATTATTATTATTATTATTATTATTATTATTATTATTATTATTATTATTATTATTATTATTATTATTATTATTATTGTTATTATTATTATTATTATTATTGTTATTGTTATTGTTATTGTTATTGTTATTGTTATTGTTATTGTTGTTGTTGTTGTTGTTGTTGTTGTTGTTGCTGCTGCTAGAACATGCAAGAACACATCAATGTAAAGACCATCGTAACATAAGAGGCATACCTGTGACATTTTGATGCTTATTGAAGTGGGAAATGCCGCCTACATACTTTACCGGGAGTTTCTAATTTAGATCCCAATGCCTGACTTTCTTCTTTAAAATACTTTTCTTTCTGAATCTTAACCACAGTGTTCTTACTGATACCTAGAGCACGTGAAGTCCTATCAAGCACCTTAGAGAGTGGAATAATAGGCTCCCCTTACAATTTCTCCTCTTCAAAGTATTCTCTCACAGAGCATATTACTCGTATTTCCCGTACCTGTCCTTTAATTGGAATACCTTTACCAAATTTAGTTCTATTTGGTTGCCGAGCATGTTCAGGTTTTCGCTTGTCACTATTTTAGACATAATTAAATATTCATTAAAACACAATTGCAGATGATCACAACACACGCACATATACACGAACTCACACACACGTAAACCAGGGGAAATTGTCAGAAAATGCAAGGGAACTTGCCAGTACAGGATCTCTTACTGTTGTATATAAAATAAGAACAGCATCATATACGTGAAGGCATTCTGTTTATGTAGTGTTATCAAAAGAGAAACAAAAACCGAGGTATTGTGTTTACTGCAGTGTTTGTGTAACTTGCTCACTCGCAGGTCATGCTAAGCACATGTTAGAATATTGGCAATCAAGGTTTAGTGCCTAACATTGTCATGGAAATGTCTCGACTCTAATTGGTCCTTCTAATGCTTGCTTTGACAACCGTTATGACGTACTCATCCCCTCCCGTTTATTTACAGCGTTTTTCCGTGTGCTTACTAACTGTCAATCACATTCTAGTTTGGCGACCAGTATAATAATGTAAGTAATCAAGAATACAGATGATAATTGGATATATATGTATCACTTCCAGATTGAGTTGAAGATCCAAAGAATTGCAGGCTGTGACGTTACTGCGCAGCTCTCAGTTGACTGTCAACAAAAGGTTGGTATGTGAACACTGACGTTTCTTACCAACTTAAGTGAGAATATCAAAATAGGCTTGAAAAATTCAGTGCTCTGTCTGGGACTAAAACAACAAATCTTCAGCTCTGTGTATTGAATCTCTTATTAATCAGATGAAAGAACTTAGAGTGGCACTAAATCTTCTTGTCTGCTTCAAGTGTCCTGGTAAACCTTAAAGGCAATCTTTCCAACTTTGATGTAACTTTCCAACAAATGGTTGGTTATTTTTGTCTTTATGAAAAGTTGTTTCATTATTGGAAGAAATATTTCCTTTGTAAATGTATCTTTTCTGCATCAAATTTGAAATAACATAAAAATCAGCATTTGTAATATAATTCTGCATCAATTTTCTTAAAAAAAATATTAATTCAATATTTTCTTTTGTACTTCCTATATTAAACATCACTAATTTTAATTAAAATTATTATGATTAAAAGTGTTATTAAAAGTTAAGCTAATTTCATAACAAAAGATCTCTAAGAATAAGTGGTGGACAACACGGCGCTGGGGCGGGTTTTCTCCGGGATCTCCGGTTTCCCCCGCCATCTCATTCCACCGGTGCTCCATCTTCATCTCATGTATCATCAGTGTCATTGCCTGCGGTGCTGTATGTAGTAAAAGCGGGCGTTAAACACTACACATTTCATTTCATTTCTAAGAATAAGTCATGTATTAAAACTTAAAACTTCATTTACGTTTATATTGTGACTTCTACTTCGTAGAATTAAAAGTCTTGTTTGCAGAAATTTAAAATGCTCTTTATTGCAGTAAACAGTAACTTTGTACACCCTTTGCAGCAGTAAAAATGATGTGACATACACAACAGCAGTCTTCAAGGTCGTCTCGTTTGCCCCGCTGCAAGTAAACAAACTAAAGAAATTACTGCGGTACACTTCAGATGTCCACTGTCACAATAATCGTCACACAACTACACCACTAACTCTATTAACAACTGACTCTGCTCTAACACTTTGGAGAGTTTTTATACCTCCAGTCAATTGTTGTAGAAAGCAGTCGATCGTTCAATAACAATTGCAATGCAGCGAGAGAAAGACGGAATTATCTGTGTCTCTTTCTCTCTCAGCAAGCACTTAGCACTGTGCGCCACTATCTGTCTCTGCCCACGCATAGTTTCAGCTTTGTGGCTGCTCCAACCAACAATGCGATCGGCGACAATATTAGAAACAGGAACGTTATCGGCCCCATCATCAGCTGATTAGCAACTGACCCCTAGCTGCAAATTTGACTGTCCTCTGGGTCTCTTGTAATTGGTCCTTTCTTTTGGAAGTTTTCCTACATAACTGCATTATCACTCACCAGTGGCATATCAAAATTTAAAATATGTAAAATAATTTAGTTAATTGATGGGAATTAATCATTTCTTCATACTAGCCATATATAGACTAAGGTTTTCGATAGAGTCAACATGAAAAATTCAATGCCACGGCCGGGATTTGAACCACGGATCTCCTGGTTTCCGTCCAGTCTCTCTAACCCATTGACCTACCATGGCCAACTTTCCGTCATGACATTAAATTCTCCAATTGACTCATATATTTCCCAGTAGACCACTAGGAGCTCTCGCATTCGAGATACACCGTTTGTGGCGGCTTGCTATTGTAAGTCTATTGGCAGTGGCATTGAATTTTTCATGTTGACTCTATCTATAAAAAATTTTAGCCTATATATGGCTAATGTGAAGTAATTACTTTCCATCAATTAACTAAAATAATAAGAGTTAAATGATGAAGCCTGGGGCTCAAGTACTTACGATAGTAAGTCGTCAAAGACGGTATATCTTAAATGCGAGAGCCTCTAGTGGTCTACCGGGGAAATATAGAGTCAAATGGAGAATTTGATGTCAGGATGGCACGTTGGCCATGGTACCTCAATGGGTTAGAGTGACTGGATGGAAACCAGGAGATCCGTGGTTCAAATCCTGGCCATGGCATTGAATTTTTCATGATGACTCTGTTCTGGAACAATTTAAATTTTACTGACGCCGCTAATGGTGTAGAAGGTGATTTCCCCTCAATAGTCGTATTATGCAATTCCCATTCTACCTAAGCCATGACATCACTTATTGGCGCCAGCAAGGCATGTTACGTATGAATCCACCATGTGGCAATAACCCTTCCTTTATATGCAACATCAATAAATCTAATAAAAACCTATTTCAAAGTATAAACTTGAAAGAAGCATAGGGATAGTGAAGCACAAATTAGTACAAAAGTGAATCGCGAGTATATTGACACATTGCTTCACTCACACTGTTTATTCACAGGACATGTTTCAAGAGCTCTTGCTCCTATCTTCAGCTGATACTCGACTAGTGCAAGTTGTAGTGGTTTCTTCTTTCTCCGTATTGTCAATAGATGGCGTGATGTACTTGTCAAAGATGTCCGGTGGTGGAGTTTCAAAATTCATGACTCTATGACGATTTTTGTTGTTGAAGATTTTTTCCCATACCCTCTTGAGTCCCGAGGATACGTCTGAAGGTTAATTTTCTTGAAACTTATAATACTAGGTGATACAGACACAAATAAGGTAAAAATATAAGAAAAATATTTTTTATTGTTTTTAAAATGATTTTACAGGTGGTATCATATGTGATACCTGCGGACTATATTCATACAAATACATGAGGTTGAAGTTAATAGTGCTCTAAACATAATGACAACAGTTTAATGAAAACACCTTAACATGACTTAGTGTGAAACAGCAAAACAATTTCTTTCACTTGTGAGGCATAGGAAGGTTTTACATGCGGTACATCAAACAAAAGTTAGGCCCCTACAACCCCCGAATCTACATTTTTATTTATTTATTTTTTTATTTATTATTAATTTTTTTTTTTTTTTTTTTTTTTTTTTTTTTGCTTATGGTTCATCATCTCAGGCATATGTTTAGCATTTAGCATCCTGAAATGTATAGATGGCACATCTTTTGCTGCTCTTGTCCGTTTTATTGGTGAACCACCATCTCCATCACTGTCTTCAGAGCTCGACCCTGAACTTTGCACATTTTCTGACACCCCATAAAAAAGAAGGTTTTGAGCAAAATCAAGCTTGAAAGCTTGATACTGCAATATGTCTTTCCTCTTAAATTGGTTAATTTGAGCTGCATGCTTGTATTCCAACCATGCTGCTGCAATAGCAAAGTCTATGAAATGGTGGATTGTCCTAATTGTCCATTTGCTAGTCCTACTACTCTATCCAGGAGATCCACAACACCCATAAATGTATTATATTTGGTAATTGCATTTGGTCGAGGAATCTGCACATAAACTTTGTCTTTCTTTGACCAACGTTGAATTTGGACAGCAGGATCAACACCAAAAGCTGAAGAAGCAACATAAACCAGTTTGTTATCAAGCCATTTAATTACAGCCATTCTTTCATCAGTCTTTACCAGCTGATCCAAAGAGCCTCCGCCTTCCCTTTCAAATCTGAACCCCTCTTGAAATTTACACTTTTTATCCCTCTTGAAATTTACACGTTTGCTTCTAATTACTGCTTACACAGACTTGTGCCTCCATTTAGGACCTCTGTGTTGTATCTCAGTCAAAGGCACCTCGTCATCCTCTGAATCAGATGATGACTTAACTGCTGGTGTTGTTGGTCTGATTGACAAATCACCTTCATGTTCATGAAACTCAAATTCCGAAATATTAGGGTCCTCCACTGCCAATAGTTCCACGATTTCTTCGTCAGTTAAGCCTTTGGGAAAAAGAGAAAGGTTAATTTATTATTTATTATATATTTATAAATATTAAATTATTAAAGTATCTCATATATACCTATACTAACCTGCATGTAATGCTAATATAAAATAACTAAAACTTGCAAGAAAACACACCATACCTTGCAAAACAAACAAACATGCGATTATAACCTACAAGACAGGAGTAGCCCATTTTGTAATAATTGGGTCCCGAGGTATCACATATGATACCATAAAAAAATAGACAATTTTTAACATTAATAACATTTCAGTAACTAAGATATTTATTTAAATGTTAAATGAAACACTTCTAAATATAAATAAACACTTAAAGTTGTGAAATTGCAAAAGAATATACATATTTACCTCTCTTGCATCCCCACATGTCGATTGGCTCCGGAACAAACAATTTCCAACTGTTGCTGCCACCTATGAATTGCGCCAGTAAGTTAAAACAAATGACGAACATAATGCTCAGGACGTATACTTTGCGATACTGGCAGGCCCACTTGCTTAGCTTATCAGCTAAGGACGGGAAAAATTCTAAACCGGAGGTATCATATATGATACCTACGGACGCTAGAGGATACGGAAAGGTCTATGGGGTGATTAACGTATTTTATTAGAGATGTTTCCAAATTGATGTCATGTCTAGTATTCAAAAAATGAAAAGCCACTGCTGATTTTCTGTTTCACCATTTTTAATGTTTCTCATATGTTCTTTAGTTCTGATGTTAATATTTCTTTTTGTTTTTCCTATATAAATTTTAGGGCAAGTTTCACATTTGATCTCATATATTCCTGGTTTTTCTTTGGTAGTGATTGAATTTTTGGGAGGGCCTTTTAACAAATTTCTGATATTAAACCTATTTTGAGGTGCAAGAGTTATGTTGTGTTTTGAGAAGATTTTTTGGAATTTGTTATAGGTTGATGGGTGGAAGGTGAATTTTTTAAAAAGTTTTTTCTCTTTTTCTCCTGTAGGTTCTAGGGTGGTGGTTTCTTTTATTTTCTTAGCTTTGTTGAGTCTGTTAACAGTTTTGTCTACTAAATTTGGGTTGAAACCGTTGGATATAGCTACTTTTTTTATGTGTAGGTATTCTTCTTGATAATCTTCTCTGTTTTGTTAATGAAGATTTTTTCCCATACGGAAAGGTCTATGGGGTGATTAACGTATTTTATTAGAGATGTTTCCAAATTGATGTCATGTCTAGTATTCAAAAAATGAAAAGCCACTGCTAATTTTTCTGTTTCACCATTTTTAATGTTTCTCATATGTTCTTTAGTTCTGATGTTAATATTTCTTTTTGTTTTTCCTATATAATGAAAAACCAGTAGTCTACACAAAAGCAGACAAGGGTAACAAAATAGTAATATTGGACGAAGAAGACTATCGCAAAAAAATGGACAACCTTTTAAACGGAAAAGAATTTGTTAAACTAGAAAACAATCCATTAAAGAAAGCATGCAAATCTGTGGAATTAGCAATTAAAAACATTAAAATCATGACTAAAAGAGATAAATTGAACAATAAAATAGACAGTCCAAAAACACCATACATATATGGTTTACCCAAAATACATAAACCTGAAATTACCCTCAGACCAATAATTAATAACATTGATGCACTCACTTACCAACTATCAAAATGGCTGGTTCAAATCTTCAGATCGTTCACAAAATTTGAAAATTTAAGTATCAAAAGCTCGTTTGAATTGTTAAATCTCCTGATGGACACAAAGATCAGCTCTACAGATGCTTTAGTTTCCTTTGACGTCATTTCTTTATATCCAAGTATACCGACCAATGAGCTTATTCCACTTCTCAAAAAATGGCTGGAATCAATACAAATAACACCTGAATAAATAGAAGAACTTTCACACCTTACAGAAATTTGTATCAATCAAAATTTTTTCAGCTTTAATGGACAGATCTATAAACAAAAAACGGGCCTAGCTATGGGCAACCCATTGTCTCCCTACTTGGCAGATTTATTCATGAGTGCTTTTGAAACACATATCACAAAAGCTTTTCCAAATTATATCAAAGTGTGGTATCGCTATGTTGACGACATTTTTGCAATAGTACCTAAAAAACTCATACAAGATGGTCTTAAACTTTTGAATATACAAAATCCAGCTATAAAATTTACATTGGAAACAGAAGAGGATGGTGTGCTCCCCTTTTTGGACATCAAGATCAAAAAAATGAACAACAAACTCACTTTTGGTATCTACAGGAAACCGACACACACAGATAATTACATTAAGAACAACAGTTTCAACCCAAAACAACACCGACATGCCATTTTCAACAGTTTAATCTTTCGGATGATCAACTTTCCACTAAACAGAGAAGATTATCAAGAAGAATACCTACACATAAAAAAAGTAGCTATATCCAATGGTTTCAACCCAAATTTAGTAGACAAAACTGTTAACAGACTCAACAAAGCTAAGAAAATAAAAGAAACCACCACCCTAGAACCTACAGGAGAAAAAGAGAAAAAACTTTTTAAAAAATTCACCTTCCACCCATCAGCCTATAACAAATTCCAAAAAATCTTCTCAAAACACAACATAACTCTTGCACCTCAAAATAGGTTTAATATCAGAAATTTGTTAAAAGGCCCTCCCAAAAATTCAATCACTACCAAAGAAAAACCAGGAATATATGAGATCAAATGTGAAACTTGCCCTAAAATTTATATAGGAAAAACAAAAAGAAATATTAACATCAGAACTAAAGAACATATGAGAAACATTAAAAATGGTGAACCAGAAAAATCAGCAGTGGCTTTTCATTTTTTGAATACTAGACATGACATCAATTTGGAAACATCTCTAATAAAATACGTTAATCACCCCATAGACCTTTCCATATGGGAAAAAATCTTCAACAACAAAAATCGTCATAGAGTCATGAATTTTGAAACTCCGCCACCGGACATCTTTGACAAGTACATCATGCCATCTATTGACAATACGGAGAAAGAAGAAACCACTACAACTTGCACTAGTCGAGTATCAGCTGAAGATAGGAGCAAGAGCTCTTGAAACATGTCCTGTGAATAAACAGTGTGAGTGAAGCAATGTGTCAATATATTCTCGATTCAATTTTGTACTAAAAACCTATTTGTTACATCATATTCCTTTCACTAGTAACCTGTTTGTACATTAATGTTGTTGCAGGTGGTGCAGCAGTCTGAATTAGTGAAGCAGCTCATAGGAATAGGAGTTGAAGATGAATTGGCATCAGTATTGCAAGAACTTCCAATAGGGGTATTATACCTGACTCAGGATGGTCTTCGAGAAGATGGTCCTGAGGACCAAGGAATATTGTACTGCTATCCTCCTCCTCCACAGAAGAATCTTCTTAGTACTTCAAGAGGTGCCTTTCTTACTCTTCATCATTTGCTTCCAGATATAGCACCTTCTGCTCCATTAAGGTGAGTATAATAATCTGCTTTGGTTTTATTTTCTAAACTGTTGCCCATATTTCTTTAAGTATGGTATTTCAGCCTTTGTAGATCCATTCAATGGATTCTGTAAATTATATTTCTTTAGTGGTAATTAAATGCATTTAAGCATATTCTGCAAATGTTTATCTCAATTAAATGAAGTAGATCGAAAAATAAAAGTAAAAAGAGTAAATTAAATTTAAAGGACATTCAATTAATAACTCTAAACAACACTTACTTTTTAAATTTCCTGGAACGTTGTAAAAACTATTTGTAGTCAGTTTATTGACACTTGTCACTTAAACAAATATAACAATTTGTAACAAAAACTTCACTTAACTTAAGAAAATGATGTTAATTCTTCTTTCTAATTGAGATCGATTTCACGAACTCTTTGTCTGCATCTTCAGTCAAAGAAAACCACAGGAGAAAATTGTTATATTTGTATAATATTCACTGCTTCACTGTAGCTAGCTTCATTTTCTACGTAATCACTTGTCACTTACTTTTTTATATTATTGAGGGACTAGTTTCAAAGGCCATTACCTCCATTTTCAATCTCTCTCTAACTAGCACCTGTTGTTGTCTGCTCTCCTCTCACTGGTGGTGGAACTATGAACTTCTTTGTCAAAATATCTACTGGTGGGATTTCGACATTCATTACGCAGTCCTTATTTTTCCGTAAGTTCTCCCATGTTGTCAGTTTATTTTGGTTTATCACTCCTTTAAATAATTTTGGATTTGGATCAGTCATAGCAATGTATGTGTATCTCAGAAATGCTTAATATCAGAGAAAAGGCTGTTTGAAATAAGTTGTCTGTTTATTTTAAAGCGATGTACATTTTTTGTGCAGTACATTTTAGTCACTCTCATAATTTATAGGAAATTACTTAAAATTCTTTTTGAATGGAGAGGACTTCACAGGCTGTTTTCGGACAATTCAAGATATGCATTTTATTTTTCAAGTGAAGTGTGGCATTTTAATCAGTATATTAGAGCCATTTTGAGAAAATAAAAAATTGCTAAGTTTTTCTATGTAAAGAATTGTTTAGCCTAGAGAGATTTTCTTGAAAATCTTTGTCACATCTTTCGAAGATGCTGAATCTAAATACAGAGTTCTCTTAATATAATTTTGAGTGAAACTAGTATTCCATGCTCCATATATTGCTAGTGTTTACCTAGAATGTGTTTTGTTAGGATCTTCCTCATTAGCTGAGGATGTTAGGAAGGTCCTAATAAAACATGTTCTAGGTAACACTAACATGGAATACTAGTGTGACTCAAAACTATTTTAATTTTATGCTTCATTGTATCATAGTCCTTACTAATTAAAAACAAAGTTCTGTATTTATCAACATTTGGTTTTTGGGCTGTGTTGATCACTGACACAACAGGGCTTTTTCTAATTTTTTTCTTTTTATGAGAAGCTGTCAGGGGTCCTTATAATGTGTAATCCTGATCAAATCTTGACATTGAAATGTTGGGTTGAATACAACACTTCCTCTGCTTAAGGAAGAACATAGCATAGAAAGTGATAAGTAGTAATATGTAGAGAAAATAGTGTGAATGCAACAAATAGGAGTTTTTTTTATTAAGATCATCTTAAGACTTTACCTCATTAATCATGAAATAAAAGTGAAGTCAGAAGTGCATACCTAGGATTGTAATTGTAATATCATCAGAACAAGTAACATAACTTTCGTCCATTTATTGTAGATTTTCATTCAGTTCATTAGCTTGTTCAGATGATACTTTCTTCTTAGATAAGGAGGAATAGATATTTCATTAAGAAATATTAAAGCAATAAAATAAGAGCTGAAACTTTTCTGGTGACAAATACATTCTAGATGTTCTCGGGCTTCAAGCCATCAATGTTTTGGGAGCATACATTTCTCCCGTCATCAGGATGATGAAAGAATAAACCTCTAAAAGACCCAATATATATGAACCACCTAGACAGCTGGCATATACCTGATAGAAAACGTAGAATGATTCAGTTAGGTCGGTGTGGGTGGACCTCGTAGAAAACGTGACTACTTAATTGGATGTTCAAATTGTGCTTCTTGGGCCTGCATCCCATTTACCAGCAACCTATTCTCAGAGTCAGCAGAATTATCGCTAAACACAACATTAGGACCATTACAAGCCATCTCCGAAGGTTAAACACCTATTGAGACTGGGAAAGACAAACTGGACTTCAAAGTTCTGGTTGTGTACCACATTCCTTGTGAGTGTGAGACGCCATATACAGGACAAACTGGAAGGACTATAGCAACCATGAACAGACTATTTGTTTAATGCTACCTGAGCATTGCTTTGATAAGTACCATAGAGCCAACTTTCAGGAGATAATCATCATGGCAAAATGTGGCAGTTACTGGGAGTGGAGATTTAAGGAGGCTCTGGCCATTTCCTCTGAGAGGAACATGCTTAATCTTGATGCTGGTTTTCAGTTCAATTCCTTTTCAGTTGCTCTTAAAAATGGAAATCAGTCAGCTCAAGAAGCACAAATTTAGACAGATTGAACATCCAATTAAGTAGTCACGTTTTCTACGACGTCTACCCAGACCGACCTAATTGAATCATTCTGCGTTTTTTACCAGATGTATGCCAGCTGCAGTTAATATATATAGGTTTTTTTAACAGCTTTATTCATTCATCATCCTGATGATGGGGGAGATGTACGCTTCCAAAACATTGATAGCTAATCATCTATACACCTGGCTTGAAGCCCGAGAACAATGAAATAGAATATTAAAGGATTTATAAGCTGTTGAAGTACATATTTGTTTCAGTTCAACAGTTCTACTCCGTGGGCAGCTCACTCATGTAATTTACACGTCCCAAGGAAAAGAATTAATGCTTCTTGCAGTTCCTAATAACAGGTAACAAATAGTGTAGTTTTTGTGATATATTGGAAAGGGGTAATAGCTCCAAAATGGCACATCTTCATGGAGTTGCCTTAAGCTTTTGTATTTGAGAGGTGTATTGGATGAAGATATGTACTCTGCTGTAAGCAGTTGTTATCCCTTATTATTACTCCTCCATTCATTGCAGAATTTAATTAATTCCTTTGTATTATCCGCTCACATTGGCTAAATGTGAATATCACTTGCTTTGTAATAAAATGTAAAATTAATTTCCATTTGACCCTTTAGTTGTGGCCAAATAATTCAAAGTAATGAACAGATGATAAACAGTATGAATAAATCAATATTTATTTTTCATCTCTCACAATTACATAATTATTATATTACAAACAGTTTACAGTATAATAACTTATGACTAACAAACTAACTTGCTTTATAACACTTTATTCTTTTATTTGGTTGCTTGCCTTTATTCATTTATGGTCCCACTACAGTACGTGCAAGATAAGTTGAGCACTGGATTTACGGTATGGTGCGGGCAGAGGGGAAGAAGCGAGAGCTAACACTCTTTTGTTTCTGTAGTGTGGTCAACCTTGAAAAACACAGTTCAGCAAAATAACGTGTAAGATAAATAAAGTTGCATTCTCTGAAAACATTCCTTAGTTTTGCCCACACCAGCTCAATTTCACTCAGATCACAGTTATACGGAGGTAAACGAATAATAATGTGTCCCCTTTCGAGAGCCATAACATCCACAAATGTTCATACAAATATAAATCATTTTCAAGTAAATGCTGATGTACACTCGTAACAAGGATAAACTGGCAATTCAAGCGCCCCAAACGAGCCTTTATGAAGGAAGCTTTAACTACAAAGTGATAATGTAATATAATAAACTTCCAAATTCATTTAAACAAGCTGCATCATTAAAATACTTTAAGAATAAGGTTAAGAAATTTTTGCATGCACACTGTTTTTACACGATTAATGAATTTTTAGAATTATAACCATGTAAATGAGCACTGGGAGCATAGTACATTCACAAACCTGTAATATTTATATTATGACATTTCTTGTAGTAAATTAGTCTATGCAAATACCACATGGAACCATAGAAAAGCTGCTTACTGTGTATATTGTATGTAATCAATTTGACTTTATGTATATTCTGTATTTATACATTTTGACGTGTCTCATAACAGTATATGTTGCTAAGAACGAACTAAAATTCTAATTCTAACATACGATTGTTGTAAACTGGTTAGCTAATTAACCTCGAAATTGATCAAAATGAAACATGGCGGACATGATAAAGCTTACGTATTAGCCACTAGATGTCAGTGTATAGCGCATTTGAAATTTCAAAGTTGTCATCTATGTTTATGGAGTTAAACGAAACTTACCAAATGAGGACTTGGGACCCGATCGCTCTTCTTATCATGTGCATATAGTACATCCATCTCTAGTTGATGAAAAGCAAACATTCTGTGATTAGGATACTCAGGTACCTTGTTAACTGTTTCATTTGACTTTGAAAGTTGACACTTGCAATTTATGAACATTATAAAGCTTAGTCTGTTTGAGAGATATTTTCTGCATAAATTTGTAAAGAAATGTAGCAAATGGAGAAAGCACATTTTGTGAACTATTAAAATACTTAAATTTAGAATCATTATAACTTGCACATCTAAATTGAATCCATTGTTAGGTTAATTGATGGAAATTAATCATTCTTCCATACTAGCCATGTGTAGGCTAAGTTTTGGGCAGGTAGAGTCAGATTGAAAACTTCAGTGCCATAGCTGGGATTTGACTGGTAGCTCCATGGTTTAAATCCTGGCTATGGAATTGAATTTTTCAGTCTGACTCTACCTACCTATGAACCCATTGTGTTATATTGTACCAGTATTTGCTGAAGTTCTTGTTTATTATAACTTTCTTATTTTAAAAACACAAAGAACTCTATAATATTAATCTATATGCATGTTTATTTAAATTTGTGTTTGAAACTCTCAGTAATATTAGGTAAGTATATCTTTATTCATTTAAGAGTAACTCTTTGTTGTGAATTGTTTTAGGCGTCAGCTTCCTGAGGCATTGCAGATATGTGCAGATGTTGTGTGCAATTTAGAATTCATTTATCAGACGTTATCCAAGTAAGTGTTACTTAAAGTATAAACTTGAAAGAAGCGTAGAGACAGTGAAGCACAACTTAGCACAAAAGTGATTTGAGAAGATATTGACACACTGCTTCACTCACACTGTTTTTTCACAGGACATGTTTCAAGAGCTTTTGCTCTTATCATCAGCTGGAACTCGACTAGTGCAAATTGTAGTGGTTTCCTCTCGACAGTATGGAGAAAGTTCCAGCTGATGATAAGAGCAAAAGCTCTTAAAACATGTCCTGTGAAAAAACAGTGTGAGTGAAGCAGTGTGTCAATATCTTCTCGATTCACTTTTGTGCTAAGTGTTACTTGTTTTTATGGTTGTACGTGGTTGCAATGACTATTTTAGATGTAATGAATGCTTGTTAAGTAAAAGAAGTATTGCATTCCACCCAAAAGTTCTTTACCAAGATTTTATGGAAAGAAAAAAGAAACATCTTTTGAGGTTTCCTAAAAAAAAAGGTCTGTGTATATTGTACATGCATATGTGCATGCATGGCCAGGTGCAAAATTCCCACCCACTTCACATGGAAAAATGTTATGTTTTATTTGTTCAAAAGCAGCTGTAACAATGTTTATTAAAATGCCATGTATTTAAGACATTTATCTTAAATCTTCTACAAATGGCTTGTACAGAGTGTTCATTTTTATCAGTGATATTACCGCGCAAAATTTGACATCATCAATAGCATCGCTGATGGAACAAATTTATATATGATTCCCCTAGCGGTTTGAGATTGTATTTAGTGTGCTGACAGCAGCTTTGAGGTCTCCCTCAGTTAAATACGCTATTTGAGAGGTGGGTCTGAGTTAATATATGATTCCCCTTGTGGTTTGTGATTGTATTAGATGTGTTGACAGCAGCTTTGAGGCCTCCCTCTACCGGCAGGTAAATATATTATTTGACAGGTTGGTCCTGCCTGCGTAATATAAAGGTGTGTAATTTTGCCTGGTGCGTAGATACTGTGGCTTTCTGGGTTCGTAGAATTAAAAGTCCAAGTTGCAGAAATTCAAAACGTTCTTTATTTCCTTAGAAATACACTTGGTGCACTTCTGATTACAGCAGAATTACGTAACATACACAAATACAATCTTACAAGGTCGTTGACCACAGATAAAGAGCTCACTCAACTTGCAGTTCATTTACCACTCTCTCATTACAACTCTGTTTACAACTGCCCTTGGCGAGTTGCGGCTTCCTTATATATACCACGACTCATTACTAGACATTTCTGGAATATTCTGTAACAAACAAGAAATCGAATTATTAATTTTTAGATGAGTCGTATTTATTACACATCTGCTTCACTTTCGTACCTATTTTGTACCTATTTCAAAATAGGTACGAAAGTGAAGCAGATGTGTAATAAATATGACTCATCTAAAAATTAATAATTATTTCGCTTCACTGTGGTGTTCCAATACAGTTAAATCTCGATTTAAGAAATCGAATGTTCTGTAAGACAATCAAGATGAAGATCACTAGAATTCCGTTTTTTAAGGACTATGATACAATGAAGCACAAAATTAATACAATTTTGAGTCAAACTAATACTCAATGCTCCATTTATTGCTAGTATTTACCTAGAACGCGTTTCGTTAGGACTTCCTAACATCATCAGCTGTTGTCGACTAATTGGTGCCGGTTCAGTGAACTCCTCGGAGGTGATAGGTGCGTCTCTGTCGGTATCTTGATGAACTTGAAATTGGGGTTGTCTTCAAAGGTAGTATCGAAATTAAACAATTTACTTTCATATTTCTTTATAAAGATTTTTTCCCACGTGGTTAATGCAGCTGGACCTTGGACACTTTTTAGTAAGTGAATTTCTCGTTCTATGTCATGATTTTCCTTCCAAAAATGGTACGCTACCGCCGATTTATCTATTTCTTTATTCCTTATGTTCCTAAAGTGCTCTTTAAGCCTAATGTTCACGTTCCTTTTTGTTTTTCCAATGTAGAATTTGTCACAGTCCTTGCAATTTATCCGGTACACTCCTGATTTTCTGCCTGTGGGTATCTCCTTTGTATTATGTGATTTCAAAAGGTGTTGTACACTAAATTTGTTCTGTGGGGTCAAAGTAATATTGTGTTCTTTGAAGACTTTTTGGAAAAGGTAAATACTAGCAATAAATGGAGCATTGAGTATTAGTTCGACTCAAAATTGTATGTCACTAGAATTTTCCTTTTTTATCTAACTTTATCTGTTTTGGCATGCCTTTTATCTCCACGCTATGTTTATCTGCTTAGGCAAGCTGTTTATCTCCACCCGGCACTAACTGTCCTTTATCACTCCACATCATGCTATCGTAAATAATGGGTTTGCAACAATACGATAACTGTTTTTAATAAACTATATATTGCAATGCAATGCATTGCAAAGCTAATTATGCAGCCATAAAAGTATACCATGAAGAATACATGAAATGATAAGTCAATGAACACTTATTTCACAATGAACATCTGTTTTTCTGTTATAGTAGACATATATGCATATTGTAAACCTGTCACATAAAATAGAAATATTTCAATTTGATCTCAATTCTTTTCTATCACCCACAGTTTCCTCACAATGTAACTTAATTACAACCAACAAAATTAGCAGAACATATTCTAGGAATGATAAATAAATTAGTGTTACAATATGTACAGAGCTTTTATTCAAGTCTAAACAAGAAAATATTTCTAGTACATAGTCATATGTGTCCATTTTCTTATATTTCCTTTCTCTCTTCCCCTTAAACACTGTCTGTATTGCGAGAGGGTATGCTTGAGGCCTTTCTGTCATAACATTACTTATTGCTTCTAGATTGGGACCAGTCACTTTATAGCATCCAGTGAGTAACTGATCCTGTATCTTGGAAAAGTTTGATGCACCTATTGGTTTTAAAAGACATAAGGATACCAACATTAATAGACATTTTAATTAAGCGTAAGAATGACAAAACGTTTATATCGTATACTGATAAAACATAAGACGTTTATATTACAAACAAAAGTATGTCATTTTGACAGTACCTGGACACTTTTGACAATATTACGCTCCGAGGGACTTGTCTGAATGCCAGAATAGCATTGCATAATTAGCATTGCATCAATTTTAATGCCGGTACGAAAGTAGCATTCAACCATGAAGACGCTTTGCTCTGTGTTCATATCCAGGGGAAGCTGGTTGTATTAGTTAGCAGCACAACCACACTGAGAGCGCTGTAATTTGCTTACTGCTCCACAAAAATTACTGCTTCTTCGTAGAGGGCACTATGATTTCAAGATAGACTCACCAGTCAACTATGACGTCATTCTTGCTCAATCGGAGGGCGGGAAATAACGAATAAAAATGAACACTGTGTTAAGTCCTAACTTTCATAAGAACAGCTTCTGAAAGTTTATCAAAGCAATCAGTAGTGGTTAGAGAAAATTGTATGAATATAGTAATCATAAATTTATTATATATTTTTAATTTGTTTTCTAGGGCCTTTAGCAGCGAAGATAACAAAACAGCTCTGGACCATTTCTTCTCTCTTTTCTTTGCAGGTTTATTGAGTAGTGGTTTGTGGCCTAGTGCTCAGCAGTCAGTATCTCTGCAGGATATCACTGCTAAAGCAAATGTATCAGCACCAGCACAATTTGAAGATCTTTTACCAGCTGCACACTGGGTTCCTTTACCACGGGAAGCACAAGTAAGTACACAGTAAAGTGGAGGGTA
This sequence comes from Mantis religiosa, assembly GCA_030765055.1. Classification (NCBI taxonomy): domain Eukaryota; kingdom Metazoa; phylum Arthropoda; class Insecta; order Mantodea; family Mantidae; genus Mantis; species Mantis religiosa. Next base: position 713,116 of record JAUKNK010000099.1, on the reverse strand, counting down.
ATTTGGAAACCAGAACGAAAGAACATTTTTGTAACATTAAGTATAAACAAACTGATAAATCGGCCGTAGCAGATCATTTTTGGTCATTTAACCATGAAATAAATCCTGAAGTTAAACTATTAAAACAATTAAATGGTCTGATAGATTTAATAGTTTGGAAAAAAAATATTTATTTTAAAAAATAAACATCGCGTAATGAATTTCGAAATACCAGCAGTTGATTCTGTGTTTAGGTTTGTTTCGTTTTCAGATTTTGGTAATACTGAAAAAACATATCATGATAACCAGAATCCTTGACAACGGAGTTTGTTTGTGGACTGAAGATACAAACAATCTGTTTGTGAAATCGATCTCAATTATAAAGAAGTATTAACGCCAATTTCTTAAGATAAAAGTGAAGCCTTTGTAACAAATATTTATATTTGTGTAATATTTATTGCTTCACTGTAGCTAGCTTCATTTTCTATGTAAAGAAGTTATTTATATATAAAAGTTATCTTCAAAACTAAGAAAGAAAGGCAAGCATTGTTTTAAAATGTTAATATGAATGTTATAGTTTTAAATTTAAAAGTTTTTAAGTATCATTTATAGTTTATCAAGAACAATAGTAAAAATATCATCAACATATCTATATCAAGTTTTAAAAATCAAAGGAAATGCTTTAGCTTTTTAATTATGAAAAAGAAAAAGATCATGAAAAGATCAACAAGAAATGATGAAAGTGGATTACCCAATGCTGATCTAGAAGTTTGTTAAAAGAATTTACCATTAAAATTGAAGAAAAAGAATTGATCCAAACAAAAATTGTTAATTCAAGATATTCTTTGGATACAAGCCATGCGAAAAGATGATCAGAAAATGACATTTCGGGAGCATACATGGCTTTCATCATCAGGATATAAACAAATAAGAATGTTAATAAATACTAAATTGAGATAATAAAAAATCATCGACAAGACACTACCAATACTTGCATACATGACTGTTTGCAGTGAATTAAATGTCAGCTCAGGAGATGGCATGAGTGTAGAAAACTAGTTAGGTCATAGAAATAAGCCTCCTTAGCTCTCCGCTCCCAGTAACTGTTGCATTTTGCCACGATGGTCGTCTTTCGAAAGTTGGCTTTATGGTCTGTATCAAAGCAATGCTTGCATCCTGAGAATATCTTGAATATATTCGTAACCAGGAAAGTTTCAGGTCTTATTTTAAAGATTGTTAAGTTGAACAAAATCATTTCTTGATTTTTTTTTAATTCTATATTAGTTAACCACTTTTTAATTTTTTTTTTTTTTTTTTTTTTTTTTTTTTTTTTTTTTAGGGATGTTAGGTATTAAAGCAGTTTAATAATGCCGACCCTTGTAGCCGCAGTTGCTACAGTGGTCGCGTATTGTCTCTAGCGTTCCAGCATGTAGAGGGTCACGGATACAAGTCACACTTGGACATGGGTGTTTATGTGTATCGTGTATATGTATAAAAAGTACATAAAACAAACTATTCAAATGGAAACAATAAATGTGGTAAGATAAGGTAAATCATCATCATCATTTTGTAATTTACGTCCTCCAACGTTAAGTCATATCGGACGGTGAATGGAATGGGTGAAATGATGCTCAAATGAGTCCAGAGTCTATAGAGCTTTGAGTTACCTGACATTTGTCTTATAGGATAAGGGAAAACCCTGGAAAAACCTTATCCAGGTAACACCCTGACTGAGATTCGAACTCGGGACCTCTTGAACATGAGGCAGACATTCTACCATCTATGCTACCGAGGCAGGCAAGGTTGTTTATGACTGGCTGAGGATGTGAAAAAAGTTTTCACGAAATCACGATCGTGAACAATTTATAAGAAAATCTTTCATCATTTCTTATAAGATAAATGAAGTTTTAAGCTGCCAATTATTATATTTGTATATATTTGTTTGCTTCACTGTTAATAGCTTCTTAGTTTACATATTTATTTGGCAATATTTCAAAATTAATTACATTATCTCTATTTCTTATTAATTCTGAAATTTCATTGGTTATAGCTTCATTAAAGGGGGAGAGAGAGAGATGTTATAAAATTTTAATCTAAAATACTTTCAGACATTTTCTACATCTTATATTAATCACAGATTGTATGATGTTTATCTTTCAGATGCAGATTGATGAAGCATTAAGTGAACTGGAAGCAAATGATTTTGATGATATGGTTAGTAGTTTCAAACATTGATAACAGTTCTTTTTAAAATTATAACTCTTGGCTCATGTTTGTAATTGTAGGCTGATATACAAAATACATGGTGTTCATTTTTATCTGTGATTTACCGCACAAAATTTGACGTCATCAGTAGCATCGCTGATGGAGAAAGTTTAGATATGATTTCCCTAGTAGCTTGACATCGTATTTGATGTGCTGACAGCAGTTTTGAGGCTTCCCTCTACTGGCAGGTAAATACAGTATTTGAGAGGTGGTTCGTGCCTGTGTAATATAACGGTGCATAATTTCTCCAGGTGCATAGGTACGATAACTGTTGTAGTTTGTTTTAATGAATGTGAACGCCATTTTATGACGGATAAATATAAACAATATCTTGCAATTTGGTGTTACTCTGTGAAGATATATAGCTTAATTTCATTTAATAAAGTAATGCCAAATTAATAACAATATTAGTTTCAAAACATTTTAGTAAAGAAACAAATTTTTTTGTCCTTTCAGCAGTGCACATCATATCGAACAAAGAATGAATAAATGAATGAAATGAATGATATGATACTCAAATGAGTCCAAGGTCCCTAGAGCTCAAGAGTTACCTTTTTTTCTTCTTCATAGGATAAGGGAAAACCTTGGAAAAAACCTTATCCAGGTAATTCATCTTTAGCGAGATTCGAACTCGAGACCTCATGAGTATGAAGCACACACGCTACCTCACATCACGGAGGCAGGCAAGAAACAGATTATTTATATTATATATTTATAATATTTATTTATTATATTTATTACTTCTAAATTGGGAACAGTCACTTAGTAGTGTCCAGTGTCTCTCTTTTTGCGAGTAACTGATCCTGTATCTTGGAAATGTTTGATGCACATATTGGTTTTAAAAACATAAGCATACCAACATTAATAGACATTTTAATTAAGCGTTAAAATGATAAAAAATTCATATCATACACTGATAAAACGTAACACGTTTAAAAGTATGTCAAGTTGATGGTACCTGAATACTTTTGACATTACGCTCCGAGGGACTTGTCAATGCTGGATAACATTGCATAAACTCCTCTATGCAGTGGTTTAAATTATATTTATATTAGTACAAAAGTGAATCGAGAATATATTGACACATTGCTTCACTCAACAACAACAAATTCCAAAAAATCTTCTCAAAACACAACATAACTCTTGCACCTCAAAATAGGTTTAATATCAGAAATTTGTTAAAAGGCCCTCCCAAAAATTCAATCACTACCAAAGAAAAACCAGGAATCTATGAGATCAAATGTGAAACTTGCTCTAAAATTTATATATGAAAAACAAAAAAAAGAAATATTAACATCAGAACTAAAGAACATATGAGAAACATTAAAAATGGTGAAACAGAAAAATCAGCAGTGGCTTTTCATTTTTTGAATACTAGACATGACATCAATTTGGAAACATCTCTAATAAAATACGTTAATCACCCCATAGACCTTTCCGTATGGGAAAAAATCTTCATCAACAAAAATCGTCATACAGTCATGAATTTTGAAACTCCACCACCGGACATCTTTGACAAGGACATCACGCCATCTATTGACAATACGGAGAAAGAAGAAACCACTACAACTTGCACTAGTCGAGTATCAGCTGAGGATAGGAGCAAGAGCTCTTGAAACATGTCCTGTGAATAAACAGTGTGAGTGAAGCAATGTGTCAATATATTCTCGATTCACTTTTGTACTAATTTGTGCTTCACTGTCCCTACGCTTCTTTCAAGTTTATACTTTATATTTATATGTTACACCAATTTTAATGCTGATACAAAAGTAGCATTCAGCCATGAAGATGCAGTGTTCTGTGTTCATATCTATGGTGCTAACCTTTAGAGTAGAAACATACTACTTATACAGATATACTAGAATGTTAATCACAATTACCGTAAGAGAGGTAAAAGGGTAGGCTGGTTGTATTAGTTATCAGTGCAACCACACTCAGGGCGCTGTAATTTGCCTACTGTTCCGCAAACATTACCACTTGTTCTCCATAGAGGGCACTGTGATTTCAAGATAGACTCACCAGTCAACTATAAATAAATTTATTCATCCTTTTGATCTTAGTACATGATATATGACACGTCAAGTACTTATAACTAAAAATTATACGGTAAACATTTACACAACACAAGTTTAGAAATGAAAATTCAGAAACTGTATGTACAATATAACAATTTATCTGTAGTTGGCATTAAAAGAAAATCACCTATACTATAAAAACAATGTCCTAACAGGAACTTTTTCATACAGCATTTAAATTTAGGAAGTGCAGATATTGCCAACCTAGTATAATAAATTACACACCCAGAAGGGGTTCATGGAAAAGTATTTAAAAACTCATCAACTGAGTAAAAACAATGTAGCAATAGCAGATGTTTCACCTTGTGCTTAAATGCAGTTTCTGAGATGGTGAGTTTAATATTATCGGGAAACTTGTTATATAAGATAATTCCAGAGTGTCTTACGCTTTTGCTGAATAGTGATGTATTATGTGTAACCATGCTCAGTTTATGCCTATTTCTAGTGAGATAATCATGTTTTTCAGAGTTTGTATGAAAATAAACCAAGTGTTTTTTAACAAACATCACGACTTCTAGTATATATAGACAAGGAAGTGGCAATATATGGAGTGATTTGACGTCATTCTTGCTCTATCAAAGGGTGGAAATCGTGAATAAAATGAACACCGTGTATATGATGTATGTTTGTAAGAAATTTCTAATTTTATTTATTCTGAGAATGATTCCATATAATCATGAGTAATAATTTATGGATACGTCTTTCTCTTGAAGGACTATAGCACTAGATTTATATTGAATCTTAAGTTCGAATCTCATTACTAGAGTTGATAGTATTTATTAATTAGCACTACAAACAAATTGTTGATTTTGCATTAAAAAGGTATTATTTTTGCACTTATCAGCTCTTGGTGCATTATGGTAATAATTTAGATTGTGAACTAAAACAAAATTTAAGAATAAAACAATTTTGTCACCCCTGTGAAACAAAAGCCCTTCTCAGTTAATTTTGGTACTCGAGATACTTTTTAGCATTTCAGAGAAAATGTTTTGATTATACATTCCTCCCAAGGCTAATTACAGATGTTTTGAACTTCATCTGCATGAGCAAGGGAGGCACCACTATTTTTAATAGAAGCATGGTTCTGTGTCTTTATTCATGTGACAAGTCAGGTGCTTGGTTGGATGCTGAATGCAAGTTTGTGATTCATAACCATACTTTAAAATGCTGAAAGCTTAAGTTACGTGTCAGGAGTGATCTGTGAAATTTAATAGATAGAGTCGACATGAAAAATTCAATGCCACGGCCGGGATTTGAATCACAGATCTCCTGGTTTCCATCCAGTCGCTCTTACCCATTGAGCTACATGGCCAACGTGCCATCCTGACATTAAATTCTCCATTTGACTCGTGTATTTCCCAGTAAACTACTAGGGGCTCTTGCATTCGAGATACACCGTTTGTGGCAACTTACTATCGTAAGTACTTAATTCCCAGGCTTCATCATTTAACTCTTATTATTCTAGTTAATTGATCGAAATTCATCATTTCTTCACAGTAGCCGTATATAGGCTAAGATTTTTTATAAATAGAGTCAAAATGAAAAATTCAGTGCCATGGCCGGGATTTGAACCACAGATCTGGTTTCCGTCCAGTCAATATCAGTACTTACGATGGTAAGTCGCCACAAATGGTGTATCTCGGATGCGAGAGCCCCCAGTGGTTTACCGGGAAAATATGCGAGTCAAATGGAGAATTTAATGTCAGGACGACACGTTGGCCGTGGTAGCTCAATGGGTTAGAGCGATTGGACCTGTTGACTCTATCTATAATGGTGATTATTATATTTTCACTCAAATGCACTTATTATATTGTAGTTATGTATTACATATGAAAGCCATAAACTTTTGGTTTGTGTTGTTTCTATTTGAATTACAGATTGATGATAGAGATGGGTATCAGAGACTGTTTACAATAATTGGAAGCTGCTTTTATCATAAGGTAAGAATGACATAACTTAGTCTGAAATAACACTTTATTCCATGAAAATTTGTATTCTGGGTGATGTCGTAGTATAGTTCAACAGCTTTGCATTCTTTTTTCCCTTAAGATTTTGCATTTGAAGACAATACTGCAAGTTTTTAATTGCTGTTAATATTGGGGTTGTTTTTACCTTTGCTTTGCTTAAGAAGCGTGCCACCTGAACATTGTTTTAGCAGTACACTACCTTCAGAATCCAAGGAATCACCTTCCATTCCTATTTAACATTAGATATATCCTGCTTTTGCTGTACTTAAATGATCTGCCAGTTTATTTAAAAGATATAAGTGAGGGAAAATTTACCCTTTTTGCAGACGACACAAGCCTGTTTATAAGTGGTAAAGATTGTGTTGAGCTTGAAGGGAAATTGAAAATGGTAACAGATATCATAATCTCTTGGTTTAGAGCTAACAAACTCATCATAAATGAGGACAAAACTGTGGCAATTAATTTCCAGCATAAAAATGGCAAATATACTAAACAAATGTGTGTTAAGCTTGGATCAAAGATTATAAATTGCAAACCTGAAACACAATTCTTAGGATTATGGATAGATTTCAACCTCTGCTGGGATAGTCATGTAGAGCATTTGACCTCAAAATTAAGTAGAGTCCGCTTTTTACTATACCAGCTGCAGACACACGTTACATTAGATGTGCTAAAAAGCTCTTATTTTTATATAATTTTGAGTCGAACTAAGACTCAATGCTCCGCTTATTGCTAGTATTTACCTAGAATGCGTTTCATTAGGATCTTCCTAACATCATCAGCTGTTGACTAATGGACGTTGGTTCGGTGAACTCTTTGGAGGCGATAGGTGCGTCTGTCGATATCTTGATGAACTTAAAATTTGGGTTTTCTTTAAAGGTAGTGTCAAAATTAAACAATTTTCTTTCATATTTCTTTAAAGATTTTTTCCCACGTGGTTAATGCAGCTTGACCTTGGACACCTTTTAATAAGTGGATTTCTCGTTCTATATCATGATTCTCCTTCCAAAAATTGTATGCTACCACCGATTTATCTATTTCTTTGTTCCTGATGTTCCTAAAATGCTCTTTAAGCCTAATGTTCAAGTTCCTTTTAGTTATTCCAATGTAAAAGTTGTCACAGCCTTTGCAGTTTATTCGGTACACACCTGATTTTTTGTCTGTGGATATCTCCTTTGTATTATGTGATTTCAAAAGGTGTTGTACACTAAATTTGTTCTGTGGGGCCAAAGTAATATTGTGTTCTTTGAAGACTTTTTGAAAAGGTGTGTAGCTCTGGGATGATATGTAAATTTTCTGAATGAAGTTTCATTGCTGATTGGGGAAAGAGTAGTTATTTGTTTGCATCTTTGTTGTCTTTTGAATTTATCAATTTTCTTTTTGACCAATTCAGCACTGAATCCATTGTATTCTGCAATGTGAATGATATTATTGTACATTAACCAGCCTGTAAGTTAAACTGTTGATAACAGCATGCTTGTGTTGTCTTGGGTTATATCCATCTGATTTTATGAAATTTTCTGTGTGTGTTTGCTTTCTATGTATGCCAAATTCAAGTTTAATATGTTTTCTGGTAAGTTATAAATCTAAGAAAGGGATTTCATTGTTTGTCTCTTTTTCTATGGAAAGTTTTATTGCAGGATTTTGTAAATTAAGTAGTTTTAATGCATCATCCACTTGTTTTTCATTAACTATTGCCCAAATGTCATCCACATATCTATACCATTGTTTGAAAATTAGTGGGAATGCCTTTGTGATATGGGTTTCCAGAAAGCTCATGAAGAGGCAGACCTCTTAAATAAATTCCTGCTTTCTAACCAGTTCTACTCGGTTGAGGAATTCAAACAATGCTGTGTACCTGCAAATAAGATGCTGAAGTAACATTAAGCTCCATTTTTCAGTTTACTTCATAAATTTTGTTCTCTCTCTCCTCCGTCTCCTTTTGTGTAATTTTTCTTTTCACATAATATATGTTATGAATACTACACTAAAACTTTAATGCTGTGTAAATAATTTATGTATAAAATTGGCTTATATCAATTTTGCAAATTTTGTCTATCAATGTTAAAAATATGGCTGCATTTATTGTGTTACTGTACGTTTTTCTGTAATTTTGACGTGTCCAATAACATGTATATGTTTCAAAGGATGAAATAAATACTATATTATATTCTTTCTTACTTATACATGCTGCAGCATTGATAACTTCTGTGAAGGCAAGAAGATATTCTGTTTATAGGAGTAACATATTGTAATCTTGCCATGAGAAAGTCTCTGTGGACAGTAGCAGAGGCTAGCACATCCTTGTATTCTAAAAGTGCTAAGTTACAGTATAGGTGTATATGTGATTTCTGCCTGACATATTGGAATTTGATCCATTGTTCAGCTTCACATTTTTTTTTTTTTTTGCGATTTTTTAAAAATTGTTGTTACATCTTAAGCTTCTTTGAAAATATACAGTTTTTTTTCTGCATATGTTCATTATTAACAAGAACTTACATCATAAGCAGACAGTTTTACTTAGTTTTCCTTATGTATGGAATCAATTTCATATTGTGACTTTGTGGGTTCGTGAAATTAAAAGTCCAGGTTACAAATACTAAAAATTGTTCTTTACTTCTGTAGAAACACACTTTGGTCAACCCTTATAGTAGCAGAATTACGTCACATATACAATACAACGTGCAAGGTCATTGACCACAAACAAAGTTCACTGTTGAAACACAGCTGTTAGTACACACAAGTCCAATTAACAACTGTTCCCCATTGACGAGCTGCAGCTTCCTTTTTATAGCTTACTCACTATTCCGTAAATTTGTGGAATGTTCTCAAACAATCAGGACGGCGTTAGAAGAAAGACGAACTCTTCAGAAATTTGTCTTCTTCCCTCCACCGTTTCGGCAAGCTTTTGTCTCCGCACTGCACTGTCCGTCTCTTTGAATGCGTCGGCTGTGCCGCCTCACAACAATGCTCATGACAATATTTTTAAATATGAATTTATTGTGCCTCTTATGTGTGCAATGTAATATGAGCAGAAAAATCACTTTTTGCATAAACATATAGTTTATGATTAACATATAATGAGTAGAGAAAGTTCTCTGTGGATGACTTATTTAATTGTCATTTAATCCTGTTTTTGGCAAATGATTTTGCTACTTATGCCAGTCTTGCTATAATTGCTAAACCAGTTCTCATGCGGCTTTCTGCTGCACCTCAACACATTCGATTCGAATAGCCATGGTCATTAAAGCAGTATGCGATGGGTTGGCCACCCATTCAAGGCTAAATGTCGTCTCGGCAACTGCAGTCAAATGTGCCTGTGGTAAAGGATGGGGAGGGCCCAAGTAAAATAATCGGTGTGATGGCGGGCTTGAATGTTGATGGGGTATCATTTGACTACAGTTGCTTGGATTTTGCCTTTTAATACTAAAAAAACACTACAATGTAATTGTAAAAATAATGTAATATGAGGCATGTCAGTAAAATAAGGTCTCCAATAATTTTAATATAGAAAACATGTTTATTGTCAATGAAAGTTACATTGATGGAAAGGCGGAACTTACAGCTATTTTTCAACGTAATCACCATTGCGATCGATGAATTATTGCATGCGCTGTGGCAGTTTTTGTATACCCTTGTCATAGCACTCTCCCGCCAAGTTGTGCAGGTAGTGCTCAACCTCGTTTTTCAAATCATCGTCGGTCTGGAAATGTGTTCTACCCGGGTGTGACTTCAGTTCAGGAAACAGATGATAATCACTAGGTGCTAAGCCTGGACTGTAGAGGGAATGTGTGAGGATGACCCATTCGTTTATGAGCATTTTGGGGACCCACCTCGCACACACCTTGCAATAATGCAAATGTTCGGTCAAAATCATGTCAATCATAGTCTTACTGACTTCAGGGATAAGTTCACACAACTCGCGAACTGTCACACGCCGATCTTTAAGCATTTCTTGCTATTCTTTTGCAATTGTTTCGGCTGAAACCGAAGGCCAACCAGAACACTGTTCGTTATGGACGTCTGTACGTCCTTCTTTGAACTCTCTGACCCACTTTCGCACATTTTTGACGTCCATACACTGTGGTCCATAGACTTCGCATAACTGACGATGAATTTCAGTGGGGGTAGTGGCCTTGGCACTCAAAAAAAAAGATCACTGCATGCAACTCACACTTGGCAGCGGAAGTGATAGGAAGCTCCATCGCAAACGGCTGCCCAGCCAAGACTAATGGTTGCAACGGGTTCGTTGTGGTGGAGATTTGAAGGGGTGAAACTAAGCTACACGCCAGTGTTGCCGGATCTCGCATAATAGCGTTCCTCACGGTTCCAGTGCCTTGGAGACCTTATTTTATGGACACGCCTCATATTTACAATTGAAAAAACTCAAAATTTTGCTAGTATACCGACAAAGGCCAGTAGAATATTATAATAACAAAAACATAGTACTAAAATATTTTTAAATTGAATGGAGCATAATGTTACCCCAGAGCAACACCATCAAATAAATGGTTAATATAAACGATACATACTTATTTTTATTTTTATTATTATTATTTTTATTTTTACTTCTTAGGGCTATTTGCTGGCATCTCATTTATACCGAACAGATCTTGTTGATGTACATACATTCTGTCGTCAACAAGGGCTTCTACACCTTGGTCGTTCTGAGCCAGTGCGATCTCTGGTGCTCTGGCGTGAAGTCTATCCTGCATCATGCAATAGAGGTCTCACTAAGCAAACTGTGCCCTACACTCCTACAAGTACTACTCCTTATGATCCACCACAAGGACGGTGGTTTTTGTTAATAGTAGGGAAAGTAAGTATCAAATCTAATATAAGAACTAAGTTCGTATAATCCTTAATCCACTCTATAATTTATAAGTGTATAAGAGTACCACATTTTGAATATATGCAATTTTTGTAACGGAATGCTGGCATTTTGAAGATATGTAATATACTAAATATAAAACTTGTACACCTTCCAGAAGTATCTTTAAATAATTTAATGCACAATTAAAATTGTGTATATTGGGCTTCCTAACAGTGATGTACACTTACAATTTGAATTAAAAATTGAGTTGATTATATAATTACTTATTTAAGTGATGTGTAAAAAATCAACTTCTGTAATGTATTTAAAATATTAAAACTTATAATTTATTTATTTTTTTTTTTATTTGAATTAGTGCAATTGTATTTCCTTGTTCCTGTAACATTTTATTTTATTTTAGAAAAGGTGACTAAATGCTTTATGCCAATTTAGATATATGTTTAACTTCATTAAAATTATTTATTAATTTATTAAGGACTTAATAACTTAATAATTTTCCTTCTTGAACTTCATAAAATAAATGTTTCCATGAAGTATGTTGTTTTATTTGAATTGATAAATTTGTTTTGTAAGCCTTTAATATTTTTGCTATTCATTTTTCTTCTAGGGACAAAAAATTCTGGTAGTTTTCCTGGAATCAGGAGGCTGTACTATTAGGTTTGTCGTTTACTTAAACTTATAATCAAATTATCCAGCTTATTCAAGCTCTCATTAGACCTCAAAGTATAAACTTAAAAGAAGCGTAGGGACAGTGAAGCACAAATCAGTACAAAATTGAATCGAGAATATATTGACACATTGCTTCACTCACACTGTTTATTCACAGGACATGTTTCAAGAGCTCTTGCTCCTATCCTCAGCTGATACTCGACTAGTGCAAGTTGTAGTGGTTTCTTCTTTCTCCGTATTGTCAATAGATGGCGTGATGTACTTGTCAAAGATGTCCGGTGGTGGAGTTTCAAAATTCATGACTGTATGACGATTTTTGTTGATGAAGATTTTTTCCCATACGGAAAGGTCTATGGGGTGATTAACGTATTTTATTAGAGATGTTTCCAAATTGATGTCATTTCTAGTATTCAAAAAATGAAAAGCCACTGCTGATTTTTCTGTTTCACCATTTTTAATGTTTCTCATATGTTCTTTAGTTCTGATGTTAATATTTCTTTTTGTTTTTCCTATATAAATTTTAGGGCAAGTTTCACATTTGATCTCATAGATTCCTGGATTTTCTTTGGTAGTGATTGAATTTTTGGGAGGGCCTTTTAACAAATTTCTGATATTCTGATATTAACTTACTGTTACTCAAAATAGGTTTAATATCAGAAATTTGTTAAAAGGCCCTCCCAAAAATGGAAAAGCACTGCAACAAGACTATAATGGTAGTAAATTGGAAAGTAATTTTTTTGTGCTATTTCAATAATTTTGTGTATTCTGTTTTGTATTCTTCTGCACAAAACAGAATACAACAAAATTATTGAAATAGCACAAAGATGACTTTTCCAATCATTAGTAGACAAAAAAGTGAACTTAGCAAAAAAGAGGAAGATAATAAAGGAAACCACAACCCTCTCAGCTACAGAAACTAATATGATCTTCAAAAAATTCACTTACCATCCATGGGCCTTTGATAAATTCAAAAAACAAAACATTCATCTAACACCAATCAACCATTACTCCTTAAAAACCTAATTTGCTCAAACATCTAAGATGCCATTCCTTCTAACAAAACATCTGGTATATATCCAATTGAATGTTGTGACTGTAGTCAAATTTATATTGGAAAAACCAAAAGAAATTTAGAAACAAGAGCAAAGGAACACTTTAGGAACATAAAGTACAAACAATTATAAAAATCAGCAGTTGCCACGCATTTTTGGGAAAGAAATCACAACATAAATCCAGAACCAAAACTACTAAAACATACATCAGGAAAACAAGAACTATCCACATGGGAACAAATATTCATTTCAAAAAATAGGAACAAAGTATTCAATTTCGACATCCTCCAGAAAGATTTGTTCAGCAAGTTTCTCGAACCACCACTAGAGGAGACCTATGACAAAATATTTCCAGCTACACCACTGAGAACCAGTCGATATCCGGTTGACGATGGAGGCAAATAGTCTCCGAAACATGTTCCGGTAAAATTTAAAAGTGTTATTTAGTGTCATTAATCGACTCCCTTTAAATTTAATTCATTATGCGATGTTTATTTTTTTAAATAAATATATTTTCCAAATCATCAAATCTATCAGACCATTTAATTGTTTTAATAATCTAACTTCAGGATTTATTTCATGGTTAAATGGCCAAAAGTGATCTGCTACGGCCGATTTATCAGTTAGTTTATACTTAATGTTACGAAAATGAAATAAATAATAAATATAAAAATAAATAAATACTGAAGTTAAATGCTCTATTGCATTTTGCTCATTCGCAAGATATCTATCAAAATATGTAAGCCCCTCCCTAAAGAAATTCTCAGACTGAAGTGGGAGAAAATTTAGGTTCTTGTTGTCAAGTTGCTCTTCTGGAGCCATAGTATGTACTCCTTAATTTTCAAATAAACCCTCCAGCATACCTGCTGTATATTTTTACATAATAATTTAACTCTGCTATTTGTCAGACTGTTTTATGCCAGACGAAGGATGAAAGAATATTATGCAAATAGCCCCGCATCCATAAATATCATAAGGTAGCAGAAACTTATTCTAAAATTGATGCATTAAGATTTATTTCAAACTACAATTGAACTACAAATAAGAGATGAATTAGTATTTTGATAAAAGTGTCCTTATCAGCATTGAGTGGATCAGATAGGATATTTAGCTTTTTTCAGTAGAACATGGTTTCCGGACTTGAAGGTTGTGGTCCAGTTGATGAGAAAACATTTGGCATTTTGTCCATCTTCAGAGAAATGACTTCTGGCTGGTTTTGAAGGTATCTAAGGCTGAAACATTAGATGCTTTCTTATCGATTGACCATGTCCTTCAAGCCTCAAGACTATGATCTACTGGTTTAATGACAGCCGTGAAAGCCTAAGCATGTACATTTACCTTTTTTGTAGACCATAGTTGTTTAAATGATCACTTTGTATTTATTTTCCTTTCAGATCTGAAGGCTTTGTGGGACCAGATATTTGTTATGTGGAGGAAGCACAAATTACATTATCCTACATTCAAAAGATTGGAATCCCAACTCTTGCTGCTAAATGGTATGATAATAAAGCTTTATCTTTATGCAAAAGATATACAGCAGTAGAGCAGATTGTATATGTAACTAAACTGTAACAAATGCTCCAAAAGACCATACGTAACCATCTTGTGAAAAATACGAGGCGTGTCTCTAAAATAAGGTCTCCAAGGCGCTGGAGCTGTGAGGAACGCTATTAAGCGAGATCCGGCAACATTGGCGTATAGCTTTGTTTCACCCCTTTAAATCGCCAGCACAACAAACCCGTGGCAACCATTAGTCTTGGCTGGGCAGCCATTTGCAATGGAGCTTCCTATCACTTCCGCCGCCAAGTGCGATTTGCGTGCAGTGATCTGTTTTTTGAGTGCCAAGGGTACTACCTCCACTGAAATCCATCGTCAGTTATGCGAAGTCTATGGGCCACAGTGTATGGACGTCAAAAACATGCGAAAGTGTGTCAGAGAGTTCAAAGACGGACGTACAGATGTCTATGACGAACAGTATTCTAGTTGACCTTCGGTTTTGTCGGAAACAATTGCAAAAGTCAAGCAAGAAATGCTTAAAGATCGGCATCTGACTGTTTGCGAGCTGTGCGAACTTATCCCTGAGATTAGTAAGACTACGATTGACAAGATTTTGACCAAACATTTGCACTATCGCAAGGTGTGTACGAGGTGGGGCCCCAAAATGCTCACCGAAAACCATAAACGGCAAAGTGTTGAAGTGGCCCACCGATTCCTGGAGCGCTATGCAGAACAGGGTGAGGAATTGTTGGATTCAGTAGTCACTGGCGATGAAACCTGGGTCCACTACACAACACTAGAAACTAAAGAACGTTCTCATCAGTGACGGCATTTGAATTCGTCGAAGCCGCCAAAGTTCAGACATGTTCTGCCGGCAAAGTGATGGCCAGTGTGTTCTGGGACAGAAAAGGTGTATTGTTGTGCGAGTTTATGCCTACCGGCACAACAATAAACGCTGCTAGCTACTGTCAGACTTTAAAAACATTGCGACGTGCCATTCAAAACCGAAGGAGGGGAATGCTGACGAAGGGAGTGATTTTTCATCACGACAACGCTCGTCCCCATACTGCACATGCAACGGCTGATCTCCTGGCCCAGTTTGGATGGGACATCCTTAACCATCCCCCCTTCACTCTAGACTTAGCACCTAGTGATTATCATCTGTTTCCTAAATTGAAGTCACACCTGGGTGGAAGACATTTCCACACCGACGATGATTTGAAAAGCGAGGTTGAGCGCTACCTGCACAACTTGGCGGGAGAGTGTTATTACAAGAGTATATAAAAACTGCCATAGCACATCCAAAAGGGCACCGATAGCAATGGTGATTACGTTGAAAAATAGCTGTAAGTTCCGCCTTTCCATCAATGTAACATTCATTGACAATAAACATGTTTTCTATATTAAATAAAATTGGAGACCTAATTTTACGGACACGCCTCGTAACTGCAATCCTTTACTCTAGCACATTCAGCAATCCACAGAAATAGACAATTACATTAGCTTACTCACGTATGAAAGGAACATTTTATTCACCTTTAACAGCAAATTCTGGATTAGATAGATGTCAATCGACACAGTTCTACCAGTAAAAAGAAAATCACACACAGTTATTACAATAAAAATGTAAGCAAGTGAAATATTGTGCACCACAAGATATAGTTTTGGGTCTTTTTCTTTTTGTAGTTTATGTAGACAATATATTGGTGCTAGATATTGTGTTAGCATCATGTGCGGAAGATACTACAATAATGTGCTCAAACTTGTACATCAAAATATAGAATGTACCATACTGTATTGAATCTAATAACACTGGGCAACAATGAAAATGTTTTGGGCTTAAAAATAGTGAATTTACATGTATTTCCATCTGCTGAATTCAAAAAGCGCCATAAAAATGATAGATTAGCTCTTGTTTTGAAGATAAAGTGACATTTCATTTTTTAGAGTGAAGTTATTAAATTTGGGGGAATTTTTTGGGGGAGTTGGCACACCTGTCAAATAACAAAACACAATCGGAGAGACATTTTGGAAATTAAGTGATGCAAAAGTTAAGGAAGGCATTTGTGTCGGACCACAAATAAGAGAACTTGTCAAAGATCCTGCATTTGACCAAATTTTGGAGGGGAAAGAAAAGGAAGCTTGGGAAGCCTTCAAGGGTGTTCATGGATTTTTAGGTAACAAAAGAGATGACAATTACAAGCATTTGGTGACAGTGCTCCTGCAAAAATACCATAAACTTGGATGTAACATGTCCCTTACCACTCCCACCTAGACTTTTTCCCTCCTAGTTGTGGAGCTGTTAGTGATGAACATGGGGAGAGATTCTATCAGGAAATTTCTGTTATGGAACAAAGATATTAGGGTCGTTGGAATGAAGTAATGCTTGCAGATTACTGTTGGTCTTTGTATAGGGATCTGCGGAACTCCATCACAAGAGGCAAGCTAAAAGACGACAAAGTCATGATTCTCTTCATACACGACTATTTGTGAAGTATTTTTCCAGCAATTTAGAATTCTTAGCATGTAATTACCAGTTAAAAAAATGAAATCCACTTTCATTGTTGTTAGCATGTATGTAATTAAAATGTATCCTTTTCTCTCAATCCGTTAATATGTAATACTTCCACCTTGGGTATATCATAGAAACTAGCGCTAATAAAAATTGTTCATTGTCATATTTGTTTTTCTCAATCCAAAATTAGTAGGAATTACCTCATGATGTGCTCGAAACATTAAAAAATTATTTTTTTGTTGCCCAGTATAATTTAAAAAACAATATAGAAAAATCTATTGTTTCACAGAAAATAAAAACCTGTATTTATGACTAGAATTAAGTACTTCCTATTTTGTTCCTCTTTGTACAATCATAGGTTTTCTCTACGTAAATATGCTTCATGATTGCTGGAGTAAATTATAGAGGTATATTTTCTTAGCTTAAGGGCCCATTATGATTTCTTCTCTCTCTCTTGTTTCAAACTTTTTGTCTAATATCATTTTTTTTTATTGGTGGTTATTTATTAATGTGAAGTTAATCTTAGTATTGCAAGTAATATTTTACTCTCCCAGCCAGTAAGCCATTGTTGACAAAATGCTGAGGAAGTTTGTAATACCAACATTTCTTAATGTCAGCAATTGAATTATTTCATGTAACCTATGCTAAATGGTTAACTACAAAAAGCTAAATATTTTGATTATTTTAGTATTCACACATCACTTTGTTAATTAATATGATACGAGTAGTTTTTTTTCTAATTTGCACTTGAGGGAAAACATGGTACCAACCTCAAAAGAGTAGACTTACTCACTACAAACATAATAATAGCTTATAAGAGAGTCAACATGAAAAATTCAATGCCATGGCTGGGATTTGAACCACAGATCTCCTGGTTTCTGTCCAGTCGCTCTTACCCATTGAGCTACCACGACCAACGTGCCGTCATGAAATTAAATTCCCCATTTGACTCATATATGTCCCCGGTAAACCACTAGGGGCTCTCGCATCTGAGATATGCCGTTTGTGGCGACTTACTATCATAAGTACTTGAGTCCCAGACTTCATCATTTAACTCTTATTATTTTAGTTAATTGATGGAAATTAATCATTTCCTCATACTAGCCGTATATAGGCTAAGTTTTTTGATAGATAGAATCAACATGAAAAATTCAATGCCATGGCTGGGATTTGAACCACGGATCTCCTGGTTTCCGTCCAGTCGCTCTTACTGTCATGACTGCAAGTTGACCATGTTAGCTCAATGGGTAAGAGTGACTGGACAGAAACCAGGAGATCCATGGTTCAAATCCCAGCCATGGCATTGAATTTTTCATGTTGATTCTATCTATCAAAAACCTTAGCCTATATACGGCTTTAAGAAGAAATTATTAATTCCCATCAATTAACTAAAATAATAATAGCTTGCTTAACTATAATGCATAACAGGTTCAATAATAATTATAAACTGTAATTGATCACTGAACCCAAATAAGGGAAAAGAAGATAAGTCACCTAACAAACCCAGATATCAAATACAATCAATGGGAATATTAGAAATTGCAGAAGAAAATCTAACGGAACAAATAAAAACAGAAAAGTTAAGGGTATTACGAGGGTGAGTCAAATGAAAACCTTAAATTTGTAATAACAAATCGAAATTTCACGCCATTATCTTGTAAGTTGGTAAGTGTGCTACAAACAGCATGCAGAATGGCCTGTAGATGGCAGCATAGTGCAGATGCAGACATACCGTCACAGTATCAGTATAAAGATGGAAGGGAAGGTTATGCTGACCTTTTGGGATGAAAAAGACATCTTTTTGGAGCATTACATGCCTAGAGGGACCACTGTCACCATTGCATCATACGCAGATCTCCTAAAAAATCATCTGCGGCCTGCAATCATATCAAAGCAACATGGATTGCTGTCAACAGGTGTCCTTTTGCAACATGACAATGCAAGGTCCCACACTGCCCTACAACAGTTGCAACAATCACAGACTTGCAATTTGTGTGTCTTCCTCATCCACCGTACTCATCAGACCTTGCTCCAAGTGATTTCAATCTGTTTGGACCACTCAAAGATGCAATGGGAAGAAAGAAGTTCTGTTCCGATGAAGAGGTACGTCACGCGGTACATGAGTGGTTGCACAGACAACCAAAAGAATTACTTTTCTAAAGGCATTTATGCACTTTGTAAGCGCTGGAGGACTGCATTGAGCGTGGGGAAGATTATGTTGAAAAGTGATACAGCCTTGTACAACTTCTGCACAATAAATAATATTTTAAAAAATATTTAAGGTTTTCATTTGACTCACCTTCGTATTGTGGTTGTTGTTTGATGTGAGACATGTTATATGCCTTTTTCAGATTCATATTCTGTATGATAATGTTTGTATTGTTTTGTAATCTCTAGGTTAGCTTCAAATCCTAGGCCAAAAGTAACAGCACCAGAAGTTCTTCCAGTGACAAAGATTTCACCAAGGTTGAGAACTGAGAATCTGCTTGGCTTTGTGCGGCCCTCGGAGCCATCTACTCCAACTAAGCATGTTCCACCAACAGGTATAATTCATTTTAGAGAGCCAGTTTGTTTAGTGTTTCAGCTTCATTATGTCATCACCAGCATAGTTGCCAAAATCCCCACCACAATGGCCATTTGTTTTGTCTATCATATGGTAGTTCATTATCACCAAAATCGAAATATAACCTCACTTTAAGAGCATTAGGCTCCATTCACAATGAAAATATGACATTAACATAAGGCAGGAAATAAAAGACATTCATAGTGCACCCATAGACATAATGTAAGACTATTTCTATATATGCAAATTGTATGTAGATATGCATCATAAGTTTCAAATTAAATACCATGGCCAGTAATAACCGTATGAACACATTCAGATACATGGAGAAAGAAATGCAGAATACCTGCTCTGTGCATCTAATTTGAGCATAAATTCTGGATTATGTGTGACTAATGGAATTTAGTAACAGTAACATCAAATTGATTGAAAAAACTGTTTGTAATCGGTTTTTAACACTTTCTCACTTATATTTTTATATTTTTGAGGGACCATTTTTGGAAGCCATTGTGTCTGTTTTCAACTTTGGTCCAACTATCGTCTGTTGTGGGCATCTACTCTGTTCTCTCTGCTGGTGGAACTATGACCTTCTTTGTCAATCTATTGGTGGGATTTCAAAATTCATTACTCGGTCCTTATTCATTTCCATATGAATATATTCTCCCATATATCGAGATTTAACTGTATTGGAACACCACAGTGAAGCGAAAAATTATTAAATTTTAGATGAGTCGCATTTTTTACACATCTGCTTCACTTTCGTACCTATTTTGAGGACATGCTTCGCAAATCTTCGTTTGCATCTACGGCTCTTGTGCGACTGACGCTAGATCCAGCGGTGTGGGTAATTCTGGGGTTGTTGCTGCCATCTGTTGATTTAGTGATGAACTTAAATGTGGGATTCTCTTCTGGCGGGATTTCAAAGTTCATTAGTTGGTTTTTATATTTTTCTATGTATATCCTCTCCCATATGACGAGTTCACTATGTTTTTGTACGTATTTTAGTAATTCTGTGCTATCTTCAATTTCATGATTTTCAGACCAGAAATGAGCTGCTATTGCGGACTTATCAATATTTTTGTATCTTAAGTGCCTGAAGTGTTCTTTCTTTCTAGTGCCTATGTTCCTTTTTGTCCTTCCTATGTAAATTTTTTCACATCCCTAGATAGTGTAATTAATCTCTCAAAGCAAAATTTTAACAACGAAGAAAAAGATGTACTTAACCAAGGCCTAAAAACATGTTTAACATACTCCAGCAACCCGGATGAATTCATTGCAGACATAGAATTAGCAGTAGAAGGCTTGGAAACCATGGACAAAAATATAATTAGAAAAAAATCAGCTCCTATATTGGAAAACTTAATAAATAAAAAGCCAATAAAACATTTGAAACAAATTCAGATAGTTAAATCTTTAAGGAAAAAGGATGTAATCTTCTCAAGGGCTGATAAAGGGAACAAAATAGTAATCTTAGATACAGCTACATACAAAGAAAAAATGTTAGAGTTACTACAACAAAAAGAATTCCAGGAAATAGATTCTAATCCACTCAACCGATGCATAAAAGATGTACAAAAAACCATCATTAATAGTAAAATTTTAACAACTACAGAACAAAAAACTATCAAACCAGACAACCCTACCCTTGCAAGAATATATGGTTTGCCTAAAATACACAAACCCAACATACCCATGAGACCCATTGTAAATAATATAAACACTCCTACTTACCTTCTGGCAAAATGGCTAACCAAAAAATTTCAGTCCTTTCCACAATTCCATACTCTGAGTATAAAAAACTCTTTAGACCTGGTAGAAAAAATTCAAAATCTTAAACTAAAACCTCATGACACTTTAGTATCCTTTGATGTCCGCTCCCTCTTCCCTAGCATTCCATTAGACAAACTTTTGATTCAACTGAAAAAATGGCTAAATTCTATAAACCTGGATGCCAATGCAATAGAAGAATATGTGGCAATGACTGAATTATGTATACATCAAAATTATTTTGTCTTCGATGGAAAATATTACAAACAAATTTCAGGACTAGCTATGGGAAGCCCGCTATCACCATTTTTGGCCAATCTATACATGAGCTTTTTCGAAACACATATTACTAAAGCCTTCCCTCATATGTTTAAAACATGGTACAGATACGTAGACGACATCTTTGCAATAGTGCCCTACAAACTAATAGATGATGCTTTGAAACTACTCAACCTGCAAGAACCCAGCATACAATTCACAGTAGAAACTGAAGAGGACTGTACTCTACCTTTTTTAGACCTTAAAATCAAAAAAGGCAATGACAAACTAGAATTTGGCATTCATAGAAAAGCAACACACACAGATAATTACATCAAAGCAATTAGTTTCAACCCAATTCCACACAAACATGCAACCATCAACAGTCTGACACACAGATTAGTAAATCTACCTCTCAGCCAGCAAGAATATCAAAACGAATACCATCAAATCTTAAAAACTGCAATTAAAAATGGATATGGAAAAAACCTTGTAGATAAAAAACTAAAATTATTCAAACTTCAAAAGAAATTAAAACAGATCACAGCTCTCACACCAATAAAACAAGAAACTAGATTTGCTAAATTTACTTACCACCCCTGGGCCACAAAAAAGTTCCAAAAAATATTTAAGAAATACAATATAACATTGGCACCAAAAAACAATTACAACATTAAAAACCTACTTCACAGTAATAATACTGATAAGATAAAACCAGAGGAAAAGTCAGGCATTTACAAGATTAAGTGTAAAGACTGTGAAAAAATTTATATAGGAAGGACAAAAAGGAACATAGGCACTAGAAAGAAAGAACACTTCAGGCACTTAAGATACAAAAATATTGATAAGTCTGCAATAGCAGCTCATTTCTGGTCTGAAAACCATGAAATTGAAGATAGCACAGAATTACTAAAATACGTACAAAAACATAGTGAACTCGTCATATGGGAGAAGATATACATAGAAAAACATAAAAACCAACTAATGAACTTTGAAATCCCGCCAGAAGAGAATCCCACATTTAAGTTCATCACTAAATCAACAGATGGCAGCAACAACCCCAGAATTACCCACACCGCTGGATCTAGCGTCAGTCGCACAAGAGCCGTAGATGCAAACGAAGATTTGCGAAACAAGTCCTCAAAATAGGTACGAAAGTGAAGCAGATGTGTAAAAAATGCGACTCATCTAAAATTTAATATTCTCCCATGTTGTCAGTTTGTTTTGGAAAAATAAGGACCAAGTAATGAACTTTGAAATCCCACCAGTAGATAATTTGAACAAAGAAGTTCATGGTTCCACCACCAGAAACAAGAGAGCAGGCAACAACAACAGACAATAGTTGGACCGAGGTTGAAAATGGGCACAATGTCTTCCAAAAGTAGTCTCTCAATAATATAAAAATGTAAGTGACAAAGTTTAAATACCGATTACAAATAGTTTTTCAAATAAAGTCTGGAGTTTGTAAATTCTTGTGTTAATGATTCTATGTGACAGCTTCCATTGAATGCATTGATACAAAGCCTTACACTTAGTTTGCATTGTGAATGGGGCCTTTATTAAAAGGTTGCAATAAACTGTCAATTCCTATCAAATGTAAATAATATAACAAAACAACAATGTTTGGGACTGAAACTCTGTATAGAAGGTGGTGACAAACAGAAAATTATATTAGAAGGCAATGCAGGTCATATACATACAAAATGGGAACTTACAAAAAGTGTGGTTCCACAAGGTTCTGTGCTGGATCCATTACTTTAAGTAGTATACACTAATGATCTTACACTTACTGTTATTTGAAAACCAGTATTTTGTGTCAATGATACCTCCATTATTTTAAGTGAGTCAGATACTAAAAAGGTAAAAACAAACATTGACCAGGTCGTAAAACAATTGGAATCATGGTTTACATGCAACAGATTGAAATTAAATAAAACTAAAACAGAGATCTTGCAATTAAAAACCGTGTTAGAAAACACACAAACAAACTTGCTAACATCAGCTACTACAAGATAAACAAAACTCTTAGGACTATTTGTAGATGGACACCTCAAATGGACTAGCCAACTAAATTATATAGAAAAGAAATTAAATATTTCCTGTTTCATCATGTTCTGCCTGATTCAGATAAATTTAAAAACTAGGAAAATCATATATGAGGGCTGTTCAATAAAGAATGATCATAATTATTTTTTGACAATGTATCTTTTCTCATCCTCATAATTTTGATGCTCGTTCTTAAAATAGTCTCTCCTGAATGCGATGCACTTAGTCCCAGCATTTCTACCAGTCTTCAAAGACATGTTGGAAACCATTTTTTGAGAGATCCTTCAAAGTCACCTCTGCAGCCTTCACCACTGCTTCTGATGATGGCGTTTCTTCAAGTTAGGGAATAGAAAAAAGTCACATGGGGCTAAATCCGGACTATAGGGAGGATGAGGGATACACTTCATATTGTTTTTTGCAAGATATTCAGCAACAACATTAGCAATATGCGGCCACGCTTTATCGTGGTGCAGCATCCAGCCTGCTTCACGGAAATGTGGTCTTCTGCGCCTGATATGGACTGGCAATGTTATCAGGATATCCCTGTAGTACTGTCCAGTTACTGATGTGTGTGCAGGTACAACATGCTGATAAACCATTCCATGAATATCAAAGAATGAGATGACCATAACTTTCCCAGCAGAAGCAACCACTTTTGCTTTTTGGGGGTTGGTGATGAAGGGATTTCCATACTGAGCTTTGCTGTTCACTCTCAGGATCAAAATGATGTAGCCAAGTTTCATCAGCAGTGATTACGTTTAAAAGAAGCCCCGGATCTTCCTCCAACATCAACTTTAACGCATGCAGACCTGTAACATTGTATAGACCTCATCTGAAGATTTGTTGAGACGAAAGCAGAATTTCAAAGCCACATATTCTTCCTTGTGTGTTACCTCCATTGCAACGGTAGGCGATACTGAACATAAAAATTATTTGTGGTTGGTTTATTGACACTCGTCACTTACTTTTTCATATATTTATGAGAGACTAGTTTCAAAGGCCCTGGCCTCCATTTTCAATCTCTTTCCAACTGGCATCTGTTGTTGTCTGCTCTCTCTGGTGGTGGAACTATGAACTTTTTTGTCAAATTATCTACTGGCGGGATTTCAAAGTTCATTACGCGATCCTTATTTTTCCAGATGAATATGTTCTCCCATGTTGTCAATCTATTTTGGTTTATCACTCCTTTTAATAATTTTGGATTTGGATCAATGTCATGGTTTTCATTCCAAAAATGAAATGCTACTGCTGTCTTGTCTTCTTGTTTCAATCTGATGTTTCTAAAGTGTTCTTTGACTCTGGTTTTTAAATTTCTTTTTGTTTGACCTATGTAGCATTTTTCACAATTCTTACAATTTATTTGGTATATTCCAGATTTGTTACCTGAAGGAATTTCATCTTTTGTTTTTGAATTTAGTAATTTTGCATTTACTGAACATGTCTGAACTTGCCTGGTTCTCACAGGCGGGAACCAGGAGTACGAACATTGAAACTACTATGGCATGTTTGTTTCACCTTAACCTAACAGAATGTAATAAGTTGAATTTTAGTGCGAAAAATTATGATCGTAAAAGAATTATGATCATTTTTTATTGAACAGACCTCGTAATACTTTGACAAAGTGTGATGACTGAAGATGTGGGAAAATGCCCATGAAATCGATTTTTTCAAAAGAAGATAGAAGTATTAACATCGACTTCTTAAGATAAATGGACGTTAATTAGCAAATATTTTTATTTGTATAATATTTATTACTCCACAGTAACTAGCTTCATTTTCTGTGTAATTATGAGCATCTGCTCAACTAATGTATGTGTAATGTGATGAATAAAGTATTGTATTGTGTAAATACATATGGTTATATTACAGGTAGCACAGCATCATTGGGATCACCTCTCAACAAGAGAACAACTGAAGAAACGTCTATATTGAAACACCACAACAGTTCAGATAGAGGACTGGGGCTGACTACTGCAGGTACGTGCTGCATTGCTATATCTTCCTTATTTATTTTCAATAACTGTATTTCACCTCTTGTTCAAGAATCCCTTAACATTACACAATGTCTGTCACAACTTTGGGTGATAAACCAAAACAAACTGACAACATGGGACAATATCTTAATATGAAAAAATAAGGACCAAGTAATGAACTTTGAAATCCGACCAGTTCATAATTTAGTAAAGAAGCTCATAGTTCCACCAGAGGGAAGACAACAAACAATAACAACAACAGACGATAATCAGATCTTTGAGTTTGAGAATGGAATAGCTTCCGAAACTAGTCCCTTATAAAATAAAAATGTAAGTGAAGAGGTTAAAAACCGACTACAAATAATTTTTTTAGTTCAAGTGGATAAATTTATTTATATGAACAGTATCAAAACCAACTTACCATAAAATACTGTTGCGAGCATTGTTGCGGGCTGGCACACAAAGGGACAGATAGTGCGGCACACAGATAAGGGACGTGCACTGCGGAGATAAAAGGCTTGCTGAAACAGATAAAGTTAGATAACTGAAAGGTTTGTGTTTCGTCTGGTAATTTCTGGAACAGTGAATAGAGAACATTCTATAAACATCTAGAAATACGAGTGAGCTACAAAAAGGAGCCGCGATCACCAGTTAGAGTCAGAGTGGCAATTGAATTCGACTCGTAGAGCTGTATTTTGATAGTGAACTCTTTGTTTGTGGGTGTGGCAGAAGACCTTACAGATTGTATTTGTGTATGTTATGTAATTCTGCTAGTGTAAGGGCTGACCAAAGTGTGTTTCTACGGAAATAAAGAGCATTTGGAATTTCTGCAAATTGGACTTTTAATTCAACGAACCCACAAAGTCAATAATAAAAATTTAAAATAAGACCTGAAACTCTCCTGGCAATGAATATATTCAAGAAGTTCTCGAGCTTCAAGTCAGGAGTTTTTTTTTTTTTTTTTTTTTTTTTTTTTTTTTTTTTTTTTTTTTTTTTTGCAATTTACGTCCTCCAACCTTAAGTCATATCGGATATAAGTCATATCCTGGCAGTCGTTGATTTGAACGACGTGACTGGGACCGCCAATTTGACATGCACACTTCGCGGCAGTAGCCGAACCAGTCCGATACAGTCCATGAGCTCCTACATGTATTTCCTACGGAGCACTCCATTATCGTCGTGTGGTAGTATTGTTTATGTGCAAACCAGTGCATGAGTAACAAAATTTGACCGGGCAATAACTTAGCCTACTCAAACCATGTTCCTCTGCACACAGACTGCGTCACCTATGTTTGGGGCATTTTTGCAGAGGTTGGCTACAACACCAATTTGGCTGCAACACCAGAACTGGCTGTTCGTCTGCTTGCACATGCATATACTGTCCTCCACAGGAGAGTAAGTCTCCGAGGCCTGAGACCCAAGCGGTTGGCAAAGGTTCCCACACCCTTCCTGGACAGATTTATGACACCCGTGTCAGTACAGTTACAGACCATTCAAAAACATTCTGACGGCTTCTGCTTTTGTGAATGAATCTTCTTGGATTTACTGTACAGAGCGAATAGGGCATATGTGTTTTTAAAGGTCTGCTCCTTGTGTAGCAGGCATTCTCTGCCACACATTCGCTGTCCTTGTCCCACTGGTAAGACAGCACATTCCTTTCAGGGACCTTCTTTGCGTTGCTGGACAGTATGTGCACCTTTGGACCTAGAAAATACTCTCGTGTCACACAAAAGAAAGTTTCTCCCTGTATTTTCTTAGCATGTATAAATGTGTCACATCACATTGTTGATAAGGTATAATATGTGTTTTAGTAAAGAATAAATAATACCAATGCAATCGCTATTGAAAGTATAGAATAAAGTACTTGTGATACAGGTTATTGCCAACAAGGTTCAACTTCAGAAGATTCTGCAAGTCAAGCAGCAAGTGTGGTGAGCGAGGTGAGTGATGAGACTGCACCAATACTAGGACGGCGAGCGGAGAGGGAGCAGGGAAGTCATCGTAGTAGTGATACAAGCATTACTGCCAGCCGTCTTACAGACTCTCAATCTGAACATTCAGATGATTCTGACTCTGATTGGGACTTGTACAGACTAAGTTGATCTATAAAAATATCACATTATTGAAAATTATGGTTATTAAATACCAAGTTTGGCTTTCATCTGACTTCTTGTATCAATTTTTTTGGTGGAATATAATACTTTTCCTAAAATAAAAACCAATAATTTCAAATGTTTAAACTATAAAAGTAATCTTGTAAGGCTTTCTTGTTTTGTAAAATTATTTTTTTAAGAATTTTATGTGCTATATTCACATTTCTTTCTCTACTCTTCTGCAAACCTTTCTTGCAAAAGCTTATTCTTCTATTTACTTATTTTAATTTAAATTGTCGCGAAGCCGTTATCTATGATACTATGATAGCGCGGCTTGTGTACACAAAGAGCCGTCAATTAAAGATAGTGGAGATAAAGGACTTGCCGGCATAGATTAAGTTACGCATCTGGAAGGTGATAGAATATTTAGTTTCTCTGTCAGGCAGGTGAGGGGTTTGGCGATGTTGGAGAACCCCTTGATAAAACGGCGGTGGTAACTGCACAGCCCCAGGAAACTGCGCAATTCTCTCTTATCCTTCGGCCGAGGCCAATCTCTCACGGCCTGTGTCTTCTCTGGGTCTGTGGCCACTCCGGTTGGTGAGACTATGTGGCCCAAGTAGTTGACTTCCTCATGGAAGAGCTGGCACTTCTTTGCATTTAGCTTCAAATTGGTCGCCTGCAAAGGTCTTACCGACGATGATGATGTCATCCAGGTATAGCAGGCAGGCGTCATAAGTCAATCCTCTCATTACCGACTCCATGAGGTGTTGGAAGGTAGCTGGTGCATTGCAGAGGCCAAAGAGCATAACTGTGAACTACCTAAGCCCTTGGCTTGTCAAGAATGCGGTCTTCTCCTTGTCTCTTGGGTCTAGGGCCACCTGTCAGTAACCCGACTTCAGGTCCAGGATCAAGAACCACTGTGCACCATCTGGCGTGTCCAGGGTGTCGTCAGTCTGGGGTAAGGGGAAGCAATCCTTTTGGGTGATAGTGTTCAACTTCCTGTAGTCCACGCAGAAGTGTAGCTCACCATTCTTCTTTGTCACCAGAACTACAGGAGAACACCAAGGGCTGTCAGACTCTTCAATCACTCCCCTGGATTTCATGTCACCTTGGACATGCTATCTGGACTCCCTCTTGGTGAGTCATTGCCTTCTTAAATATCTCATTGATAAATTCTAGATATTTACGGAACAATAAACAAACTGAATATTCTGTCACCTTCCAGAAGCGTAACTTAATCTATGCCGGCAAGTCCTTTATCTCAGCTATCTTTATTTGCCGGCTCTTTGTGTACACAAGCCACGCTATCGTGGATAACGGCTTTGCGACAATATTATGTAGAAATATTTTATTATACAACTCATTGTACGTTCAAGCAGGATACAATCTGAAGCAATAATAAATCATTAATAAGTAATTCACTTTGTAATACCTTTGAAATTTGACTGCCTGACCACAAAAAAACAGTTATAAATAGGAATTTAGCATTGAAATTCTTATGAATAAAAGTGGTAATTAACTGAGGATGGGACTGGGATGGTTCTGAAAACGTATTTTTAATATGACTCAATAAGTCTTTTAATAAACAATTCAGCAGTTGAAAAAATATACAAGGGTTGGGGCTAAAGTCATGGCAACTATTTTATCTCTTGTAGATATGTGAACGGATCACAAATGTATGTGTGTCTTGTGGAAGTTCTGCGGGCATAGTGTGTCTGCAGAACAATAGATGGTTCTGTGGTAGCTGGTAGTAGAACAGCAAGGGCTGTGAAATCAGTCAGTTGGTGAGTGTCATGCAAGATGGAAATAACCCATGTTGAGCAGCACACTTACATTAAAATAGCCGTCCTCTGAGAGAGAAATGCGATGGAATGTCACAGTGAATTAGTGGAAGCCCTTGGGAATAATGCCCTACCACACCATACAGTAGCACGGATGGTAGCCAATCTAACATTGTCACTCGGTCATTGGCCAGGGCAGGGCGTGCTCCGCCCATCGATTAATATATCTATAAGGTCACGTTTTGCAGCAATTAGTCAGTTGCTTATGAAGGCCATGGAGTGTAAAATGGCCGAAAGCTCAATCTTCTTAAATTTGATGCGGCTGATCACCCGTTAAGCACCAAGCAATAATTTTTCTATTTGTCATAGATTTGTCATAGAGAAAGCAAAAAATGAATTACAAGTGGCTAACTAGGCTGAAGAAAAATGAATTATTAAAATGTTTATTAACATTTTAAATTTACTTTGATTTTAAAAATTGTTAAATTATTGGAAATTAATTGTTCTTTCACACTGGCTGTGTGTAAGCTAAAGTATGGAAAGATAGAGTCAGACTGAAAAATTCAATGCCATAGCCGGGATTTGAACCACGTATCTTCTGGTTGCTGTCCAGCTGCTCTAACCCTTGAGCTACTATGGCCAACTGTGACTCTATCTTTCCATAAGTTAGCCTACACACGGCCAGTGTGAAAGAGCAATTAATTTCCATTAATTGTACCTAATAGTGGTCCGAACTATAAAGGCCGGGTCTTAAAGTACTCACAGCATAGTAAGTCGCCATTAAGGTAGTTGTCTCATGTGTTTATGAGAACTCCTAGTGGTTTACCAGGAAAAACACGAGTCAGTTGGAGAATTTAATGTCATACCCGGGTCTTAAAGTACTTACAGCATAGTAAGTCGCCATTAAAGTAGTTGTCTCATGTGTTTATGAGAACTCCTAGTGGTTTACCAGGAAAAACACGAGTCAGTTGGAGAATTGAATGTCATGTCGGCATGTTGGCCATAGTAGCTCAAGGGTTAGAGCAGCTGGACGGCAACCAGAAGATCCATGGTTCAAATCCCGGCTATGGCATTGAATTTTTCAGTCTGACTCTATCTTTCCATTGTTAAATTATGTTTCCTGATGATTTTTTTCCCTCCATTTCACTTCACTGTTTTAATTTTTCTTCCTCTTTTCCTTTCTTTTCTTTTGCTACCATTTGATTAGTTGCAATCAATAGTGGGATTAAGTATGGGGAACAAAACCAAATTTGTTTAGTATGGTGCACTATAGGCTTTCAGGATTCATAACACTGAGCTATTATATTGTTTTAGGCACAGAATCACCAAAGGCACTTGAATAGTACATATGATCTTTCTGATATGACACAGTCACTGATCAGCGATGTTGGAGACATATTACCATCTAAGTAAGTAAACATTTTAGTGTGTAGCAGTTATATAGATTTTTTTATTAGCTTAAAGTGTTGATTATTATTTATTTGATTGTGTGTCACTTGAAAGCGACATTTTTATATTAAAAGTTATTGTCACTTAAAACACTAATCTTAGCAGAGGAATCCTGAAAAGAAGGACAAATATCCATCTCAATTTTGACAGAAGAGTATGGTGGCAGTGATGGTAGCAAGAATTATATTTTAGCAATTAATGCAAAGATTCTAATGTAATCTCGAAGTTAAGATTGTTTAAAAGGACAATTATTAACCTGTCATTTCTTTTGTACTGTTTCTTGTTTCACTACTGATTAAAATATTTATTAAATTAACATTAGCCAATATAATTTTGAGTCAGACTAGTACTCCATACAGCATATATTGCTAGTGTTAATGAGAAATCACATAATACAAAAGAAAAACCCACAGACAAAATCTCAGAGGTGTACCAGATAAATTGCAAAGCTCTGTCTTTATTACGTTGTGCTTAGTAATAGTAATATGTACATACAATTGTAATTTCAGGTTGACTGCAGGTGAAGCAAATGCTTTGTTTCAGTATGTCCACCTGGACTTCACAGAAGGAGTTTTACTTTGCCCACCCATAAACAGAGAACAGGTGCAGTCAGAAAAACTTCGAGAAATTTTCCATAACTTCAGGCGCAGCTGTCAGGTCATTCATAATCTTCTTCACAATGCTGTTCGTTTTAAGGTAATGAA
This sequence comes from Mantis religiosa, assembly GCA_030765055.1. Classification (NCBI taxonomy): domain Eukaryota; kingdom Metazoa; phylum Arthropoda; class Insecta; order Mantodea; family Mantidae; genus Mantis; species Mantis religiosa. Next base: position 681,629 of record JAUKNK010000099.1, on the reverse strand, counting down.
TTAGCAAATTACTATAAACTCTAGCTTAAGTTAGATAGAGTCAACATGAAAAATTCAATGCCACAGCCGGGATGTGAACCACGGATCTCCTGGTTTCCATCCAGTCACTCTATCCCATTGAGCTACCATGGCCAACTTGCCTTAATGACATCAAATTCTCCATTTTGACTCGTATATCTCCCCGGTAAACCACTAGGGGCTCTCGCATCCGAGATACACCGTTTGAGGCGACTTACTATCGTAAGTACTTGAGTTCCAGGCTTCATCATTTAACTGTTATAATTTAGACTAATTGATGAAAATTAATCATATCTTCACACTAATCGTATATAGGCTAAGGTTTTTGATAGAGTCAACATGAAAAATTCAATGCCATGGCCGGGATTTGAACCATGGTAGCTCAATGGGTTAGAGTGACTGGACGGAAACCAGGAGATCTGTGGTTCAAATCCTGGCCATAGCATTGAATTTTTCATGTTGACTCTATCTGTTTAAGATGTGTTATGTTTTAGAATCAGAAATGAAAACTTCAATGTCATTACCTACACATGATCTGCTTGTGTAAGAATAATCACCTATTACTGATTGCTCTTATAAAATGAAAATCTGTGTTATATTACACAAATATAAATATTTGTAACAAAAAACTTCACTTAAGAAAATGGTGTTAATTCTTCTTTCTAATGGAGATCGATTTCACAAGCAGATCGCTTGCATCCTAGCTTCATTTTCTACATAATCTGTGTTATGTTTCCAGAAACTAATGGGGCAGGAAATATCCAAGTCATTCATGAACAAATCACTGATAGCCATCAAGGAACATGGAGTGCTTTTTAAGTGCTCACCAGGAGATGGAGAATCCAGTAAAAAAACAGCACAGTCCCTTTGCTATTGGGTTGTTGGGTAAGTTTTTTCTTTCTTTTGTTATCTCTGAAAGTAAAACACATGTGAACTAAGTTGATGAAACAAATCTAGAGTGCAACATTTGTTCCTTGACTACTGGCACTTTGGCATAGTTTCTAAGTTAAATGTTAAGTCAAATTTGGAATAAAAATAACTTTAATGTTTAGGTCTTCCAGCCAAGGTTGTGTCCGAAATGTAGTTTTTACCCATGTTAGGTTTCTTAACTAATATAACCCCTACCACTAGTTTCATATGAAACAGACAGTATTGAATCTAGGAACTACATGTTTAATGATGAGATGTGAACTTAAGGTAGAGCAAAGAACACTTCTAGAACGGGCAATCAAATATCAACAAGCCTTTGTTTACTGTGCACGCATAGAGTGCCGTATGGGTTCGAGGCTTTTACAGAACATGCAGTGAGGTCCCTGGAAGGGGACAGTGGCCCTGGGAACTTGTTTGGCTCTGTCCCTCAGTTACTGCCGAGATGTCTGAGAGAGAGGTGCATCCAGCTGTTGCTCAACGAGTAATAATCAAGTTTCTTGTCAAAGAAAATGTCAATGCAGCTGAAATTTGCTGTCGGTTACTCCCACAGTTTGGGGAAAGAAACCTTTCATGGTCCAGAGTTAAACATTGGTGCCATGAGTTTAATGGACATGAACATGTTGAAAACTGGGCCCACCCTTGCTGCCCATGCACCAGCATCAATCCAGAAAACATCCAAGCTGTTCAAGACATCATTGAAGGGGATCACCACATCACAGTAATTGAAATTTTTTGACAACTTCTCATAAGGTATGGGGGTGTTCAACCAATCGTTCAAAGGAAGCTGAAATTGAGAAAAGTGTCAGCTCATTGGGTTCCGCGTTATCTTACTGCAGAACAGAAAGTACTGCGAGTTTAAATGTATCGCACGCTTCTCACGCACTACGAAAAGGAAGATGATGCCATTCTGGACATAGTCTTCACTTGTGATGAGATATGGGGGTGCATCATTACACACCCATATCAAAGAGGGCCAGTCTGGTGTGGAAATGTGTAGTGTTTAACGCCCGCTTTTACTACATACGGCACCGCAGGCGGTGACACTGGTGATACATGAGATGATGGAGCACCAGTGGAATGAGATAGTGGGGGAAACCGGAGGTCCCGGAGAAAACCCGCCCCAGCGCCGTGTTGTCCACCACAAATCTCACTTTGCAGTCGCCTGGGATCGAACCCGGGCTGCCTTGGTGAGAGCCAAGCGGTCTAACCATTGAGCCATGGCGCGGCCTTAGTCTGGTGTGGAGAGCAACCGCTGCTGAAAGCCAAGTCACAACTGTCAGCAGGGAAAGTTTTGGCCACAATGTTCTGCGACCCAAAAGGTGTTCTTCTCATTGATCTCCTCAAACAACAAGGACAATGACGATGGACCATTAATGCTGCCTACAACTGTGATCTTCTCAGTCAAGTTTGAGTTGCTATCCGGTCAAAACATCACAGTAGCCCAATCAGAAATGTGTTGATTCTTCAGGACAATGCCACCGCCTGTGGTGCCGTATGTAGTAAAAGCGGGCATTAAACACTACACATTACATTACATTCAGGACAATGCTAGACCACACACCGCAGCAGCAACACAGCAAAAATTGGCCAAAATGCACTGAACTGCCCTTTCCACATCCACCCTACAGCCCAGACCTCTCACTATGTGACTTCTTAATGTTTGGTTCACTCAAAGAAACTCTTGGAGGACATCGTTTCACAAACATTGAGGAGGTGAAAGACTTTGTGCACAACTGGTTCTGCACCCATCCTCGTACTTTCTTTGAAACTGGCATTAAGAAACTTAAACAGAACCTTTTAACTTGCCATATTCATACACAAAATTTCCTAAATATCTTTATGTTCTATTTGAACAACTTCTTCTTTAATTGTCCTCTTATACCACTGTGCAGTGTTGGGATATTGTTGTTCCTCTTAACCCTTAGCAGGTTGAGGAACGGAATCTCCGGATCAGTGAGAGAGAATTCAGGATGATGCCCAGTATGAGTGTGGGGTAGTGGATGACAGAATGAGGGTAAGATGAAATGATAGGAAAGATGATGATGGAGCAATTGGTGGAATGCTGCTGGGGCAAAACGGAGGACCCAGAGAAAACCTGCCCCAGTGCCGTATTGTCTACCAATCAGCCATGGCACGGCTATTTGAACAACTATGAATTTTATTTTTATTTTACTTCTTTTATTATCCATTTACATGCAATTTTTTACTTTACTTAATAATCTTTACCTTCTCTCTATCTTTACTATAATAAATACAGGAAGTATTGCATTCCACACACAAATTTGATACCAAGATATCTTTGGAAATACTTATCTTGAAGCTTATTGAATCTAATCTTAGAAAAAGGTATGTGTGGTAGTGCATGTGGGGAGTTTTTTGTACTTTATGTCCTCCAATGTTAAGTCATATTGGATGATGAATGAAAAGGGTTAAATGATGCTCAAATGAGCCCAGGGTCCATGGAGCTTAGAGTTACCGACATTCGTCTTTCAGGATAAGGGAAAACCCTGGAAAACCTTATCCAGGTAACTCACCCTGACCAAGATTCGAACTTGGGACCTCTTGAATGTGAGGCAGACATGTTACCACCACGTTACCGAGGCGGGCGCGTGTGGAATATGGGTGTGTGTGTGTGTGTGTGTGTGTGTGTGTGTGTGTGCGTGCGTGCGTGCGTGTGTGTGTGTGGTAAAAACCAAAAACTTTGTATTGAAAAATATAATCAGAGCTGAAAATTGAATGCTATAGCCAAGATTTGAGCCACAGATCTTCCACTCTAGTGTGGCTGCTCTACTTCTGAGCTATTATGACATCATGACATCATTCATTAAATTCTCCAACTGATCCACAATTTCCTGGTAGATCATGAGGAAATCTCAAATTTGAGATCTCATCATCCAATGGTGATTACACTGTCCACCCAACACAAGAAGGCAAGGCAGAGGAATGTACACAGTATGTGCAAGATAAGTTGAGCGCTGGATTTACAGTGTGGTGTGGGCAGAGGGGAAGAAGCGAGAGCTAACGCTCTTTTGTTTCTGCAGTGTGGTCAACCTTGAAAAACACAGTTCAGCAAAACAGCATATAAGATAAGCGAAGATGTCACAAGTAACGTTGCATCCTCTGAAAACATTTCTTAGTTTTGCCCACGCCAGCTCAACTGCATTCAGATCACAGTTATACGGAGGTGTCCCCTTTCGAGAGCCATAACATCCACAAATGTTCATACAAATATAAATCATTTTCAAGTAAATGTTGATGTACGTTACCACCACACTCGTAACAAGGATAAACTGGCAATTGAGCCTTTATGAAGGAAGCTTTAACTACAAAGGGATAATGTTATATAATAAACTTCCAAATTCATTTAAACAAGCTGTATCTTTAAAACACTTTAAGAATAAGGTTAAGAAATTTTTGCGTGCACACTGTTTTTATACGGTTAATGAATTTTTAGAACTATAACCATGTAAATGAGCACTGGGAGCATAGTACATTCACAAACCTGTAATATTTATATTGTGAAATTTCTTGTAGTAAATTAGTCTATGCAGATACCACATGAAATATGTTTATGGAGTGAAACGAAACTTACCGAACGAGGACTTGGAACCCGATCGCTCTTCTTATCACGCACATATAGTAATGCAGTCACTTTTGCTGTCTGCATGATGTTCATGCTTGCCTTCCAGATATGGTAAGGATGCTATGTTATCTACTCAAAACAATAGCGGGGCCAATATCCAATATTGCTATATGTAAGCAGGGTAATAGCTGTTTGATAATAGTAATCTTCAAATAGGTAACTAACATATCAATTAATACAGAAATAAACTTACAATTCCTTTCTTGGAAGTGTTGAAAACAGTGTTGTTATAATAAATTAAATTTAAAGGGAGTTGATTAATGACACTAAACAACACTTACTTTTAAATGTTTCCAGAACATGTTTCGATGGCCGGTTGAGGATGGAGGCAAAGTCTCTGAAACATGTTCCGGAAACATTTAAAAGTAAGTGTTGTTTAGTGTCATTAATCGACTCTCTTTAAATTTAATTTAAGAAATAAACTTGTTCATAACCTCAAAGAGTAGTACATTAGTGTATGCAACTCTGTCAATTAGAGAGAAGTATGTTTTGATTCAAAAACTTCAAGTTTCAGGTGTGAGCACTTGAACTGTAAATGTTGTTTAGTTATAATTGCTGGTGTTGCAATTTATAGACAAATTTATAATGATCTCAATTGCAGCTTTCTCTGTTCCAGGAGGTTGTTCTTTATGCCACACCCAAAGGAAGTTTATGTCTGCTACAATGATTCTGCCCCACAAAACATGATAGAAATTGCATTTAGATTGGGAATGAGTGCAGCAGGCTGAGTACGGAAAACTTTACCTCAGGTATGTTAAATAACAAGCACTAATGTAGTTTATTGTTATATCCATTGCTTATTTCAGGGAACAGAAGTAAGCCTGAAAATGTGCACCAGTAAACCAGTGGATTTACTTACTGCATGACCATCACATACCAAGTTGCAAGTCATAACAACCCAGGAATTACGTGCATTCATGGGATGTTTCAATATGTATACCTTATTTTACATACTTAAGACACATCTTATCTTGAGAAATTACTTCCAAAATTCAAATGTGTCATATACTTGAAACACATTAAAATGTCCGGTGTTTGATATAAAAATGGCAATATATTTGATGCTGTAGGAAACCTATCACTATCTGGCAACATTGCATTCATTTGGCAGTAGCAGTGCACCGATGCACAAACAAGAATTGTAGAGGTTGAGAACAATGCTATCTGTCTCATTTCTTGTTGTTATTCTGCGAGGACTTACTTCACCATTGCAACCTCTTGATGTGTTGATAAATAAACTTTAAAGTGTATATGAGAGAGGAATGGAACATATGGATGATTAAATTTAGGAAATTTTATTCAGGAAATTATATGGATGATTGATGAAAATTATTGTTAAGTCTTTCAAGAAGTGTAGGATAAGAAATGCTCTGAATGACAGTAAAGACCATCTTACACAGTGCATGGTCATATTATTAGACCCACATGGGCTATTTTACACAGTGTTGAAGTGCTGAAAGAACCGCTTCCCCAAGAATTTTAGGAGAAAAACAAGAAAATTCATGCCAAACGATATTGTGACTTTGTGGGTTTATAAAATTAAAAGTCTAGTTTGCAGAAATTCAAAATGTTCTTAATTTCCATAGAAAGACAGTTTGTACAGCCCTTTGCAGCAGGTTGACATAACATAATCCAACACATATCAACCAACATATCAAGAGGGGAATACGTCCATTGCTCATATATTTTTAATGCAAGTGTTGTGCCCATGCTCATCAAAGAAAGCTCATGTTTTTTTGGGGACTCAATTTCAAAAACTGAAGACCTATCAACTGTCCCAGTTTTCAGTTTGATTCATTGATAGTCAGATCAAGGACACAGATGAGAAAACAAAGATCTTCCTGGCTAAATCGGAAACTTTATTCAGCTTATTCAAGTCTATAATGGACTTACTTAACTTTTACCTTGGGAATACATTTATATTTATTACTAGGGCAGCAACATTGAGCGGTTGCATGTTGTGGGAGGCACGTGGTAGTGGAGTGATTTCAATGGGAGGGTTGGGTACACCATACGTTGAGTCACAGTAATCGACACACAGTTCACGCAAACACAATGCCAAAGGAAAGGTTACCAACATCCACAAGTTTACAAGAGTATATATTTGAGTATGGGGAACATGTTTTCTCTGTTTTTTCATGAAAACCTTTATTGTAAACCTTGCAATAAAACAATTGCTCATAGTAAACCAAGTACTGTGCTATGACATGTCAGTACAGCAGCACATAAGCGTTGTGTTGCAAAATGTGAGAATTCATCACTACAAGACGTACTTAAATCAAATCAAGCATTTAATGAAGAGCTATGTGCTGCATTTATTTCTGCTGATATTCCTTTACATAAGCTACAGGATACAAAGTTGTGTGCGTTTTTAGAAAAGTACATTGGCAAACCAATTCCACATCCTACAACTTAACTTACATACTATGTAAAAAAAAATGTTATGATAAGTGCATTGATGGTATAAGAATGAACCTAAATAACCACAGTATATGGGTTTAAATGGATGAAACAACGGATGTCGTTGGGCAATTTGTGGTAAATGTGGTTGCTGGAGCACTGGACGCAGAAGGCCCCATTGGCCCATATCTTCTTCTAACAAGTGACGTCAGTGTTGCAAATGATTCTACTATAAGTGCAGTATTTGACAATGCCACGAAACTACTATGGCCATCAGGTGTGAAACATGATAGAGTATGACTGCAATACCATAATCTCGTACCTGTACAGCCATTTGAACACTACCATGCCGCATTAGTGAACTTTAACCCTTATTGCTGTAAGCTGACCTTTCCTATTTTATATGATATCCGCACGTTCCCGCCCCGATGTCGCAGCCCTATTTATTACACATTGCTTGAGTAACAGTGCAACTAATTTATATTCCAGAATTTCATTGTTCCTGTAATTTTAAATATCAAATGCACCACAAATACCCACCTGCTCCCATTTTCTGTCCTGAGTAACATTGCCTAATTCCATCCTAGAAGTCCCAGATAAGCAAGATAAAAATATGTCTATTGTACTAATTTAGAATGATTATTATTTTTTGCAGGTGCATAACAACACATTTACTGCCACAAAGTGCCATTGTACAGCATACAAAGTACACGTACAAAGCTTATAGGAATTAAACCTCCGTCCATATTTACATTACTGTTTTTATTTTTTAGTAATATACATGTTAAAAAAGTTGTGCAGAATTTAGTTTTGCATTAGCATGTGACAAATGTAACTAGCTTCTCTTAATACTACAAGGTGCTTGATAAGATAATTTCTGAAAGTGCTAGATATCGACACTGTTGCTCAGAGTGGAAAAAGTGTGGATTGGTGACTATGTACTACTCTTGCAATTCTGTGGATGCCATGGTAACGTCAGAGTATTAAACATAAATAAGCTGATGGCCATATGGAGGCATTCAAGTTGAGTGACAGATGGTGCTAGTAAATTATTACGCCAGATCTCATATAAGGAAGGAAATCTACATTGCCTTGTGGAATTTTAGTGCCTGCATAAAGCATAATAAAAATTATATTCTGCCAAGTATCACTTTACAGTAGATCCTGTTGTGCTTGTATATTTATTTCTTTGCCTACTACATTTTTAGGCCTTTTCCTTTTCCTTTTCTTCCTTCATCAATGCAAATATCAGGGATGGAAAGTAAGTAAAAGTAACAAACTGTCATGAATTACAATTTTAATAATCATTTCTGCTTTCTAGTACCTTCCTATGGGTAAATGAGAAAGTCTTGTATTCCAAACAAAAATCCATTATACCAAAGTTTCACCAAAATGCACATTTTGAAAAGAAGTTTTGTGTGTGTGTGCATAGGATATCAACACTAGTCGTGTGTAGGCCAAAGTATGGAAAGGTAGAGTCAGACTGAAAAATTCAGTGCCATAGCCGGGATTTGAACCAGAGATTTTCTGGCCTCTATCTGGCTGCTCTTAACCATTGAGCTACCATGGCCAACACACTGATAAATCGGCCGTAGCAGATCATTTTTGGTCATTTAACCATGAAATAAATCCTGAAGTTAAATTATTAAAACAATTAAATGGTCCGATGATTTAATGGTTTTGTAATATATATACGAGGGTGGGTAAGAAAGTAATGCCTTATATTTTTTTTCTCTTTTAATTACCAAGAAAATTGAATCCAATTTACATAGCTTGAAAACTACAACATTGACGATCAATTTGTCACTATTCAATATAATCTCCGTCCTTTTCCACAGTTTTGGTTCACTTTTTTACTAGGGCATGTATTCCAGTGTGGTAAAACACACGGTCTTGCTTCCTAAGCCATTGACGTACGGACGTTTTCACAGCCTCCTCATCTTCAAAATGAATCCCACGATGAGCTTCCTTTAGTGCCCCGAACAGATGGAGTGAGGTCAGTGAGGCCAGGTCAGTGAGGTAAGACGTGTAACGGCTGGTGTGTGGTCTTGCATTGTCATGCAAAAGAAGAACATCCGCCATAGTTTTTGTTGGGCGAACTCGGCGAAGACGTGCTTTCAGCTTTTTGAGAGTTCTGACGTATTGGACAGAATTTATTGTGCATATCTGCTCCAAAAAATCAATCATAAGCACACACTCTGCATCCCAAAACACTGTCGCCATGACTTTCCCTGCGGACCGCTGAATTTTGAATGTTTTTTCTTCGGTGACGTTGTGTGATGCCATTCCATTGACTGCCTCTTTGATTAAGGTTAAAAAAATGAACCCCCGTTTCGTCTCCAGTAACAATTTTTTCCAGAAAATCCTCTCCCTCCAAATTGAAGCGCTGCAAGTGTTCGGAGGCTATTGTTTTCCTTGTTTCTTTGTTTTGGGCGGTTAACATTTTTGGTACCCAATGTGAACAAAGGTCAGTGAGGTAAGACGTGTAACGGCTGGTGTGTGGTCTTGCATTGTCATGCAAAAGAAGAACATCCGCCATAGTTTTTGTTGGGCGAACATGGCGAACACGTGCTTTCAGCTTTTTGAGAGTTCTGACGTATTGGACAGAATTTATTGTGCATATCTGCTCCAAAAAATCAATCATAAGCACACACTCTGCATCCCAAAACACTCGCCATAACTTTCCCTGCGGACTGCTGAATTTTGAATGTTTTTTCTTCGGTGACGTTGTGTGATGCCATTCCACTGACTGCCTCTTTGATTAAGGTTAAAAAAAATGAAACCCCGTTTCGTCTCCAGTAACAATTTTTTCCAGAAAATCCTCTCCCTCCAAATTGAAGCACTGCAAGTGTTCGGAGGCTATTGTTTTCTTTGTTTCTTTGTTTTGGGCGGTTAACATTTTTGGTACCCAATATGAACAAACTTTTGAGTAACCTAGTTGTTGAATAATCGTCATCACACTGCCTTTACCGAGGGAGCTAATGAGACACCATTCACTTGTTACCTGGCGATCACCACGAATGATGTCATGGACTCGCTGAATGTTGCATGGAGCCACTGCAGTCACCAGCCTGCCGCTTCCCTTTTCATCTGTCAATGGTGTTTGCCCTTCAGCTTCGTTACAGCGACGAACCCATCGTCTAACAGTGCTGACATCCACCGTTGCATCACTATACACATGTTTTAGCCTTTCGTGAATGCGAATCGGCGTTTCACCTTCCGCAGTCAAAAATTCAATCACAGAACACTGTCGAATATGAATGTCGATGTCAGCCATTTTGCAAGAAAATGCAGTGCTGCCATCTGTTGACTTAGTAAGTTACTACTGCAGGGAATTGGAGAAGAAGGTTTGAGGAATTGCGCCAAATTCAAAGTTTTCACATAATTTACTTATTTAAGGAAAAAAATAGGAGGCATTACTTTTTGACCCTCCCTCGTATTTTAAAAAACAAACATCGCATAATGAATTTTGAAATACCGGCAGTCAATTCTGTTTTTAAATTTGTTTTATTTTCAGATTTTGGTAGTACTAACAAGAAAATATTAACATCTAATGTTCGTAACGATGGTGACAGCTTTGTTGGTTCCAGCTGACGATGTGGAAGAATTTCCATGTAATCATGATCCTGAACAATTTATAAGAAAAGTGTCATCATTTCTTATAAGATAAGTCACGTTTAAAGTTACAAATTGTTATATTTGTATATGTCAGTATGACATTTAACCACTCTTAGTGGTTTACTGGGAATAACAAGTCAGTTGGAGAATTTATTGTCAAGCTGGCATGTTGGCCGTGGTAGCTCAATGGTTAAGAGCAGCCAGATGGAGACCAGAAGATCCGTGGTTCAAATCCTGACTATGGCATTACATTTTTCAGTCTGACTCTATCTTTCCATTAATATTTAGCATACTCCAGTGGTTCAACATAGCTTTAAGAAAATCTCACTGACATCAAACTGCATTTTGCATAGACATTTCTTTGTTAACTCTTTACATTCACAAAAATGACTCGAATGTCTGACTAAAATATGTGTTCAAGATGTTTGTGTGACAAATAAAATGTATATCATGAATTTTCTGAATAAATTTTGCATTTAAAAACATGTGAGAGATGAATTAAAGCCTGATACAGAAAAATCATTGGTGGTTGGTGTCAAATGTTAGGCAGTTGACAGTATAGCTACGAGGGCTGTTCAGTAAAGAATGATCATAATTTTTTTACGGTTATAATTTTTTGCAATAAACTTCAATCTTATTATATTCTGTTAGCTTAATGTGAAAGTAACAGGCCGTAGTAGTTTTATTGGTGGTACTCCTGGTTCCCGCCTGTGAGAACCAGGCAAGTTCAGACATGTTCAGTATCGCCTACCGCTGCAATGGAGCTAACATGCAGTTAAAGTTGATGTTAGAGGAAGATTCGGCGTTTCTTTCAAACGTAATCACTGCTGATGAAACTTGGCTACATCATTTTGATCCTGAGAGCAAACAGCAAAGCTCAGTGTGGAAATCTCCTTTATCACCAACCCCCAAAAAAGCAAAAGTGGTTGCTTCTGCTAGGAAAGCTATGGTCATCTCATTCTTTGATATTCATGGAATGGTTTATCAGCATGTTGTACCTGCACACACATCAGTAACTGGTCAATAGTACAGGGATGTCCTGAAAACATTGCAAGTCCATATCAGGCGCAAAAGACCACATTTGTGTGAAGCAGGCTGGATGCTGCACCACAATAATGCACGGTTGCATATTGCCAATGTTGTTGCTGAATATCTTGCAAAAATCAACGTGAAGTGCATCCCTCATCCTCCCTATAGTCCGGATTTAGCCCCATGTGACTTTTTTCTATTCCCTAACTTGAAGAAATGCCTTCGTGGGAGTCATTATCCATCATCAGAAGCAGTGGTGAAGGCTGCGGAGGTGATTTTGAAGGATCTCTCAGAAAATGGTTTCCAGCATGTGTTTGAAGACTGGCAGAAACGCTGGGACAAGTGCACCACATTCAGGGGAGACTATTTTGAGAAGGACTATCAAAATTATGAGGATGAGTAAAGGTACGTTGTCAAAAACAACTGTGATCATTCTTTATTGAATAGCCCTCATATTTGCTCTCAAATCTGCTTTGATACCCACGATACCAATACTAAAACATGTTAAGTATTGGCGTCTGGAGTTCTCAAATAGCAAACTAAGGACCGAGTCACTCTTTTGTGATGCTTCCAATCTACCTCACACCCTGCCGTGGTTCTGCTGCAGCAGTAGGTAAGTAAAGTCAGTGTGTACAGAAAGTTGATCCCCTGACACTGCTACATCCCAGTCTGTATCAGTTATACGAGTTGAGTTCAAGTTATAACACCACCTATTTTTTTCAGGACTGGGACCAGATAGGACATTTTTTTTTAAATACATGTGGACTCTTTTTGAATGTGTTACAGAGATGGCAGCACTGTACAATGCAGAGAACTCTAGTGGCAGCGATGAGAGTTAGGACTGTTTTTGATACTTAAAATGGTGACGTTTTCATTGCAAAAACAGCACATAATCATTCATTTTCTCCATTTTCATGGTATGATACCTATTGAAATTCATCGCCAGTTGAGTGAGGCATGTGGTGAGGGTACCATGGATGTGTCTGATGTACGTTCCTGGGTGTGACAGTTCAATGAAGACAGAATATCGTGTAACAACAAACCAAGACAGTTAAGTGAGGCATGTGGTGATGGTACCACGGATGTGTCTAATGTGCGTTCCTGGGTGCGATAGTTCAATGAAGACAGAATATCGTGTAACAACAAACCAAGACAGTTAAGTGAGCCATGTGGTGATGGTACCATGGATGTGTCTAATGTACGTTCCTGGGTGTGACATTTCAATGAAGACAGAACATCGTGTGACAACAAACCAAGACAGTTGAGTGAGGCATGTGGTGATGGTACCATGGATGTGTCTGATGTACGTTCCTGGGTGTGACAGTTCAATGAAGACAGAATATCGTGTAACAACAAACCAAGACAGTTAAGTGAGGCATGTGGTGATGGTACCATGGATGTGTCTGATGTACTTTCCTGGGTGTGACAGTTCAATGAAGACAGAATATTGTGTAACAACAAACCAAGACAGTTAAGTGAGCCATGTGGTGATGGTACCATGGATGTGTCTAATGTACGTTCCTGGGTGTGACATTTCAATGAAGACAGAACATCGTGTGACAACAAACCAAGACAGTTGAGTGAGGCATGTGGTGATGGTACCATGGATGTGTCTAATGTACGTTCCTGGGTGTGACAGTTCAATGAAGACAGAACATCGTGTGACAACAAACCAAGACAGTTGAGTGAGGCATGTGGTGATGGTACAATGGATGTGTCTAATGTACGTTCCTGGGTGTGACAGTTCAATGAAGACAGAACATCGTGTGACAACAAACCAAGACAGTTGAGTGAGGCATGTGGTGATGGTACCATGGATGTGTCTAATGTACGTTCCTGGGTGTGACAGTTCAATGAAGACAGAACATCGTGTGACAACAAACCAAGACAGTTACAGACATTGCCTTCAAAATTGGCATTTCCCTGGGATCTGTGCACACAATCCTGCATGAAAATCTGAAAATGCGAAAAGTGTTCTGCCTTCATTGAACTGTTGCACCCAGGAACGCATATTAAACACATCCATGGTACCATCACCACATGCCTCACTCCACTGACGATGAATTTCAATAGGTGTCACACCAAGAAAATGAAGAAAACGAATGATTACACACTGTTCTTCCAATGAAAACGTTACCATTTTAAGTATGAAAAACATCCTAACTCTTGTCGCTGCCACTAGAGCTCTATACACTGTACAGTGCTGCTATCTCTGTCATGCATTCACAAAGAGTCCACGTTTATTTTAAAAAATTCCAAAAGTTCCTATCTGGTCCTAGTCCTGAAAAATATAGGAGGTGTTGAATGCACCTCGTATATACACTGCAGTCTTCTAAAGGGTATATTCCTGACATTCTACCATCACTATCATGAACAATAAACAGGCACTCATATAAAATGTTTCACTTCTGTTCTGAGAAACAAACACATGCTAGTTTCGCTATTTGCAATAATTCCAAGGGATGCAATATTAATACTCACAAGCTCCAAAGAAAAAAGATGGGCAGACCAATTTGGAGCCGGAAGGGATTGAAATGAAATGTGTAGTGTTTAACGTCTGCTTTTACTACATACGGCACCATAGGCGGTGACACTGATGATACATGAGATGAAGATGGGGCACCGGTGGAATGAGATGGCAGCGGAAAACCCACCCCAGCGCCGTGTTGTCCACCACAAATCTCACTTTGCGGTCGCCTGGGATCAAACCTGCTGCCTTGGTGAGAGCCAAGCGGTCTAACCACTGAGCCATGGCGCGGCCTCCAGAAGGGATTGAAAAGTCCAAAGCCGTGAAGTAGAGAAAGAAGCAATAATTAACTGAGTATCCTCGCTGACTGGGCAGGTTAACTAATGACTTGTTTCTGATGCTTAATGGAGGTGAGGTTTAAGGCAATGTTTACAACCCTTACTGGTATAGGCTGATCCACTAGTTCCAAAGTACATTTCACATGCCAAATTGTTTGGCAATAATTGTATATGCCCCATATAAGAAATCTGCTTTATTTTACTTATGTTTTTATTTATTTATTCTATAATATTTCTGTGTATACATAAATCAAATATACTGGCAGGGCATGCTAAATGTTTGTATAAAGAGAGACCATTGTTAAGATTAGAAATCAGTAAACAAATATTTTAACATTAAACAATAGCGGAGATTATTTTTATTGATGATCCCATGTTCTGTGACTTGGGAACTCTAAACCTTCATATTCCACTTTGTTTCTTTTATATGTTAAGAGTTTCTGTATTATGTGAAAATTATGTTGCTTATCTATTTTTAAATAACTTACGGACCAAAGAAAAGGTAAAAAAGTTTAAAATTTCACCAGCCTTGATTGATTTTAAAAAAAGAAAGAAAATTATCCTTCTGGCTCATTATTGTTATTATGTACTTGCAGGCTATACAACTAGGTATTAGAAAACTACTTGCAGTGGGGAGTTTAACGAAGTCAAACGTTGTGTCGTCAGTTGGCAGACTGAGGGACAGTCCGCAGGTGTATTATTCATGTAGGTACCTGTTCTAGAAAGGTGAAACAGTTATTTTATGTTGTCCCCAAAGAGTTTCAAATATTGTATTATGTGAGGTTAAGTAGAGTGAGTCATGCACAGAGAAGCTATGTAAGTGGAAATGACGTCACAAAAGTGTTGAATAACAAACTTATTTGGGATTGGTGTGACGCGTATATCGTAAAACGTGGACCAATCAGATATAAAAGATGTTACGTTGCCATGGAGGATATTCAATATTCCTCTAGGGTGGTCGAACTATTAGGGAAATGCTAATGTGTAGAAGAAGATGAACTGGTGATTCTTCTCCTAACAGTCACCGTGAACGGATGTAAAATTCTCTTCTTAAACGCTGTTGTGTGCGGAAGAATATAAGTCTATTCTCATAACAATCATCGAGTATAACTAGATAATCTTTACATTAAATATCATCGCTAGAAGACACACAATTTAATTATTATACACGGTAGTGAACAACCGTATAAAACTTTTGATTCTTGCACGCATCCAGATATAAACGCGTCACATCAAGTGAATCTTGTGTAAGAATAGTGTTATAAATGTTGTATCATACATTTTGTTCGAACTGGTGTTGATTGAAGTAAGGAAATAAAAGTTTCTACATTATTTAATACAGAGAAAAATGATTACTCATTTTACGTAAAATTTCCTTCCACCGTACCACCCCTGTAAAAGAAGATATCTTGCTCAACCGACTGAAGCCACGCCGAGGTAAGCTGGGACTTCAAGAACCATCTATTCCATCCACCAAAATGTCGCCACATCGAGGGATATAATTACTCCATCACCCATTGACGTTGGGAATCTACCCAAACCACTTCAACCCTGTTCCAAATGGTCACCTCAACGAGGGGCATAATTCGTCATCCATCAATACGATTCGACATAAATCCTGTTCCAAATGGCGCCCGAACGGGGGCTCGAATAGGCAGAAGGAGGATTACACCACAGGAGAATAAATAGTGTAATGGACAGGTAACTTCGAATCAAGAAAGAAGAAAGAAGAAAAGTGAGTACGGAAAAATATTAATAGATAATTAATAGAAAAAGTGACAATATTATAATTTTCATTTTTTATGTTATTAAGAAAGGGAAAAATATTACCTAAAATGGAAGGTAAAAAATTAACAGACAATAAGAATAAAAATGTTGGGGAAGGAGTGGAAAGACTAGTTAGTGATAAGAGAGCAGAAATACAAGAAGTCAGGGAAGTAGTGGAAGGAATGATTAGTGATGATGCAGGAACAAGTAGAACAAAAATTATGCAGAGTAAAGATAATGAAATGATAATAGACAGGTTAGAGAAAATTATGAGTAATTTTGATGCTAAAATGGATAATTTAAGACAGGATATGAATCAAAATTCAGAAAATTTAAATAGTTTTAGACAGGAAATAAGACAGGAAATAAAACAGAATTCAGAAAAGGCAGATCAAAATTTAAGGCAGGAAATGAGTAATTTAAATGCTAAAGTAGATCAAAGTTCAGAGAAATTAGAAGCTAGGATAGATCAAGGTTTAGGTAACCTAAGAAATGAAATTGAGAAAGGAAGAGAAGAGTGTAGAGAAGGCATAAAATCTTTAAAACAGAAAATAGAATCTCATGATGGAGAAATGTCTAGGTTAAAAGAGATGTTTCAGGTAATGAAAATAAGTCAGGAAAATGTAGTAAAAGATATAAGAAGTGAATTGGCTAAGGAGTCAGAAATCCTTAAGCAACAAAAAGTAGAATTTGTAGAAAAACAAAAAATAGAAATAGGGGAATTAGAGAATAGAATAAGACAAGAAATAGATGTAGTCTTATTAGATAATTCACGGAAATACCATGAGGAAAATATTGAAATACAGAATAATTTTGTAAGAGAGGTAAATAGTATCAGAAATGATGTTAAACTAATTGCTACTGAGGTGCAAACACAACAAGATGAACTAAAAGTTAAATATGATGAAGTCAGTAAGTTGAATAGTGAAATGATTACAAGAATAGATTTGGCACAGGAAAGTTTTGAGAGAGAGAAAGAAAACATTAGCAAGCTGAATCAAGTTGTGATTGCATTACAGGCAAACAAAATTTCTGAGAACCAGAGGGTAATAAAATCTAAGAATATTACATGTATTGACTTACCTGGTAATTCAGGTAATATTGTACAAAACTTAGAGAATTATTTGGAGAGTGACGATACAGAATCTTTGTCACCTGATTGTGAAGTAAATGGTAATAGACAAATACAAAACATGCACACACATACACAGTTACACAGTCAAGGTAACACAAATTGTACAAATTATTTGTTGCATGACTTAAGTCCACCTACTTTCGAAGAAGAATCGGGAGACAATCCCAAAATATTTCTAAAGGAATTAGAAGAATATTTTAAAATTAAAAAGATCCCAAATGAATTTAGGATGATGATTGTTAAAAGGTGTTTGAAGAAAAATGCTTTAGAATGGCTGAGGTTAACACTAGCATCACATGAAACGTATAGTATGTTTAGGAATGTGTTTATAAATAGGTTCTGGGGTCCAGAAAGACAGAGAAGAATTAAAGTCGAACTGGCCACTGGTAAATTCGAGTTCAGGAAGGGTGTGTCCAACCCTCTTTTATATAGGAATCTCGCCCACTTCTCCGCTTTTCTGGTTCCCAGGCGAAGATTCCAGTAAACGAAAGATCGAGAATCAGGTGTAGGAGAAACAGGCGACACAGTCATGTTTTTCCCCTGACCACAGCCTGTCACCACTATAGGACAAACGAGGAGGAGGTGTGGCTAACCGAACCTCCCCTGCCTCCCGCTGCCAGCTGCTTTCACAGGGTGTCCCAGCGGTCGCGTTACACTGCTCCCTCCTCAAAGCTGTTCGCCCCGAACAGCCCCATCGTAGCGTGCGAGGCGGTCCAGGTGTACCACCAGCATCTGCTCGGAGTCTCAGCCAGAAGTAGCGCTGTCGTAGTTTGTGAATCATACGGTTCGCTCCCAGGTGTCCTCCTGAAGTACCGGCGTGCACTTCCTCCAAGACTTCCGGGACCTTACTCCGGGGAAGTACCAACTGTCCTCTCTGCGCCTTCCCATCGGGTGACTCCCATACCCGGAATAGCACGCCCACTCTGGTCTTCAACGAGTCCCATTGGGCCCAGTGCGACTTGTAGGTGGCGCTCCTCGGTGCGATGTCCTCCCAGGTTGGCCTCGTCCCTGCCTCCACTTCCCTCAAGAGTGGCCCCAAGTCTGCGTCCGCCAGCTGCTCCCTCCTCAGGCCTGCGCTATCCCAGCCTTCAGCAGGCACTGCCACAACTACTCGGACTGCTGCGGCACGCTCCTTCTCTTCCACTCTTGTGCGCTCATGGCCGTCCTGGATCTGCGGTAGGACACCTCCAATGTAATGGTCGCTAGCGTCGGTGTCCACAATGAAGGCGCCACCCGGTTGTGGGAAACCCAAAATTGGAGCACTGCACAGGATCTCCTTCGGGTGCTGGAAAGCGTCTTCGGCGTCCTCCGTCCACACATAAGGCCGGTTTTCCTCCGTCAGGCGGGTGAGGGGTTTTGCGATGTTGTCGGCCTTTTCCTCTAAATCATTAAGGCGGTCGTCTACTTGACCCTTCCGCTTGCCCAGGTTCGCGACATCATCCCTCATTACGGCCAAACGTTCCTCAAACTTTGCGGCGAGAGCCTCGTTCGCCGCCCTCATCTCCGTTGTCAGTTCGGCCATCTTTGAGGTCATTGTCGTGGCCAAGTTGTTGTTAGCCGTTTCTGTTTTTGCAGCGAGGTTTTCATTTGCCGTCTTCATTTGTTTCAACTCGGCGGTGAGGTTGTCGTTGGCCGTCTTCATTTCCATCAATTTCTCCAAAATCTTTTCCAATGCCGCGTCCATGGTTGTAATGTTCGGTGATGTTTTCCCGCTTCCTGACACCAGTGTGACTTTGTGGGTTCGTGAAATGAAAAGTCCAATTACAGCACTCAACAATGTTCTTTATTTCCACCGACTAACAGTTAAACTCTTGCCAATTACACAGAATTACGTAATGCACACAATTACAATTCACCAGTTCGTACGTTACAACTTCACTTGTACTCGCGATTACATAAGCTCCGATACACATACACAGTTCGTACAGTCTTCCGTTGCACAATCTTTTCGTTCATTAACACGTCACTGACTAACTCTTACACCAAGAACAGCGACTGTCTCCTCGCTCACACTCACTAACCAACTGACCAACTCCGACCCTGTCCGTCTGCAACCCTCTTTTATATAGGAATCTCGCCCACTTCTCCGCTTTTCTGGTTCCCAGGCGAAGATTCCAGTAAACGAAAGATCGAGAATCAGGTGTAGGAGAAACAGGCGACACAGTCATGTTTTTCCCCTGACCACAGCCTGTCACCACTATAGGACAAACGAGGAGGAGGTGTGGCTAACCGAACCTCCCCTGCCTCCCGCTGCCAGCTGCTTTCACAGGGTGTCCCAGCGGTCGCGTTACAGTATGTTTAGGAATGTGTTTATAAATAGGTTCTGGGGTCCAGAAAGACAGAGAAGAATTAAAGTCGAACTGGCCACTGGTAAATTCGAGTTCAGGAAGGGTGTGTCCATGACTGAATATTTCCTAAAACTTGCTAACAAAAGCAAACTTGTGAATCCAGATATGTCAGAAACCGAGATCGTGAATATGCTAATACGACATTATCCACCACACATTAGAAACCACCTAATTGTGGCTAAGCCCGTCGACTTTACTGATATGATTGAGTTATTATCAGAATTTGAGGCTCATAACCTTAATTCTGATTCTACTCATAGTCAAGTTGATCCTGACAAGACTCATATAGAAGAAAAGCAAGTAAATAGACAGGAAGTAAGACCAACATTCGGGGAAAATCACAACCATACTAACCAAAACCAAAATAGTTTTAACCAAAATTGGGGCGGGGCACGTTCAAGAGACAACTATGAACGAAGAGAGTACAACCCCAGAAAGACATATGAATCGGTAGTGCCAGGTATAGGAAGGAGAATCCCAAATACTCCTAGGAGGAATTATAATAATAACCAACCTGTGGGAAATGTGAGGAGTAATCAGGTGAATCAACTGAGGTTTTACAGGGGAAATAACCTAAGAACAGGTTATCAAAGTAGAGGAAGAGGAACTAGCATCGAAAACTCTTCATTAAGAGATTTTGGGGGTCCTAGGTTTGAAAGGGCAGACAATAACCTAGAAAGGACACAGACTCAGGGAATAAAAAGAGAAATAAATAACGGTAGTACCAACCCAACTGCTAGTGTAACTACCGACCGCACTAATGCGGAAAACTGAGTACCAAATCATTTTGTGCCTTGGAAAGTGGTTCGGTAGAAATGACACAGGGCAAAATCAAAATTCAAAATTTACCAGAAGATAAGATCACTCTCTCCAGAAGTAAAGATCGGGAATTAGTAAATCCACCTCAGATTAACCTTCGTATAGGCGATAGCGAATATAAAGTATTGATAGACACAGGAGCTAGTTCATCAGTAATAAGTGAGAACTTATTCAAGGAATTACTATCCAAGTTTAGGATTGAATATTTAAACGTGTGTAATGTATACTGTAGCACAGCTATTGGGAAAAAGAAAGATAAAGTTAAATATCAAGCGTTAATTCCTGCGCGAATAGATGATTGGAATTTCAACTTTATCGTATTGGTAATACCAAACTTAGCTCGTGATATTATTATTGGCAATGATGTATTGTATGGTTGGCAAAGTGTGATAGATTTCGAAAAACATGAAATGAAGGTCAAAGGAGATAATGAAGTAATAAAAATAAATTTGTTAGAAGAAATTATATTAAAAGAGGATGAGAAGGATAGTATAAATAATGATAGGTTTTTTGTAGAAAATATATTAAACGAAGAAGATATAATTAATAATGAAGAAGATGATAGTGGTAAAGAAAATTTACTTTTAAATAGTAAAGAAAATGAGACGTTTGACCTTGGAGATCATTGTTGCCAAATAAACACATTAAATACCGACACCGAGCGAAAACAAGAAGAGGAAGAAATGATATTCCAAAGAACTTTGAAAGAAAAGTTAGGGAAAACATACAATTTAAATCACGCGCAAAGAGAACAGTTGAGGTTATGTATACTAAAGAACAGGAACGTTTTTAGTACGAAACCTGGATTGTGTAATAAGTACATACATACATTTAAGGTGAACGACATTGCTCCTTATACTCATAAAAGTAGATCTGTGCCTATCGCTATTAGACAACAAGCATCTGAAGTAATAAACGATATGCTAGAAAATGGAATTATAGAGATTTCTAATTCGCCTTACCTACATCCTTTGTGTTGGGTACATAAATCGAACGGAACACTGCGTATGACGATTGACGCAAGAAAGATAAACTCACTAACACAACCCGATCACTTCAGACCTCTTGGAGTTGATGAGGTATTATCAAAATTAGGACGTGGAAAATATTTTTCAAAATTAGATTTGGTTTCATCGTATTGGCAGATACCACTAGATGAATCTGTTTGAAAATACACAGGATTCAATTTTGGAGGAAAAATATACCAATTCAAAACATGTGGTTTTGGATTATCCACTAGCGGAAGTGCATTACTTCGAGCGTTACATAATATTTTCGGAGATACCATAGAAAATTTCGCTCTACAATATATTGATGATTTTCTTATTTTTGATCAAAATTTCGACGACCATATATCACATCTAAATTATATATTTACAAAATTTTCTGAAAGTGGTATGACAATAAATCTGGATAAATCGCAGTTTATTGCCAAAGAGATTGAACTTCTAGGTTATATTATATCTGAAAAAGGCATGACACCGAATCCAGAAAGAATCAAATCGATTGAAGCTATCCCTCCACCAAAGAACATCAAGCAATTAAGAAGATTTATGGGAATACTACAATATGAGAGTAGGTTCGTTATAAATTATGCCAAAGAGCTTAGTCCTTTGAGGGAACTTCTTAAGGAAAATTCAATTTGGAAATGGACTGAAGAACATCAACAGGCTTTTCAAAACGTGAAAGAATTATTTAAAAATGCCATTCTTTTGGAAAGACCCATTCAAAATCAACCATTCAATATATATTCTGATGCTAGCATTCAAGCTTATGCAGCTGTACTAACGCAGATTGATGTATCTGGAAATAATCACGTAATTGCTACTGCTTCCAGAGCATTGCACAAAATAGAAGCTAATGCTTGCATAACCGAATTGGAAATTGGAGCTATATATTTTGCTTTACAAAAATTTCGGCAATATGTATACAATACCAAAGTTATTGTGTATACAGATCACATTAGTTTATCATTTATAGAGAAATGTAAATTAACTAGCTCAAAATATCTCGTTATATTCATGAAATTACTTCGTATGATATTGAGATTAGGCACATTCCAGGAAAAGAAAACATCTTTAGTGATTTATTATCAAGACTAAGATTGGAAGGGGAAATCCCAGAAACGTTATCACATCCACATCATGAGATTAAATTGTTCGAATTAAATTTTAAATGGAATAAAAACCTAACCCAAAAGTTTAAGAATATTTCGGAAACCCAACAAAATGATTCAAAATTGTCTTTATTGCTACAACAAGTTCCAGAAATTGGAGAAAATATAAATTGTAACATAGCAAAGAAAAATGGTATTCTTTACAAATTACATGGGGATGTAATACGAAAATGGAAAGTGATAGTTCCGAGTAGTTTGGAAGAAAATGTAATAAATTCTTTTCATCAAAATTTAGCACATTCAGGATGTGAAAAAACTGCTATGACTATAAAAGAACAATTGTACATTAAACATATTGACAAGAAGGTTAGGAAGTTAATTTCAACATGTGAACTGTGTCAGAAAGCTAAACCAATAAACGTCAGATATGATTTTGAACCTCAAACTATCATCAGGGATAGAAAGAACGAACTAGTTGCTATTGATGCACATGGAGAAATGCCAGCTAGTCAACACAATTGCAAATACATTTTTGTAATGTTTGATATTTTTTCTAAATTCGTAAAAATTTATCCTGTACAAAATATCAAAAGCAGAACGTGCGTAAATAAAATTTTAAAAGATTGGATACCAAAGTATGGGCCAATAAAGGCAATATTATGAGACAACGCAACGGTTCACCGGAGTAAATTGTTTACTTCAGAGATGAAGAACAATAATATTAAGATGTATTACTCTTCAGCATATTTTCCCCAAGGAAATCCTTGCGAGAGAGTGATGCGTGATTTAGGCTTGTATATCAGAATTCTGTGTCATTCTAACCACCGAGGCTGGTACAAATACTGCCATATTATTGAGAAAATCATTAACAATACCCCAAACTCTACTACCAAATTTTCACCAATCGAATTAATGACTGGACTACAACCTGATCCTCTAGTAATAAAAGCACCGACAACCTTAAAAGTAGATTAAATGGAATTGAATGAAGAAGAAAAGTGTGCTGAAGCATTTCGAAGAATAAAAGAAAAAGCAGAGAAAAGATTATCAAAGATACAAAGAAAAGGAGCGAAATGGAATCCTGAAATAAATGATAAAGTTCTAGTAAAGACATTTAATATCTCCAGTTCTAAAATCAAATCCTATTGGAGAATGAATTTGTTATATAAAGGTCCATATAAAATAGTAAGAAAATTTGGGGATCATACGTACGAATTAAGAGACGATGATAATAAAATGATAGGAAAATATCACAAAACACTTTTAAAACCATTCAAAAGCCTTGACACTCACCAGAACAAATGATTAAAAAAAAAATAATATGTTTATGAATTACTGAAAAATGTTTTGTTTATTATTATTGTGTTCGAATAATTTCTGATTTTATATTGTTATTTTAAATTGTATTAATTGTTCATTGTTGTAATAATGTTTAATTATTGGGGCATTCTTTAGAATATTTGGAACAATATTATTGGAAGATTTAAGTTAATTTTCCATATATTCTGAAGAGGGGCATCTGAAACAGTTATTTTATGTTGTCCCCAAAGAGTTTCAAATATTGTATTATGTGAGGTTAAGTAGAGTGAGTCATGCACAGAGAAGCTATGTAAGTGGAAATGACGTCACAAAAGTGTTGAATAACAAACTTATTTGGGATTGGTGTGACGCGTATATCGTGAAACGTGGACCAATCAGATATAAAAGATGTTACGTTGCCATGGAGGATATTCAATATTCCTCTAGGGGGGTGGAACTATTAGGGAAATGCTAATGTGTAGAAGAAGATGAACTGGTGATTCTTCTCCTGTCACCGTGAACGGATGTAAAATTCTCTTCTTAAACGCTGTTGTGTGCGGAAGAATATAAGTCTATTCTCATAACAATCATCGAGTATAACTAGATAATCTTTACATTAAATATCATCGCTAGAAGACACACAATTTAATTATTATACACGGTAGTGAACAACCGTATAAAACTTTTGATTCTTGCACGCATCCAGATATAAACGCGTCACATCAAGTGAATCTTGTGTAAGAATAGTGTTATAAATGTTGTATCATACATTTTGTTCGAACTGGTGTTGATTGAAGTAAGGAAATAAAAGTTTCTACATTATTTAATACAGAGAAAAATGATTACTCATTTTACGTAAAATTTCCTTCCACCGTACCACACCTGTAAAAGAAGATATCTTGCTCAACCGACTGAAGCCACGCCGAGGTAAGCTGGGACTTCAAGAACCATCTATTCCATCCACCAAAATGTCGCCACATCGAGGGATATAATTACTCCATCACCCATTGACGTTGGGAATCTACCCAAACCACTTCAACCCTGTTCCAAATGGTCACCTCAACGAGGGGCATAATTCGTCATCCATCAATTCGATTCGACATAAATCCTGTTCCAAAGGGCTTAACTACTTTTTGACAGGAATAAGGGGTTTGCAGGGTGATGAGTGAAATTTAGGTGGGGGAAAGAAAGGAGATAGCTTAAGCTGCTCAATGACTGAGATTCCAGGTGCAATGACCCATTGTGCACCACTGATGGCTATTTAGAAAAACATAAATTTAATTTTTCCGGACTAGTTCTTGGGTGAATTAATTGTGAGGTTATTAGATGTACCTTAGGTTTTATAGTATATAAATGTGAGCTTTCCTGAAGAGCATCTGATATTTTGTTAGTGTTTTTTTCTCAGTTTCTTCAATCCAACCAACTATGTGCCTCATACCAACGAGTCCTAAATGTCCTGCTGTAGTTTGAAGATGCTCCGCTGCAAAATTTTTCTAAGCATTAGCTTACCGACATTTACCACGTTGCGTTTGTCATAATTTTTCCATAAAGAAAAGGTTGTTTGGAAACACACGAAGTCGTGTGTTGGATTCGTTGTAAATCCCTTAAATATGAAAAATTAAACACTTCACATATTAGACAATAATCACAAATCACAAAAATTCTGTTTTACACAGGATGCAAACTGTTAATAAACAGTAGCACATGACACCAGCAAATTACTTTTCAAATAAATGAAAAAGTAGGAAGAATGTCCTTTATTGTGTTGGCAACACGAGTTGGTGCGGAATATACGGTTTCTATGAATCGAATCCGTAGCCATGGTAACCAGTAATGCAGTCTGCCCCTCCAACCTCTCCTCGCTCGCCGCAAGTGTTACGGTCACCTTGGCCTTTTAATAACCAACAACTATTCGTGAAGTAAGCTAACTGCATTATCGACACGCGAGCGCCATGGGAACAGCTTCATTACAAAATATAATTTGGAGAACTTTTATAAAGGAAAATTAAATGCTATAACATAAAACATAACCACGTAAGTTATTAAAACAAGTAGGTGACTCAGCGATTCAAACGCAGCAAGGAAGAACCGCCCCTGTAACAGAGGGATGAGGCTTTGTGAAGATATCTCACAGGGAAGCTACAAACGACAGAAAAGATGACCCGAAGGCGTCTATTCTGAGAAGTCAGACGTTCCATGATTCACGTCCTTTTGCGTGAATATCAGGGACAGTTTTATCCTTTATTAGCAATAGCGGGAGCTGTATGTAATTACACTTATAAGACATAAAGTAGAGAACTATAGATAATTATCAATTTCGCGCAGAACAGGAGGCATAAATTATATCGCCATTCGATATTAAAAAGCTAGCCCTGCAATGTCGGGTAAGCTGGCTAGTGCCTGCCCTTACGTTTCAAACATATTTTGTCGGCTGAGCAATGGAAACTGTTGGCCTAGTTTACGATATAGCGGATAGATGTCGCATCTAGATCAGTGACAGTCTAGGTCTGCAAAACTACTAATTTTGTGTAAAAGAAATTGTTGCTAGAATCGCTATATTGATGTTTGCCTATGAATAAGTTCAAATGAAGCAACTTGGAGTTGTATGTCCAACATTGAAAACAAAAAACAGTTGTTCACACACCGTAAACCCATTTTTACTGATGAACCCATGCAGAAAAACTGAAAGAAGACCCGCGTTAGATGCTTGGATCAGTTCTACCTGACAAAATATGAAGCTTTAACCATAAGTACAGTGCGATCCATATAGACCTGAACTAATTCAATAGGCCATATGTTTTGAACTAATAATATGACCCACGTACAACTTTGGCAGAATATAATACACAATTAGGAGATTATATTCCACTCTTTACATCTCAGAAAAATGTTGACAGTGTCCTCCACCAGCATTTATACTCGTCTCACCATATTCTCTGAAGTTTTACGGAGAGTATCCTCGCCAATGTTATTTATTTCGGTTCGAATTGATTCCTTGAGAACTTCAATTGTCCGTGGCCTATTCTTGTACACTCTGTTTTTAGATACCACCAAAAGAAAAAATCTGGTGAGGTTAGGTCAGGGGATCTGGGGGGATTAGGATTAGGATTTCATTACGGAGGGGACTTGGTACGTAGGCCACCATGCTAGACCCATTGTTCCTATGCCTCCAAGTGGGGACACCACCGAGAGAGAGGATGAGGCGAAGGAGACAGAGGGCGGCCGATCCAAGGAGCCACGACAGTACAGAGGACAGGGTCCCTACAGTTTACTTGAATAGAGACTTCCCCCGACAGGCCAGGACAACGGACTCGCTCTCCTACAGTGAGACAGCAACGAGCCCAGCAGCTGAGCCCTAATGGTCCCTGGCTGGCGGTCCCGAAATGGTCCCAGCAGAGGAGGGGAGGCCGGCACTGGTTACAAGTTCCATGGTGTCATTAGATGTATGGCACGTTGCTCCATCTTGCTGGAAATAACCTTCTCTCAATTCGATATCATCCAACTGCTACACAAATGTCTTGAAGATACCCATATAAACTTCAGTGTCTACAGTCGTATCAAAGAAACTGGTTACAAGTTCAATGGTGTCATTAGATCTATGGCACGTTGCTCCATCTTGCTGGAAATAACCTTCTCTCAATTCGATATCATCCAGCTGCTCCACAAATGTATTAAAGATACCCATATAAACTTCAGTGTCTACAGTCACATCAAAGAAACTGGTTACAAGTTCCATGGTGTCATTAGATGTATGGCACGTTGCTCCATCTTGATGGAAATAACCTTCTCTCAATTCTATATCATCCAGCTGCTACACAAATGTCTTGAAGATTCCCATATAAACTTCAGTATCTACAGTCGTATCAAAGAAACTGGTTACAAGTTCCATGGTGTCATTAGATGTATGGCACGTTGCTCCATCTTGCTGGAAATAACCTTCTCTTAATTCGATATCATCCAGCTGCTACACAAATGTATTGAAGATACCCATTTAAACTTCAGTATCTACAGTCGTATCAAAGAAACTGGTTACAAGTTCCATGGTGCCATTAGATGTAAGACATGTTGCTCCATCTTGCTGGAAATAACCTTCTCTCAATTCGATATCATCCAGCTGCTCCACAAAGGTCTTGAAGATACCCATTTAAACTTCAGTATCTACAGTCGTATCAAAGAAACTGGTTACAAGTTCCATGGTGCCATTAGATGTATGACATGTTGCTCCATCTTGCTGGAAATAACCTTCTCTCAATTCTATATCATCCAGCTGCTACACAAATGTGTTGAAGATACCCATATAAACTTCAGTATCTACAGTCGTATCAAAGAAACTGGTTACAAGTTCCATGGTGCCATTAGATGTATGGTACGTTGCTCTATCTTGTTGGAAATAGCCTTCTCTCAATTCGATATCATCCAGCTGCTACACAAATGTATTGAAGATACCCATATAAACTTCAGTATCTACAGTCGTATCAAAGAAACTGGTTACAAGTTCCATGGTGCCATTAGATGTATGACATGTTGCTCCATCTTGTTGGAAATAACCTTCTCTCAATTCGATATCATCCAGCTGCTCCACAAAGGTCTTGAAGATACCCATATAAACGTCAGTATCTACAGTCGTATCAAAGAAACTGGTTACAAGTTCCATGGTGCCATTAGATGTATGACATGTTGCTCCATCTTGCTGGAAATAACCTTCTCTCAATTCTATATCATCCAGCTGCTACACAAATGTATTGAAGATACCCATATAAACTTCAGTATCTACAGTCGTATCAAAGAAACTGGTTACAAGTTCCATGGTGCCATTAGATGTATGGTACGTTGCTCTATCTTGTTGGAAATAGCCTTCTCTCAATTCGATATCATCCAGCTGCTACACAAATGTATTGAAGATACCCATATAAACTTCAGTATCTACAGTCGTATCAAAGAAACTGGTTACAAGTTCCATGGTGCCATTAGATGTATGGTACGTTGCTCTATCTTGTTGGAAATAGCCTTCTCTCAATTCGATATCATCCAGCTGCTCCACAAATGTCTTGAGATACTCATATAAACTTCAGTGTCTATAGTCGTATGAAAGAAAATGGACACTTATGACTGTCAACTGTCAACAATTGCCAGTGTTGTCAATTCTCCCGGAGCCACTGAGATCATTAAAACAAATTTCTACATTCTACGAGCTTTCCAAGGGAAATTATGATCTATTGAAATGGTTCAGGTTTATATGGATCGCACTATATTTGGAAAACAGTACTTGATATAAATCTGGGTTTTAAGGGCACTGGGAGGTTATTTTTACCCAGACAAGGTTAATTTTTACCAATATTAAAATTTGAATATATAGAAAACTAAACATTATCAGAAATTGAAATTCGGTATGATTATTGTATAAGGATGTGTGCATTTAACTACTGTATAATATTTAAATTACGTTTACATATGTCCGTATAAAAGTGGCATAAATCTTACCATGTGTCCTGAAAAAAATATTGCAGCCTATATTTCAGGTGCACTTTACTTGTAGGAATGTAAAGCTATATGCACCAAGTTTTGCCCTAAATAACCTAAGATACACTTTTATAATATCGGCTACATGAAAATCACATATAGTTTATACTATACACATGAAAAATTAATTAGTTTTGAGTAAAAAAAAGATATTTTCAAGGACAGAATATTTGTTTTCATCCAGTTTATAAATCACGTGAATATAAATGTTAGCCGAATGTGGTCAAGGATCATTGAAAAATAACCACTACAAATTTTGTGTCAATATCTTTTATAGTTTTCGAAAAACATGCACCTAAATTATGACAAATCAAGGTTTTGGGAATTATATATTTTTTTAACATTAAAAACAAAAAATTGATTTTTTGAAACCTATCGACCTCCCAGTGCCCTTAAGGAACTGTTTTTCGTCCAATACATTTTTAACTATCACTTGTAATTTATATAACAGTTACCTAAAACTGATCAGAATAAGGAAGGCATCTCCGAAGATAAAAATACACAATCTATTAATCACGCAAATATCTTAAACATGAAGTTTCTGCGATTCTTCCTTTTCAGTAAGCAATCATTTCAAGCATATACAGTAAAATCTGCCTAAACCGAACCCCTTATATGCTGGAAAACTGGAAAAACAAAAAATTATAAAATTATACTCTAAGCCGGAAAATTGCCGAACGCGGAAACGGATTTTTTTCGGAAACCCTTTACTTAAATAACCAGATTAAAACGGATTACTTCATTTGTAATGGGTTGCAACGTACGTATTTTAATAAATACATTAATTTTAATGGCAACTGCGCTTGCAGCGAAGTTCTATGAACCATAGTCATAAACTGTAATCCTTTGTGGAAAATACAAAACACACCATTAGCTCTCTCAACTCTCTTCCAACACACATGGTAAGGGTACAACTGTTTTTTACTGTCTTCATTCTCAGTTTCGTTATTACAAGTGATCAAGTACGAGTAGAAGAAAACTGAGCTTTGGTGATTTTTAGAAACATATATTTAAATGTTCTAAAAAGTTATTTTCCACTTTATGAAACGGAATATTGCAGCACACCAATATTTAGCATCGCTGGTAAAAGAATGCAGACTGTCTGCTCGTTAACAGTGCATTCTCTGGTGCCACTTTGTCATCTGGATCCATATTTTGCAACAATTTGAGATGTGCAAGGTGTTTTTGCGTGGCACAGTGTCATTTAACTAGCGATCGTTTAGCAGGTTTGATTTCCACATGGCATGCATGAATTGTGTATCCTTAGTTGATTGATAATCTGTTGCAAATTCGTTAATTATTTCAGCTAATTTAGTTTCTCGATCTGGCTTTTCTTGTTTCCATGTTTGCTGAAGTATCTCACTGAAATGTACATGTAAATAATGAAGTTAATAAAGACTTGAATAAGTACATTGCTAGAAAACATACAATGGTTGTACAGCAAATTTAGTTGCTCATCTTTGAAGTGCATCAAAGATGTTATTCGAATGTCTTCCTTCCTACCGACGTGCTCTGTGTAAAATTAGGTCTAAACATAAGACATTATCATAACATTGTTTTGAATGTTGTGTGTGGTGAAGCAAATAAGTTGGTGTACAGACAGTGCAAATTGGAAAGGGAAAACTGAAAGCAGGTAGAGAAACTAGCCGATAAACTATAATTATTGTACGTAAATTGAAAATATAGTACATAATACATATCAGTCTATTGTTATTTAACTTAATTCTATATTATTCCTTCACTGTAAACCTGTGTGACTATAGTTTCTGTAATTTCTTTGTATTCAAGCACAACCCTTTGTCAGACGGAAACCTGGTAAACGGAAAATAAATACCGGAACGATCGTGTTCTGTTTCAGAGAAGTTTTAACGTATTGCATATTCTGCATATTACTTGCCATTTCTGCATACGTTTACTTCGATTAACATGAAGGTAAGTGGTATGCCTTTTAAAGCAAGGTTGCACTGAAAATTTCAAATTCTGTAATAGTAAACCTACCATTAAGAAAATTTAGCCACATGATTAATCATCTTAAACATGCATGCAAATTTTCATGTTACTACATCAAGTTGTCCATGAATTATTGTTTGTGAAAATATTGTAAAAATTACTCGCTGTATAAAATGTTCTACACGTCAAAAATTTGAGCTTTTAAGTTGAATTTTTGTTTTCGGCTAGTGCAGACCAATTTTAAAATACCCACATTCTTAGTTTTTGGAATATTCTTGTAGCATTTCTTCTAAAATATTTTCCATATGTTAGCTCTCAAAATTTTGAAAATATTAACTTTTTTGTTCATTAACAACATATAATTTTCAAAACCTGAGCATTAACAAAAAGGGAATGTGAAGTTTCTTATTTACATATTATGTACCTATCCTGTAAGTTTGAGCAAGTTAAATGGAAAACTGTGACACGTGAGGCATTTTGTATAATGAAAAGTGTTAGAAAAAAGTTTCATAGAACATGAATTTTAAAGTAACGATTGTTAAAGGTCTCCTTAATTATGCTACGTGATGGCCTGGAATGGTACAAATGATAAAAATAGCACGTCATCTATTACTACACACCCTAACCTACCAAAAATGAAAAAAGAAATTACACGATTTTCATTTCTGGCAAATTTTCAGTGTAGCATTGTCCTAAGAATAGTTCGTAGATGAGTGAGCAGAGAAAGTCACATTTTTGTAATAGTATGATGAGAAAGCTGAAATATTGTCGCTTGGCGGTAGAAATGGAATTCCAGAGGAGAGCACACGGAAATAATTTCTCGGTAGCAGATAAAGTATGTATGTTGGTTAATGAACTTCCTATCAAAAGACCTAGAGCTGATGTGTGTATGGTTTCGGTGCACGATGTACATTATACAATCATGGACATAAGTACTTCTTCGTACATTTACGAATATCAATTCAACTACTTTATTTTGAATACTTGCTTATCATAAAACTTAGGACAAGATTCACAATATTTAATTTACGCACGCTGCTAATGCATAGATATAATGGAATTAAAATCTACATTGCTGTAGGGGAGGCTGGGGATATTTGATACACAGGGATGTATGATTCAAGGTAAATTATGGCTCAATGGTTGGCACTACTGAACTGAACTTCCTGTATTTTCATAATGACTTCCTGTTGTTGTTGTACTGTGATTTTCAGCAGGATTTGATTTGAAGAATTTATCTACAGCCAAAAGTACAATCTTTACAGTTTCAAGTATTAATTAAAATAATCTTTGTCATTTTTCAATAGTTTAGATAAGAAGTTAAAATAATTAAGTTATGGGATGGAATCTACTTATATTAAAGCTATAACTGGTGGCCAAGAGACCTTGACTGTCTAAACCTTTAAGTAAGTTGCAGTAGATTGGTTATGTGTCCCATGGGGATGAATGATACAATTAAACAAGGGATATACGATACATGTATCACTCATCCCTGTAACAAACTGCATCTGCAGATAATTATTACAAGCATTGCTATTCTTTTTAATCTGTTAAAGATGTCTCAGTTGTATAAGCTTAAGGGTGAGAGAAAGGTAAAAAAGCATTATCCTGATACAAGAAAGCATACAGTGAAGGAGGTTGTAGATATGGCAAGGGGACTAAGGAACACAGCAGATAAATATGAAATAAATAAAATGACTCTAAGGAGGTATGTTATTAAATATAAGAAAAATGAAAACATAACATTTGAACCAAACTGGAGAGCTAGACAGATTTTCACTAAGGAGGAAGAGACATTGTTAGCAGCATATCCGAAGGAAAAAAAAAACCCTCAAAAATGAATTTTGGGCTTGTCACTGTCCAATGTAGGCAACTGACATATGAATTTGCGCAAAAAATAACAAATCATAGCCATCTATATGGGATGAAAACAGCATGGCAGACTATGATTGGTTGAGGGGTTTTAGGAACCGTAACAAAGATCTTTCTCTTAGGTTACCCGAAGCAATAACTATTGCCAGAGCATCAGCCTTCAATAGGACCAATGTGAAGGATTTTCATAAGTTAGAACACGTTCTTCTAAGAGAGAAGTTTGAACCACATGCTATTTGGGATGCTGATGAAACTGGTGTCACAACTCACAAACCTACTAAAGTTATTGTCACTATGGGGGAGAAACAAGTTGGCCAAATCACTTCCCAAGAAAGGGGTACTTTAGTCACTGTATGCAATGCAGTCAATGCTGCAGAAAGTTTTATTCCTCCATTTTTAGTTTTGCCAAGAGTAAATGTCAAGCAATATATGATTAAAGGAGCACCAAATGGAACTAAAGCAGTTCGTCATCCAAAGCACTCAGGATGGATGATGAAAGAAAATTTTGTTGAATTTTTAGATCATTTTATTAAACACACTCACTGTTCAGTAGAAAATCATAAAGTCTTGCTTCTTATTGATAATCATGAATCCCACATATCCATAGCAGCAATTAAAAAAGCGAAGGAAACGAAAAAGAACAACCCTGTATCATGTATCCCCAGGGTGTGTACCATACATCCCTAAGGTGTGCTGGACTGATACATTTTGCATACATGTAAACAAACATTATTTGTTATATGTTCAAAAAAGGATGTAAGTTTTATATTTTGGTAATGTAGTCACTGTGCTATATGTAACTGGATAGTACAGTTAAAATATATTTTAGAAGCATATCTGAGGTTTAATTTTATATCCTAGTGTATCATGCATCCCCAGTCTCCCCTACATTAATATATCTACACAGTTTTGTTCCCATAAGTTGCAGTTAAAGAGGACATAAGTATTTGTATAGGGAACATAACTTTACTCTGGTATGTACAAAAGTACAAACGGAACATTTCTTCTAAGTATTTTATGTACCAAGCTCTTCCATAAATTACTTCTCTCAGCCATTTGGGCATTGAGTGGACTAGCGTATTGGTCGTTTCCGCTCCAATATTATGTCATTCTGCCACAAGCAACTGTATAACTTGAGATTTGCTGGATATGTGGTTTTCTATGTCTTCATATTCTACCTTCCAGCTCTCTCCATAGCATGAGATTCACAGATTATGTGCTGTTTTTAGTGTGTGTGTGTGTGTGTGTGTGTGTGTGTGTGTGGAGTATTATATACACTATATAACATTCTTATTCGCCGTTCTAAGGGTCCCGAGTTCGATTACCGGCTCTGGGGTTGGCGATTTTAAGTCGGCCCTATCCACGCCTTCACCTCTGTCTAGCACACGTGAAGTATCCCCTATGCCCAACGTGGTTCGGAGTCCACGGTAAAAACTGTAGGTCCTCTCACCTCACCACCATCTTCACTATCACCCTATCATCGGAGGTAATGGACACCGCCCTCTGGGTGCCTCCACCTGAGAAATGGGTCCGGTCATCACTTGGTGGGGTGAGGTTACCCCGAAGGCCAAGGTTGCCATGTGGGTAGTGTTAGTAACTAACTAACTAACATTCTTATTCGTACACTTCAGTTTTCTAACAAAATATTTTAATATCTTTTACAAGACAGAGGACCTGTATTACGATCTCCGGTTAAGGTGTTGGTTAACAGTTAACTTGGAGTTACACGCAGATGTCGGTATTACGACCTTCGGTTAAGGGCTAACTGAGAGTTATTTCTGGAGGTAAACTAACCCTCACTTCGAGTAGCAGTTAGTGAGATAACTTGGAGTTTACCTTCACACACAAAAAAGAAAATGGCGTACCTCCAGTCCAGATTGAATGTTGACAGTTTTTCTGAGGATAAAATGCTGGCACAGTATTTATTTAATAGAAGAAAAGCTGAAAGATTTAGAATGCGGAAAGATAATTTCGAGGAGTGGGACGAAGAAGAGTTCCTACAACGCTATCGATTGTCAAAAGAGACCACATCAGGAGTTTTGGAGGAGCTTAGACATCGAATCAAATTTAAGACAGAAAGGTAATGTTATATATAAATATACGGGGGTGGGTCAAAAAGTAACGCTTCCTATTTTTTTCTCTTTTAATTGCCAAGAAAATTGAATCCAATTTACATAGCTTGAAAACTACAACATTGACGATTAATTTGTCACTATTTAATATAATCTCCGTCCTTTTCCAAAGTTTTGGTCCACCTTTTAACTAGGGCATGTATTCCAGTGTGGTAAAGCACACGGTCCTGCTTCCTAAGCCATTGACGCACGGACGTTTTCACAGCCTCCTCATCTTCAAAATGAATCCCACGATGAGCTTCCTTTAGTGGCCCGGACAGATGAAAGTCTGATGGTGCCAGGTCAGTGAGGTAAGACTTGCCATCCCAATTTCTCAATTTCTGCAGTGGTGTAACGGCTGGTGTGTGGTCTTGTATTGTCATGCAAAAGAAGAACATCCGCCATAGTTTTTGTTGGGCGAACTCGGCGAAGACGTGCTTTCAGCTTTTTGAGAGTTCTGACGCATTGGACAGAATGTCTTGTGCATCCCTGCTTCAAAAAGTCAATCATAAGCACACTCTCTGCATCCCAAAACACTGTCGCCATAACTTTCCCTGCCGACCGCTGAGTGTTGATTTTTTTTTCTTCGGTGACGTGTGATGCCATTCCATTGACTGCCTCTTTGATTCAGGTTCAAAAAAATGAACCCACGTTTCGTCTTCAGTAATAATTTTTTCCAGAATCTCCTCTCCCTCCAAATTGAAGCGCTGCAAGTGTTCGGAGGCTATTGTTTTCCTTGTTTCTTTCTTTTGGGCGGTTAACATTCTTGGTACCCAACATGAACAAACTTTTGAGTAACCCAGTTGTTGAATAATTGTCATCACACTGCCTTTACTGAGGGAGGTAATGCGACACAATTCACCTGTTGTTACCCGGCGATCACCACGAATGTCATCGACTCGCTGAACGTTGTATGGAGTCACTGTAGTCACCGGCCTGCCGCTTCGCTTTTCATCTGTCAATGGTGTTTGCCCTTCAGCTTCGTTACAGCGACGAACCCATCGTCTAACAGTGCTGACTTCCACCGTTGCATCACCATACACATTTTTTAGCCTTTCGTGAATGCGAATTGGCGTTTCACCTTCCGCAGTCAAAAATTCAATCACAGAACGCTGTCTTAATACGAATGTCGATGTCAGCCATTTTGCAAGAGGATGCAATGCTGCCACCTGTTGACTTAGGAAGTTACTACTGCAGGGGATTGGAGAAGAAGGTTTGAGGAATTGCGCCAAATTCAAAGTTTTCACATAACTTACTTATGTAAGGAAAAAACAATAGGAGACATTACTTTTGACCCATTCTCATAGATAGTGATATATTCGTGACATTTTGAAAATAAAATAAAATAAACCACAGGAGTATTAGGTATCTTGACGTAATAGGTTATGGAATGATAATTTCTAGTGTCCCATGGTGTCAGTGACTTGTTGCAAGCAATGCAATATTTTATGCGACCATATTGCAACATGTTTTAACGAACATAAATGTAATAAACGAAGCATGGTAAAGCTATACCGGAAAATACACGCAACACTATATGGCTGTTTAAAGATTCCAGAAACATGCTGAAGTAGTAAATATTTGATTTTGATAATAGTGGGCACAAAGCTGAATTTCCGTTTCGTTAAAGCATTGCCAGAGGAAAGTAGCAAGCTGTAGAGTAAACAGTGTAACCTATATAATCTATAGCGCTAACCTAACGCCATGAAAAAGAATCTATCTAACGCTATGGAAAAATCTAAACTGTAAAAGAACTATAACTAATAATAAATATACAGAGCTATGCTAAACCTTAATGAAAATATACAGAAGACAGCTAGGGGATGGGGTGGGCACAAAGACGCAACAACCTTTGAGACTACGCATCTGGAAAACGCAGTTTTAGATTCATAGTGGCTGTCCGCAATACCATATTTAATACAGGGTGAAAGACAGCGTATTGCATTCATTCTAAATACAGGGTGTCACACTCGAAAGGGGTCCCAGAAACTGTGGCACCAGTACATTAATTTCACCGAATGCGATCAAATTCTGATAAAGGATAAACTGATAAAGTGGGTCACGTAGAGGTTCCAGGAGTTGTCGTGTTTGACGCTCCTGTTCCAGTTCAGCGGAAGCCATATGAGTAACCGACGTGCCTGCCCGCTTGTATAGGTCGCGCAATGTTTCTTGAACGCTGAAATATTTAAATGAAAACTTTGATGCCAGTTTCTTACCTGTTTTCCTGTCCTTTTATAGCAACGATATCTCACTGTCATGACGTCACCCTCACAAGTATCACTGGATTGATTATTTCACTCGTCGCTATTCAGGGAAGAGACTACAGTACTGTCTGCAACAAATTAAATACGATAGTTCCAGAAAGGCTTTTCATTTACACACAGTGACTTCGCACAGACTTAGACAATTTTACCTCTAATAATATTTTCTTCTTCTTCTTCTTCTTCTTCTTCTTCTTCTTCTTCTTCTTCTTCTTCTTCTTCTTCTTCTTCTTCTTCTTCTTCTTCTTCTTCTTCTTCTTCTTCTTCTTCTTCTTCTTCTTCTTCTTCTTCTTCTTCTTCTTCTTCTTCTTCTTCTTCTTCTTCTTCTTCTTCTTCTTCTTCTTCTTCTTCTTCTTCTTCTTCTTCTTCTTCTTCTTCTTCTTCTTCTTCTTCTTCTTCTTCTTCTTCTTCTTCTTCTTCTTCTTCTTCTTCTTCT
This sequence comes from Mantis religiosa, assembly GCA_030765055.1. NCBI lineage: Eukaryota > Metazoa > Arthropoda > Insecta > Mantodea > Mantidae > Mantis > Mantis religiosa. The sequence continues at coordinate 643,552 of JAUKNK010000099.1, read as the reverse complement.
TCTTCTTCTTCTTCTTCTTCTTCTTCTTCTTCTTCTTCTTCTTCTTCTTCTTCTTCTTCTTCTTCTTCTTCTTCTTCTTCTTCTTCTTCTTCTTCTTCTTCTTCTTCTTCTTCTTCTTCTTCTTCTTCTTCTTCTTCTTCTTCTTCTTCTTCTTCTTCTTCTTCTTCTTCTTCTTCTTCTTCTTCTTCTTCTTCTTCTTCTTCTTCTTCTTCTTCTTCTTCTTCTTCTTCTTCTTCTTCTTCTTCTTCTTCTTCTTCTTCTTCTTCTTCTTCTGTGGGGTCATTATTACTGTCATCCTTATCACTGCTGTCATCCCACTGTCTTCAACGAGCGAGATGGCTCAGACGGTTTCGTCTGTAGCTCGCATTCGGGAGGCCCGGGTTCGATTCCCGTGGCCGACCTACCTGACCCATAGGTTTTTTTGGGGGGTTTTCTCGGGTCGCTAGGTGAATGCTGGGTAGGTTAATTACATTCCCCGAATTTCCTGTTCTTCCACTTCATCTCCATTATCATTTCATATCATCTCTCATCTGGTTGTCTCTTTCAGGGTAGAAGTGTTGGCGGGAGTCTCGGCGGTACATGGCAGGATGATATGCTCTGAGTAAACTACTTCCTCCTCCGGTAGGTCGGTTGCCGGTCTCCGCTCCTCTGCTGGGACCATTTCGAGACCGCCAGCCAGGTACGTTTGGGGCTCAGCTGCTGGGCTCGTTGCCGTCCCGCTGTAGGAGAGCGAGTTCGTTGTCCTGTCGGGGGAAGTCTCTATCCAAGTAAACTGTGCGGACTCTGCCCTCTGTACTGTCGTGACTCCTTGGGTCTGCCGCCCTCTGTCTTCTTCGCCTCATCCTTCCTCCCCGGGTGCCCCACTTGGGGGTATAGGAACAATGCAACCAGCATGGTGGCCTACGTACTGAATCCCCTCCGTAATGAAATCCCAATCCCATTGTCTTTAGTTACAATTCGTTCAGTTCTTTCTTCCGTTAGTGTATCTTTTTGTTTTAAAGAATACATTTCTATAAACAATGCAGTGTTTAATTCTATAGGATTCAGATCCGCAGGAAGCCTACATGTTGCATGGTTATATTCTGACGGTACATATTTGGTCAATCGAAATGTTCTTAGGCGACTTGTTGGCTAGAATTAAATCATACAATTTAGTTTTGGTGCTATTTTCATCAAAGGGGATAACGTGATATTGTAACCAAGAAAGTATATCTCTTCTCAAAGAACTGGGAGTAGGTATTAAATAAGCATTATCTATTACTAGCACCGAGATAGGCGGTAAATTTGGATTTTACATTGTGCGTAGCTATTTAACACAATTTTCAATATTGTCAGGAACCCATTGTTGCGACAATGCGTGACTGGCGCGCACAAAGGGACAGATTAGTGCACCACGGAGATAAAAAGCTTGTCGAAACAGGTAAAGGTGGATAACTGGAAGGTTCTAGTGCCGGCTTGTTTCTCTACAGAAGGGCCCAAGTGACCTTGTTGTCGACGGGCCCTAAAACACCACACACTCACTCACTCACTCTCTACAGAAGATACCGGCAATTTCTCGAATAGTGAGCAGCTATATAAAAGAAGCCGTGGCTAGTTTATTGAGACAGAGTCGTAATCGGAACTGATTCATGTGCCTCCAGCTGTGTTTTGAAAGTGAACTCTTTGTTTGTGGTCAACAACCTTGTCGATTATATTTGTGTATGTTACGTAATTCTGCCTCTGTACGGATTGACCAAAGTGTGTTTCTACGGTAATAAAGAGTATTTTGAATTTCTGAAAATTGGACTTTTAACTTTACAAACCCAAAAAGTCACAATATTCATTTCTGCTTGAAAGCCTTCAGTTGTATGTGGTGACTTATAATTGTTTCTTGCACTTTCGTAATCCCTCTGAAATACTCAGAGAGTAGCGATCCTTCCTTGTCTTTTCCTTATGGTATTCAAAACGACACCAAACGATTATAGCCGTTTCATACTTTATAACTTAACTTGTCCGAATTTCGGTGTCGAGGTTTCGAAGTTCTGTTAGGTATAATTTTATGCAGTATTAAATATTACATTATTTTGTGATTAGGCAGCGCAGGAATCACTGCTGTACGAACCTCAAAAGTTATTGGGACGTACCAACCACGAAAACAAAAACATTACTCCTTGCTCTTTATCAGTGACCCTAGCCTCGCTTTCAGGTAATAAGACAAAAGACAGTTACTTGTGAAAAAGTCGACTAATAACTCGGACAGTTGAAGGTTGCTCATTTTGCTATGATCTTAATTATACAGTACTTTCAATCAGTTACTGTAAAATCAACAGCTTCCTTTTAAGTTACAAATGCTTTCTTCAGTATTGTGACTTTGTGGGTTCGTAGAATTAAAAGGCCGAGTTGCAGAAATTAAAAGTCTCCTTTATTTTCGTAGAAATACTCTTATAGATTACAGAAGCATTACGTTACGTCACCATCAGTCTACCAAGGTCGCTCACAAAAACAGTGACAGCAGATTACATCCTTAGCTCTCGTTACAATAACACTTCCAGCTGTCTCTCGTTCACAAATCACTGTTTTACACACCACTCTTGTTACACAACAATTGTCCGGCTGGCGTGTCACAATTGCTTATATATCTTATTCAGAACTCGAGAAACTCTCGAGCAAACAAGAAAAACAACCATTTTCCGTCAATCGAGATATCACTAGACACATCATCAAAATTCCCCATAAATTTTTATAATGCATTGAAAATGCAATGCAACTTAGTAGATTGGAGGAAACAAAAATATTATTAGCAGCATTACGACATGTGATAAGGAAACTACATGAGAAAGGGGAATCAATTGTTTTTCCATTACCTGATGCCATTGATAGAATGGAGTTAAGGGTTCATAATATCACAACAGATCCGGAGGAATTATTAAATCTGTTACATATAGTCTTCAGTAGAAGGAATGAAGTCTTTGATCTCGAAGAAATTTATAGCCATTTTGTTAAATGTTATGGTAAAATAATAATTGATCATAGTCAGCCTTGGCCATATTGCTATGCTCACATTAGACATGATGGTTCCACTTATTCTAAAATTATTCAATCCAGGGCTCCTAAATCCATCACTCCTATTATCCCGAAAGTATCAAATCCATGTACCAGCACTCCATTCAAAAGCAAACAATTCTCCCTTAAAACAAATTCCTCTAAATCCCAACCCTCTAAGAATGGTATCAATGTTTTCAAAACCCTTGTTAAAGGTGCTACCTATGAATCCCATAATAAAAATAAATCTACATCCAGAACAGTCAGCACTAAAAAGCAAAGTAAATCTTTGAAAACATCAGCACAGTCTGGAAGTTCGAATAGTCTACATCAGAGTTCATCCTCTAGCAGATTAGTGGGACAAAATATGATAAATATGATTAAGGAATATTATCAATCAGCAGAAGGGCAGTATGCAGCACATAGTAAATATGATCAATTTAAATAAATCTGTTCATTGCCATTATTCCTGATTGTTATAATTATTGTAAAAATTTAAGAATTGCTCAAATTAATGCCCAAAGAAGCAAATTGGTGATGGCAGAGATAAGAAAGTTGATTAAGGAATTAAATCTCGATATTATTTGCATTCAAGAACCCTATACAGCAAATGGAACATTAGTTTATTTGCCTGCAATGGCTAGGGTAATAACTGGAGATATTAAACCCATGGCTGCAATTGTTATTGTTAATTCCAATCTCCAAGTCATGAACATTACACAATTTTCCGATTCGCATACCAACTGTGTGGAAATCTCACATGAGAATGGTAAATTTATTTTAGCCAATTATTATTTTCAATGGAGTGAAGAAATAGAGCCATATATAAATAGAGTTAGGAGTATACAACATTATTTTCGGCATCATGAAATAATTCATACTATGGATTCTAATGTGAAATCATTATGGTGGTATAATGAATATAGGGATGCAAGGGGTGAGAAGATGGAAGATGTTATTTCAGAATTAAATTTGCATGTAGTAAATCAAGGTAATAATCCACCAACATTTGAAAATCGTCAAGGGGCTTCATGTAACATCGATTTGACACTCTGCAGTAGTAAAAGTTTAAAAAATATTTATGGATGGAAAGTAGGACAGGATATGACTTCCAGCGATCATAGAATGATCTATTTTTACTATACCATAAGTACTAATTCACAATTTGCCTGTCAAGATAAAAGTGGAAGAAGAAATTTTTCCCAAGCTAATTGGAACCAAGTGAAGGAGATTTTTAATTCTTCAAATAGATGTTTTGGTGTTTTTGAATTAAATAATCTAATTTATAATATTGACTATGCTATTAAGCAATCAGTACCTCATTCGAGAGTAGAGAAGTTCTCAGACAATATTTGGAATGATGCCTTGGAAACTTCAAGGAGAAAAATGAGGAAACTTAGAAAAATTTATCAAAGATCCGTGATTGAATCAGATAGACAAGCAAACCTAAATTGCTATAGAAATGCCAAATTTAAATTTAAACAACTATTGTTAGACACTCGACAAAAATCCTGGATCACATTTGTGGAAACCCATTTAGATAATAACACTTGGGGAATTCCTTATAAAATCATTATGGACAAGATTAAGAAACCTGAAATTTTGAGTACTTTAGAAAAACATGACGGTAGTATGACCTCAAATTGGGAGGAAACCATGAAATTACTTTTGGATACTCTATTGCCCGAGGACGATATATCCTCGGATAATATCCAAAACACATTCTGTCGACTTAATATGAAATTTGATTATAATAACTTCAATTTAACATATCCTTTTGATATATCAGAAGTAAAAGTAATCTTCAAAAAGTTAAAGAAGAAGAAGTCCTGTGGTCCGGACAATATACCGAATGAAGTCTTAATGACCCTCCATGATACATTAATACCACAACTTACCAGCATTTTTAACGATTGTCTGTGGAGAGGATATTTTCCAGATTGTTGGAAAGAGGCTAGGGTTATTGTCGTAAAGAAAGGTTCTGATAAAGATCCGATGAAACCAAAGTCATATAGACCAATCTGCCTGTTATACTCAATGGGCAAGATTTTTGAACATCTAATTAATAAGAGGATAATAGAATATAGGAATATGATAGGAATGAATAATAGGCAGTATGGCTTTAGAAAAGGAAGATCTACCGAGGATGCTATCATTGATATCATGGACTCTGTGACTCGCTGTACAAATAAGTATATAATTGGATTATCAGTTGATATTTCAGGAGCCTTTGATAATCTATGGTGGCCTTTCTGCTTTGAAAGGCTAAGAAAGCTTAATTATCCATATCCCATATATAGATTACTCTTGAGTTATTGTGATAACAGGAAAGTATATATTCAAGGCATCAACCAGAAGATCTATAAAAGTATCAGTAAAGGTTGTCCACAAGGATCTGTTCTGGGCCCCACGTTTTGGGACATTGTGATGGAAACCTTGTTAGAAAATTTTGAAAATGATGAAAATGTAGTTAATATAATAGCATATGCGGACGATGTAATTTTTCTGATAGCAGGCAACTCAAGATTACAACTAGAAACTAAGGCAAATTTTATATCATCAAAATTAGCCAACTGGTGTAATGAGACTAAACTGCAAATTGCTCCCCAAAAGTCATCATATATTTTATTTAAAGGAAAATTAAAACGAGATCCGATTATTAAGTATAATAATGAAAAAATTAAACGTTGTAGAGAAATAAAATACCTAGGTGTTATGCTGGATGAAAAATTTAATTTTATAAATCATGTAGAGTATGTTAGAATGAAGGCTGAAAAAGTTATGAATAAATTAGCCACAATTGTCAATATAAAATATAAAATATCCTTAAATAACATTATCACCTATCATTATACTATTTTTGGATCAATTGTTACATATGCCGCAGCAACCTGGGCTCAAAAATTGTATAATTTGAATGTTAGAAACAAATTAAGAAGTACACAGAGGAAGATCCTGCTTCGCCATACGGGTGCTGTTTGCACGACATCTACAGTGGCACTCCTTGTAACGACAGGAATATGGCCCATCGATCTTCTAATTAGATTGAGAGGTGCAATGTTCTGGTTCAAGAAAAATAATTTTGATAAAGTAAATAGTATAGTTGGAAAGGTGTGTCATACCAGACAAGATATCAAGAAACATCTGTTGAAGGATTGGCAGAATGAATGGGATAGTATAAATGAAGGTAGAAGAACTCATGAATTCTTTCCATTTATAATCGAACGCTTGAAATTGAAACATGTAAAACCCACAAAAGGTCTAATTCATTTTTTGACTGGGCATGGACCTTATGGTACATATTGGTATAAAGTGAAGAAGTTAAATAGTTCCATTTGTAATATATGTAGTAAAGTAGATAATCCAGAACATGTTTTATTTGAATGCGTTAAGTATGACCATCTAATTACTGAAGAACGAAATAAATTAAGAGGATTTAATTTATGGAACATAATAAGAATCCCAGAATTATATAATATCTTGGCCAAATTAGCAAATACCATCAGCGAATTAGCATGGAAATCAATTCTACCCAAATGTGTACCTGTTCAAGAAATTCAACCACCAATTGAATTAAGAAGATCCCAAAGACGTATTAATCCACGTAATGAAGAAAATATTATTATTTAAGAAGGTATGGATATTAATGATTAGCAAAATATAAATAGTAGAAGAAGAGGATATTGTGTTTCCCTTGGTCGACGAGATTGGGGCAACAGGAGAACTAGAACCGTAGCAGAATCCGAAGGTGATGCAGAGAGGATGAGGGTGGCGCAATTCCCCTTCCATGTCTACCAGTTCTGAGGAGGACACATAGAGTTCCTGCCGGCGAATCAGGTACCCGCTTCAAGGTTGTTGGTGCAACTGATCCAGTAATGTCCAACAATCTGTATAATGAGGAGGTGATCGCAGAAATGAAAGCTTTTTAGTGTTTCAGTGTAATATAGTATCCTGTGAAATCTTTAGGGGAGGGACCCCCTCCCCTCAAATTAAATATAATTTTGAGTAGTGTTAATAGTATACATTTTTGGGATGATGAAATTTATTCGTGGTTTAGTTTAGGGAGGGATTTTCCTTCCCCGGTGTAAGATGATGAGAGAAGTGTTGTAAGTAATAATGTGGTGTAGTAATGGATGAGTAAAGTTTCTTTTTTATGGATGGTTGTTTTGTAGTGAAGGATATAGGTGAATTGAGTTATGGATTATTATTATGGATAATTTGAGTGAAAGATGAAGGAGGATTTGAATGAATTATTTTAAGAAGTGGATATTTGGAAAAATGGATTTAAGGAGTTGATTTGATAAATTATGGAGATGTTATTTTATTTAAATTTGGTGTAAAATGAGGATTGTTAAATTTTGAGAAAGTGTGTTTTGAGAAATTATAGAATAGGAATTTATATATATATATATATATATATATATATAATATATATAATTATGTTGAAGATTTAGGAGATTTAATAGTTGAAATGTGTTTTGGTATAATGTTAATTTGATATTTTTGTCTTAATAAGGTAAAACAAAAAATTAAATTATAAATAGATGAAATAAATAAATTAAATTGAATTGTTTGGTTTGGTTGTTTGAAGGTTATTGTAATGGTTTAATTTTGAAATATATGAAAGTTATTGAATGTATAATTATTGTTTGTTAAATATGTTTGAATTGTATTGTTATTTTTGAATTTGAAATTTATATTTTATTTGATATAAAGTAGATTTGAAAAAAAAATATTGATTGTTGTAGAATTAAAAATAATAATTGAATTTGTTTGTTTGTATAAATTGATATAATGTATTTTAATTTGTTTAAAGAAATTGGAGTCAATAATTTGTAAATTCTGTGATGGTTGTAATGTAAATTTTACGAATTATTTTTATATAAGTTTTTGGTTAAATGTTTTGTAAGTTTTTAAGAAGGTTTTTTATCAGTTATAAGTTTTAAATGTACTGGTTACCAGTACATTAAGTATCGGTTTCCGGTATTGTAGTCTTATTTTGTAATTGTAGCTGGTTGCCAGTTATTTGTATACTGGATTCCAGTAAATTTTTATTAGTTAAATTGTAAATTTTTAAATTGGTAGTTTTTGTATTTGTTTAAAATTTTTTCTTTTTTTTCTTTTAATCTTTTTTTTTATTTTATTATCTGAAAAATGATTGTTTAAATTGTATTTTTGTATTTATGTGGTAGTTAATAAATTAGAATTTGGAAATCATGTCCCGGTATAAGAAATTAGGTACCGGGATTAGATTTTCAGATTTTATTTATTTATTTATTTATTTTATCACTAGAATCTTCCAAACGTGAAACCCTAGCTGTGCCGGAAAATCCTTTATCTTGGCTATCATTGTTTGCCGGCTTTGTGAACACTAGCCGCGATATCGTTCACTGCTTATGCAAGCTCGTGAAACATTGTCCGCCGTCTATTATCTATTTGTGCCGAAACTTTTATGCCCAGTGCCGCGACAATATGAAGGTTTCCTATACAAAATAGAACATAAAATTGTGGGCTGGTTTAAACTCCTAGATCTGTTTAGTATCTGGAGACAACCGTAGTGGGATTTAAATGGCCATCAGGTGCAGGGTTGTTTGTTTCCCATTGACTACATTTAGCAGTCGTTTATTTCTTATTTGAAGTGCGATTGATGTCAGATGCTACATCATGATAGAATATTCTGGAATGATTTCAATAGAACCTCCCTCAAGGCTTTATGATTTTCAAGAAACAATCACCGTTCCTTCTAACTCTTTATATATCTACACATCTGCAAATACTGCATTTATATTCTTATCCTTATTCATTTTGTATTACAACATCCAAACATTTTGCTTACGCGATAGCAATTGTCCGTTCTGGAGTAACATTAACATTAATCCACAGTGTGATCAATATAAAGCTGAACCAATTCCATAAACCATAATTTCCCTTTGAAAGCTCGTAGAATGTACAAATTTGTTTTAATGATCTCAGTGGCTCTGGGAGAATTTACAACACTGACAATTGTTGCAGGCTGACAGTCATAACAGCAACATGCATACTCACTACGAGACCATGTTTACATTTTCATAAACATATTGGAAGACAAAACAGTGGGAATTTCGAAGAGAATTTAATGTACGCGATGTTCCGACAAACCTGGAGACAACTGGTATACTCATTAATGAGAGTGGAAAACATAGACCACTAATGAATGCAGAGACTGTTACAGATGTTCACAGAAGACTATTGAATTCCCCAAACAAATCGTTGCGTCGATTGAGCCAGGAATCAGGGTATTCATATGGAACATGTCAAAGAGCTACGACCTTACAGAGTGCATATGGTGCAACAACTGAAAGAAGCAGATAATGATAAATGAGTCAGTTACTGTCAATGGTTACAGGGTACTCTTATTCCACGTCCAGACATTACGTGGTTTACAGATAACGCATGGTTTCATCTGTCAGGCTACATAAACACACAAAACACCAGATATTGGGCTGCTGTAAACCCCCAAGTGATCCACTAAACCCCAATACATGATGGTGCGCGGTGTCAGCTTCCAGGATCGTTGGTCCCATTTTCTTTGATACGATTGTACACAGTGAAGTTTATATGGGTATCTTCAATACATAGGTGGAGCAGCTGGATGATATCGAATTGAGAGAAGGTTATTTCCAGCAAGATGGAGCAACGTGCCATACATCTAATGACACCATGGAACTTGTAACCAGTTTCTTTGATACGACTGTACACAGTGAAGTTTATATGGGTATCTTCAAGACATTAGTGGAGCAGCTGAATGATATCGAATTGAGAGAAGGTTATTTCCAGCAAGATGGAGCAACGTGCCATACATCTAATGACAACATGGAACTTGTAACCAGTTTCTTTGATACGACTGTACACAGTGAAGTTTATCTGGGTATCTTCAATACATTTGTGGAGCAGCTGGATGATATCAAATTGAGAGAAGGTTATTTCCAGCAAGATGGAGCAACGTGCCATACATCTAATGACACCATGGAACTTGTAACCAGTTTCTTTGATACGACTGTACACAGTGAAGTTTATATGGGTATCTTCAAGACATTAGTGGAGCAGCTGGATGATATCGAATTGAGAGAAGGTTATTTCCAGCAAGATGGAGCAACGTGCCATACATCTAATGACACCATGGAACTTGTAACTAGCTTCTTTGATACGACTGTAGACACTGAAGCTTATATGGGTATCTTCAAGACATTTGTGGAGCAGCTGGATGATATCGAATTGAGAGAAGGTTATTTCCAGCAAGATGAAGCAACGCGCCATACATCTAATGACACCATGGAGCTTGTAACCAGTTTCTTTGATACGACTGTAGACACTAAAGTTTATATGAGTATCTTCAAGACATTTGTGGAGCAGCTGGATGACATAGAATTGAGAGAAGGTTATTTCCAGGAAGATGAAGCAACGTGCCATACATCTAATGACACCATGGAACTTGTAACCAGTTTCTTTAATACGACTGTAGACACTGAAGTTTATATGAGTATCTTCAATACATTTGTGGAGCAGCTGGATGATATCGAATTGTCCACAACATCAGCTTGTATATATTTATTCATCATATATTTATATATATTTGTTTGCTTCACTGTTAATAGCTTCATATTTTGCATACCTATTCTCAAGTTTTGGAGGAAGTTTTTGTACCTCCCTTACAGCTAATGCCAGTTAAAAGTTATTAACCGATAGCATATAGTATATTAACTAACAAGGTTAAGAATCAGATTAATGATTCAAGTATAAAAAATCATTTTACACAACCTCTGAAATATTTTTCTGTAATAATTTACTGTTTCCTTATAATCAGTAATCTAACAAGTCTTACAAAATCTGAGAGGATTCAGTTGCTGTTTCATTTGTGTTTTTATTTTCTTGTTTGTGTGGTAATATCTTGATTACATTGAAAAACCTTTTTGCTCTTTGTATGAAGTTACAAAGAACAGTTGTCTAGTGTGATGAAGGCCTTAGAAATGAAAATAGATTACCGAGCAAGAGTTGGATATTAAGTTATGTAAATTTATTTACATATCTTTCCTATAATTAATTCATTCATCTGCTCAAATTCAGCTGTTTGCAGGTTTTGAGTGATGGGAGAATAAACAATTTGAAGATTACAGTCACAAATGAAAAGTTCGTTGCTATAAGCTGGGATTTGAACCATGGATCTTCTGCTCTACATGCAGCTGCTCTGCCACTGAGTAGAACAATCACCTGTCACTGATTGCCCTTATAAATGGAAAACTATAATTAAAAAAAAACTTAAAAGAGCCAAGCACTTATCAATTGTAAGTTGCCATTGAGGTAATTGATCTTGAATTGCAGCTTTCTCATGTCTGCTGGGAAGATGTGCATCATTTGAAAAATTCAGTGTCATACCGGCATGCTGCCATGAAGCAGTTGCACGTAGAGAAGAAGATCCATGTTTTAAATTCTGGCTATGGCATTGAATTTTTTGGTTCTGATTTTAATCTTCAAAGTTCACCTGTACATAGTTTGTGTGTATTAGAACAATTACCTATCACAATTACCTTTATTAATGTAAAATTACCCTCACACCAAAGAAAAACAGCTGCCTTTCGGTGACTAAATGAGCTAGGAATTATACTGGTTTCCAAGTGAAAAAGTCTGTCATGAGTCAGTATGTGTACAATGTTATGAATTTCCAGAGGTGACTGGGTAGCAGTTAATCAAATTTAATTATGCCATCCTTGTTTTTCAGTTGTTTGCCTATGTAGATTTGGCTGCAGTCAAAACAATTTATTTTGTGTATATCAGCTTTACTGATATCGGTACCTGGGACTTTGAGAGTTGTATATATTAATGTTTTTATATTAAATTTATTTTGGAGAGCTAAGGCTGTGTTGATTTTGTTGAAAATGCTGCTAAATTTGAGAATGGCTCTGGGATGATTATAAATTTTCTGTATTAAATTCTTTTTGGTTCAATTTTGTGATGGTTGATATCTGCTTTTTTGAGCCTTTTATCTTTAATTTATTGTTTTTAACTATTGGTAGCTGCTATACATAAGTGTTTATACTTTTCTTTGTGGTCTTCCTGTTTAATGGGGATGATCACAAGATGATAAGTTTTTCAATTATGATGTCTCCAACATAAATACATCTGGTTTACAGAATAAACTGTGTTGACTGTAGTTAAAATCTCCATTTCCCAAAAATAACTTGTATAACCATTAGAAAATATTTGAGCCATAAAATATAAATCTAAGCAAATCCACTGTAGCCCAGTGTTTTAGATCAACCAGTAAAGATCACACCAAACATAACCCTCCTAAAGACCAACAGTTACCCATCCAAATTAGATAAAAAGGAACAAATGCACTTGCTAAAATGCTAGAATTGCCTTAATGTTGCCACTTTGGAAAATTTCGCTAAAACACTGGAATCACCTTGTTACCACTTTGGAGAATTTCACCATAAACTTTCCCACTGAAAACCAGTCAGACATCTATTGAGGATGGTAGGGTAGCCTTACTTCCATAAAGTCCCTACAGTAGCTTAGAAGCAAGTCCTATCCAGCTCAGTGAGATTGGTAAGAGGTATGATGTTGCGCTACTCTATAAGGGGATTGGGGAAACTACATGATAACATCCAATTCATGTGCTTTGCTCGTGTAAGAAACAATCTCATATAATTTCTGTTTATGCGCTTGGTTCTGCGCATACTTTACTCGCCTGTAACCAACACACTGACTTTCACAAACAGGTTTGTGCATGTGACGGCTGGACAGCTTGCCTACTGGAATGACTGCCATTGCCAGGGACCTTATGGAAGTATGGTTACTCTAAAAAATAAGTATTTTCTTTTAACAACACTATCAATTGCCAGGATTATACCAGATCTGCCAGTGTGCGAGAACTGTGTCTTGCAGGAGTTCTTTACACGCCAGTAAATCTAGTGACATGAGACTTACTATTAAGCAAACTTAAAGAATAGATAAATTGGCGGTAGCGTACCATTTTTGGAAGGAGAATCATGATATAGTACGAGAAATCCACTAAAAAGTGTTCAAGGTCCAGCTGCATTAACCACGTGGGAAAAAATCTTCATAAAGAAATGTGAAAGAAAATTGTTTAATTTCGACACAACCTATGAAAAAAACCTAAACTTCAAGTTCATCAAGATACAGAGACAACTATCACCTCCAATGAGTTCACCAAACCAACATCTATTAGTCGACAACAGCTGATGTTAGGAAGATCCTAACGAAACGCATTCTAGGTAAATACTAGCAATAAGTGGAGCATTGAGTACTAGTTCGACTCAAAATTAAAGACTATGGTTTGGATAAATTTGAACCCACTACGTTGGGACCAGTAGGCCAGCAACTAAGCTACTGAGCCACCCAGACCAACTGCTGAGATGCGTAAGTACAAGCAGTACCTGAAACAGGACCAGGGTATGTATACTGACAATGAGTGTGTCAAATTATCAGCTCATTAGTCATACATTAGTGCACGTCACTGCTTATTAGTCACTAGTTCATTAATATTGTAATAATTGATGGAAATTAATCATTTCTTCACACTAGCCATATATAGGAGCTCTCCTAGTGGTCTACCAGGGAAATATATGAGTCAAATGGTGAATTTAATGTCGCAACAGCAAGTTGGCCATGGTAGCTCAATGGGTTAGAGCGACTGGACAGAAACCATGAGATCTGTAGTTCAAATCCCAGCCATGGCATTGAATTTTACATGTTGACTATTACATCTTATATGATATTAAATACCTTGTGTTTCCAACAGCTCAGTTAAAGAGATAAAAATAGAATAAAATGATGCCAATTCATAAACATACTTTGTCCTGTGCAGTGGCAACTTGTGCAAAAATGCATCAGTGTGCTGCAATATTTATTTCTTCCAGCATAACTTCATAAATACTATAAAAATATATAATTGTAACAAACTTAGTTTATCTTATCAAGAAATTATAAATTCCTCACTGTCCTCAGAACTAGTTGTGCAATTAATGATTCACAACATCAGCAAACAATAATAACTTTCTTGTAAGTGCGAGGTCTACCCAAGAATCTGAAGACTCCGGCCTCTATCACCCGGGAGACGATGGAGGACTCCGGGGTTCTTTCTATAGGACAATACCTGGAGTCTAAAAAGCCCCCCTCCCTCCCGTCAACATCACGACAATGGAAGTGGATATGCCACTTACGCACGTCAACACCACAGGGAACACTACCGAAAACCTCGGTTTGGCCGCCTGGTGATCTAGCACACCTTCTACTAGCTCTGAGACTAGTACTCGGGACTTTTTAGGCAACCCTCTGCACCCTCCGGGTGGCCGAAGCATGTCCGGAGGTACCTGATCTGCCGCAGGTGTCGGGAACACATTGCCTCCTCGAGTCCAACCCAATCCAAACTCCCATTCAGGAGGGGCTCGGCTGTTCTGGTAATGTCAGAGGTACCACGAATGCTCAGGATCCGCAGCTCTTGCACCACAATAGCTGAAGGGGATGGATCCCCCCCCCCCTACAGGAATATAACTTTCTTGATAAGTGAAATTTGTTACAATTATATATTATTATAGCATTTGTATTGTTTCACTGTTATTAGCTTTTTCTACATACAGCTTCCACAAGTTTCCAACATACAATCCAGCAGCTTAGTTTAGTTGGATTTCTGAATCCTTTACATACCTGACCAACTATTACATGTTTTTTTCACTGTGGTGTCTATTATCAGAAGTTAAATTTATCAAAAATAGATACCTGCATTTTGCAATGTTTTTCTGTCTTACGGTCCCCTCTCAAAGCCAGCTCAGAAACATCACAACTTTTTATATATTCAATAATTCTTGACAGAAAATTAAAAAAAAAATTGCCCTATTTGCTGATTGTGTTTGCTATCTCACCATGATAGGCAAAACTTACTATTTTAATACTAGCACCTAATGTACTAAGATCAAGTGGGCTGTTTATATGCTTATTATTTATACCATGTTTTCTTACTAATGCATTAATACATCTAAGAGCTAGTGTGAAGAAATGATTAATTTCCATAAATTAACTAAAACACCTAAGAGTTTTGCAGTTCTTCCAGCTCATGCATTCATTTTCATACTTTCATATTTTCCTCCAAAGAACTAGTTGAAAAGGGGGTCTCTTTAATGGATCATCTACAGAATTTGCCACAGTATGCAACCTTAAAATAAAATTTAAAAAAAAAAAAAAAAAACATGCCATGTATCATTTCAGGTTAAAGCCAATGTTGCTCAATTCAAGAGTGGCTGTGTGGATCACACTCTCACAACTGACATGGTGGAAATACAATCAATTGCCTTTTCTCTGGATGAAGTTATATAAGAGTTACCTACTTGATAACATAATGTGGCAATTTGTATTGTCGCAAACACATTGTTGGGGCGAGGTGGCGCCAGGGGAGTTCAACGAGATGGGCAGTGCAAGATAAAAGCTCGCCGAAACGATGGGGGGAAGAAGACGGATTTCTGGAGAGTTTGTCTTTCTTCTAGTGCCGTCTTGATTGGTTGAGAACATTCCGGATAGTGAGAAAACTATAAAAGAGGAGCCGCCGCCCGCCATTGGGAGTCAGTCGGTAATTGGACACGCGTGTGTGAACAGCTGTAAAAGTGAACTCTTTTGTGATCGATGACCCTGCAAGTTGTATTGTGTATGTGACATAATTCTGCTACTGTAAGGTTAATTAAAGTGTGTTTCTATGGAAATAAAGAGCAATTTTTTGGTGTTTGTAACCTGGACTTTTAATTTCACGAACCCACAAAGTCACAGTATTATTCCACAGAGCACGCTACAAAATATACTTTCATCCATTTTGTTTGCATAATAGCTCACACTCTAAAACAGATGTAAGTAACAAAGGTGCAGTTTTTACATTGTGCTGTACCTTCTTTTCATTTTCTCAGTTTTCGAAATAAAAAGTTGTTAAACGTTTTATTTCATTAGCTGCTGACCATTATGGCTTAGGCAGTTAGTGTAGCTGTTGCACATATCTGAATAGCACTGTCTACTTGTACAGGTAGTGTAAAATATCTTGACAGTCCTCTCAATCCTGAAGCAAAGTTACATTGTAAGAGAAGGGTCCATGTTGTACCTTCTGTGAGTTGCATTATATAATGACTGTCCATAAGTTTTAGTCCTTTGCTTCCCCACCACTTCCCTCTTGCAATATATGGTGTGTCACATTTTACACAAACTGCAGTCAATTGTCACTGTCCACTCTCAGCAACATTGTCAAATCTGACTTGTCTCTACTCCACTAGATTTCATATTGCTTGTCAGCTCCTATAGGCCCCAGAAAAGAGATCCAAAATGAATGTTCAGGAGCCAGCTCTTAATGCCTATTGTTCTGTTCATACAACAGAACCAGCCACTCATTATAACCTAATGCAGAGATGTTTTGTCAAATGGAACATGTGTTTAAGTCTAAAACATTTTGTTGTAGCTAGCACTCAAACTGCGTCTATTGTTAGATAGAGTTAACATGAAAAATACAATGCCATGGCCAGGATTTGAACCACGGATCTGGTTTCCGTCCAGCCGCTCTAACCCTGAACTACCATGGCTAATGTACCGTCATGACATTAAATTCTCCATTTGACTTGTATATTTCCCCGGTAAAAGACTAGGGGCTCTCGCATTCGAGATACGCTCTTTGTGGCGACTTATTATTGTAAGTACTTAAGTCCCAGGCTTCATCATTTAACTCTTATTATTTTAGTTAATTGATATCCAAATTAATCATTTCTTCACACTACGCGTATATAGACCAAGGTTTATGATAGAGTCAACATGAATTGGCATTGAATTTTTCATGTTGACTCTTATCTATCAATAACCTTAGTCTATATACGGCTAGTGTGAAGAAATGATTAATTTCCATCAATTAACTGAAATAATGAGTCTATTGTGCTAACAAAAAGAATGAAGAAAAGAAGTTGAAAGTAAAGTGTGAACAAAAGCTAATAAAGAAACAAACCTAATAACAGTAAATTATAATTTAAGAAAAAAGCCACTGGCTTCAGTAACAAAAGTATTGTATTAAAAACTTCTTTTTTGTATTTGTTTTTTATACTTTCAGACTTTGTGGCAGGTAGGGGTTAATTCTAATTAAAGGAAAATGCCTCCTCTGTCAGGATTCAAAATCAGGATTGCTGGGTTTAGAAGCCAAAATTCTGACTTCGTCAATTCAAGAGTCTATTCAAGCTTATTTGACATGCAAATGCTCAATAAATTTCATGGATATTTGTGTTAAAATTCAACAAGATACCTTTCTTATGTTTTGTATGAAAATACTATACTGAGTGTGGAAACATAGGATCTCTGTAATAGAAGTTAAAAATTTGACATATCTCATTCTTTACATTTAAAGCTCAGGACGCCGGGATAGTGCAGCGGTTTCATTTGCAGTTCCCGTGCTAAGGGTCCTGAGTTTGATTCCTGGCTCTGGGGTTGGCGATTTTAAATTGGCCCTATACACGCCTTCACCTCTGTCTAGCACATGTGAACTGACCCCTATGCCCAACATGGTTCGGAGTTATTCAGAAATGAATACTTTGAAATGAAACCTTTAATTTAGATACATGATTGAGCATAAATAGACGTATGAAACTTGACTGTAATAATTAAAATGCTTGTATCATAATTATTAACCTTGCTTCACGTGCTTGGTTAATAATAATATTCACATTTTAATTACTACCATTATATTTTTGTTGCATAATATTGTCACCCAATTATCGGAAGGCACGACCAACTGGCGGCTGGGTGGCGGACAGGAGGCATTCAGACCACGCCTACCCATTTATTTTGTGGCGCTCACTGAGGGGATGGTTAGAAAAGTATCACAAGCCACTGTACCATCTCTTTCCCCTCCCCCTGAGGTCTGGAACAATCGAGATGATTGTTCGAAGCTTCGAGATGCAGCGATCTGCCTATATAAGCGACGCATTAGACGGCTCAGGCAGTTTTCAGTCCTCAGTTCTTAGTCGGATCGAGAGAGTGAGTTGTTGCTGAGTAGCGAATGCAGTGTTACGTAACTGTGTGTGATATGTATACCAACTGTAATTCGGTGGAAATAAAGAACTACTTGTATTTCTGCAACTTGGACTTTTAATTCTTCAAACCCACAAAGTCACAATATACTATTATTGTATACTTGAAATACAATTCCTTATAGGGTCTTAAATGTTAATGGCATTCCAAGCTAAGGTTTGCAAAGTTACTATTTTGTGTGCAAATTTTCTCTTATATTTCTTTGGAATTCATCCTAACTTATCTCTGTGACATCATAGTGATTTGCATTAGCTTTTCTGGAGGTGCACGAACAACAGGGAGTCTTTATAAATTGCTGTCTAAATTCTCTACAAGATTATTTTAGTTAATTGATGGAAATTAATAATTTCCTCATACTAGGCGTATATAGGCTAAGGTGTTTGATAGATTGCCATGGCATTGAATTTTTCATGTTGACCTTAGCCTATATACGGCTAGTATGAAGAAATGATTAATTTACATCAATTAACTAAAATAATAAGAGTTAAATGATGAAGCCTGGGACTCAAATACTTACGATAGTAAGTCGCCACAAACGGTGTATCTCGAATGCGAGAGCCCTAGTGGTTTGCCATGGATATATATGAGTAAAATGGAGAATTTAATGTCAGGACAGCATGTTGGCCATGGTAGCTCAATGGATTAGAGCAACTGGACGGAAACCAGGAGATCCGTGGTTCAAATTCCGGCCATGGCATTGAATTTTTCATGTTGACTCAATCTATTCTCTATAAGAGTTTGTCACATAGGAACCATACATTACATGGAGGTAAGGGAAAGTAGACCAGGTTAGAAACAGTAAAAGGCAGGGCTAGCAAAACCTTGTAATACTGTTATGTGATTAACAAAAGACTAGCAATTACAGTACAACCAGGTTTATGTATTAGATACAAATAACATTTTGCTGTTGTGGATGGAAACAATGAACTAATCAAAACTGAGGATTTTTGAGACACTAACATAATTAATTTATAAAATTATACACATTTGTGATATAGAACTTGTTAGTATTGTCACCCAATTAGCGGAAAGCCCGGCCAACGACAGCTGAGAAGGGACCAGAGGCACACCCTCCCATTAATCTCAGTCAGTAACCCAGGGGTTGAAGGGAAGTGTCACTTGTCACTGGCCGCCTCTTTCCCCTTCCCCTGTCCTCTGGAACTTTCGCGGTAATTCACTGAAACCAGAGACTTCTAGAAAACAGTGATATTCCTATAAAAAGGGCTGCAGTGAGTGAATTGGGTCAGTCAGTCAGTGTTTGGCGAACAGCTGTGAGGAGCGCGACTGCGTACGTGCATCGGAGGAGTTTACGTAATCGCGAGTGCAAGTGAAATTGTAACGGACGAACTGGTGAGTCGTAATTGTGTGCATTATGTAATTCTGTGTAATTGGCAAGTGTTTAACTGTAAGTCGGTGGAAATAAAGAACATTTTTGAGTGGTGCAGTTGGACTTTTAATTTCACGAACCCACAAAGTCACAGTATCTTCAGGATATGCCTGACTGAAAGTCTTATCTATAAATTAATGATGTTAGTATCTCAAACAATTTACTGTTTAATTTCAATTAACATATAATTACTAGTTTATCATCTAAACCAATGAACTAATCCAGTTTTGCAACATAATGTTTAAGCAAAAAATAATTTGCCTGTCACTTCTAGATATATTAACATCCTTTACGCATAAAAATAGACATTTTTTTTCCTAAACAAATTTAACATCATGCACATAATACTTGAACATTAAAACACGTACATATATCATTAAATTATAGATGAGTAATTTTTATTACACATCGGCTTCACTTACGTACCTATATTGAGGACATGTTTTGCAAACTATCATTCACATCGTTGGCTCTAATGCAACTAGAGCTTGATCCGGTGGTGTGGGTAGTTCTAGAGTTGCTGCTGCCATCTGTTGATTTTGTGATGAATTTAAATGTGGGGTTATCTTCTGCCAGGATTTCAAAATTCATTAGTTGGTTTTTAAGCTTTTCTATGTATATTCTCTCCGATATGACGAGTTCACTATGTTTTTGTACGTGTTTTAGTAATTTGGTGCTATCTTCAATTTCATGATTTTCAGACTAGAAATGAGCTACTATTGCGGACTTATCAACATTTTTGTATCTTAAGTGCCTAAAATGTTCTTTCTTCCTAGTGCCTATGTTTCTTTTTGTCCTCCCTATGTAAATTTTTTCAGTCCTTACACTTAATCTTGTATATGCCTGACTTTTCTTCTGGTTTTATCTTATCAGTATTATTACTGTTAAGTAGGTTTTTAATGTTGTAATTGTCTTTTGGTGCCAATGTTATATTGTATTTCTTGAATATTTTTTGGAACTTTTTTGTGGTTCAGGGGTGGTAAGTAAATTTAGCAAATCTAATCAAGAATCAAGAAATTAGATTTGCTACATTTACTTATCCACCCTGGGCCACAAAAACGTTTCAACAAATATTCAAGAAATACAATATAACATTGGCACAAAAAACAATTACAACATTAAAAACCTAGCACAAAAGTGAATCGACCACCACCATAGAACCTACAGGAGCAAAAGAGAAAAAACATTTTAAAAAATTCACCTTCCATCCATCAGCCTTAATAAATTCCAAAAAATCTTCTCAAAGCACAACATAATTCTTGCACCTCAAAATAGATTTAATATCAGAAATTTGTTAAAGGAACACCACAAAAATTCAGTTACTACCAAAGAAAAACCAGGAATCTATGAGATCAAATGTGAAACTTGCCCTAAAATGTAAATAGGAAAAACGAAAAGAAATATAGACATCAGAACTAAAGAACATAAGAAATAATTATGCAGCAACTTCAAAAACTACAGAAAAGAATCATATTACAATGGATACCTGCACATTGTGGAATTGCTGGAAATGAATCAGCTGATTTTCTTGCAAAAAAAGGTACAAATTTAATTCAGAACAAAAGTAAAAAACTTACCCTTTACATCCATAAAAAGATTAATTAAAAGCAAACAAAACCAATCAATATCTAACAAAGCCAAAGATAAAAAATGGAACATTTTAATTAAAAATCCAGAAATTATTCCAGAAATCCCACGTAAAGCTACAGTAGCAAATTTTAGATTACTTACGGAACATGATTATTTGGCCAAACACTTACACAGAATAGGATTTTATACAAGTCCAAATTGTCCTCTGTGCAACAAAGAAGAGGAAATGACTGAAGAACATCTTTTAACCAGTGAAGTCCTACCTGCCGGATCCACTACACAGAAATATTGGAGAGCAAGAGAGCTAATGGCTTCATTGCCAAAGCCTAGCATTTGACAACAAAGAAGAGGAAATGACTGAAGAACATCTTTTAACCTGTGAAGTCCTACCTGCCGGACCCACTACACAGAAATATTGGAGAGCAAGAGAGCTAATGGCTTCATTGCCAAAGGCTAGCATTTGAAAACAACAACATATAAGAAACATTAAAAATGGTGATACAGAAAAATCAGCAGTGGCTTTTCATTTTTTGAATACTAGACATGACATCAACCTGGAAACATCTTTAATAAAACATGTTAATCACCCCATAGACCTTTCCGTATGGGAAAAAATCTTCATTAACAAAAATTGTCATAGAGTCATGAATTTTGAAACTCTACCACCGGACATCTTAGCCAAGTACATCATGCCATCTATCGATGATATGGAAAAAGAGGAAACCAGTACAATTTGCACTAGTCGAGTTCCAGCTGATAAGAGCAAATGCTCTTGAAACATGTTTTTATAAAAAGTGTGAGTGTAGCAGTGTGTCAATATCTTCTCAATTCACTTTTGTGCTAAGTTGTGCTTCACTGTCTCTACGCTTCTTTTGATTTTATACCTTGATTAAAAACCTACTTAACAGTAATAATACTGATAAGTTAAAGTCAGGCATTTACAAGATTAAGTGTAACGACTGTGAAAAAACTTACATAGGGAGGATAAAAAGAACATAGGCACTAGAAAGAAAGAACATTTTAGGCACTTAAGATACAAAAATATTGATAAGTCCACAACAGCAGCTCATTTCTGGTCTGAAAATTATGCAATTGAAGATAGCACCAAATTATTAAAATACGTACAAAAACATAGTGAACTCGTCATATGGGAGAGAACATACATAGAAAAATATAAAAACAAACTTATGAACTTCGAAATCCTGCCAGAAGACAACCCCATATTTAAATTTACTAGTAAAAGTAAACAGACATTTGGAAAACTTAGGCATGATATTAAACACAAACAAAACAGAGTGGATACAAATCAGTCTTAATAACAAAAAACCGACAAATGTAAAGTTAACAATAGGAAGCAAACAAATTCAACAGGTATATGAAACAAACTTCTTAGGATTAGTAATAGACAACAGATTGAAATGGAATGGACATGTTCAAAAAGTAATAAAAAAAGTTAATTCAGGTATATATATCTCAAAACAAACAATACAAATTATAGATAAAAAATGTATTAAACAAACATACTCTGCATTCATTCACTCTCACTTGAGCTATGGAATTGTATTATGGGGCACAGTACAAAAAATTTAAGCTTTAAGACTGTTTAGATTGCAAAAAAGAGCAATATGTTTGATGGTAGGAATACAGAAAAGAGATACATGTAGAAATGCATTTAAAATACTAAATATTTTAACATTACCTTCATTATATATATATATGAATGTATCAAACTTACATTAAAAAGTTATGATCAAAACAAAAATAGTAACATCCAAAAACATAACACCAGAACAAAAGATAATTATTTTAGAAACAGACTTACTGGTATCCTAAATAATAAATGCATAGAAAATAGCATCAAAGATTTGTATAACCACCTACCGGCTGAAATCAAACAGATAACAAACGGGAAAACAAAACTAAAGGCTGTCAACACTTATTTATTACAGAAAGTATTTTACTCCGTGGAAGAATATAAACAGATTAGGTAGAATATGCTATTTATACTTCTCAACTTTGTAAACATGTTTGTAAATATTATTGTATTAATTTTATGTATATACAAATTGACAATCCATGTAAAAAGCGTTACAGCTGGAGATAAACATCAATCAATCAAAAAATTCATCACAAAATCAACAGATGGCAGCAGCAACTCCAGAACTACCCACACCACTGGATCAAGCTTTAGTCACATAAGAGCCGACGATGCGAACGATGGTTTGTGAAACATGTTCTCAATATAGGTACATAAGTGAATCCGATGTGTAATAAATACGACTTATCTATAATTTAATAATTGTTTCGTTGTTTCGCTTCACTGTGGTGTTCCAGTATAGTTAAATTTCGACGTACATATATGTTAAATTTTATCCAAATAAAAAAAATGTCACAATAGCATGATCACACGTAACAATTTGCATTATAGTGTACCTCATTGTTATACTAGGGTTAAACACATTAAGCAAATTTTGTTACATCTCATACAGTTCTCAAGCTCAGCAATGCTCTTTATCCTGTTACTAGAACAACTTTATCACTTATTTAATCTGTCTTACAAAATTCTTCACATTTATATTTCAAGTGCTTCCAAATGTTTTTCTTTTTTGATACAAGTTTTGTTTCATACAATGCCATACTCTACACAAAGCACTTCATTCTTACTTCAGGCATGCACTGTAAAGATGTTTCTCTTTAAAATATCTGAAAGTGCGCTGTGTAGTAAAACCCAAAATGATATTTGTTAGAAAATTGGGTGTTTCAAGTCTGATTCAACTATTCAACTTAATGCCTATATGTGACTAGCATGAGAAAACAGTTATCAAATACAGCATTTACCTATTTTTATTTTTTGGTTGTAAAACCAAACTTGTATGAAATATTTGACAGTTGTACAAACGATCAGAAAAAAGGAGAATCAAAGATTTTGTTTCTAAATGAACTATTAGCATATCAATGCAAACTTTACAAGTTATTCACAAACATTCAAAATATAAATTTTATCATGTCCTTTATAAAACTGTGCAAAAATAAAAAATGCCATACATATTCCCATGGAAAGGGGGTGTTTATAGATGCTGCTCAACCTAAATACTAAATTTAGTAGTAATACACAAAGTCAGGATTATCATATAAAAACTTCACTAAAACTATACAATACAATACAATACAATGTTTATTAGCCACAGGAATTCATACAGAATTATAGGCATTGTCAATATGGTTACAGTATTTAACAACATTTACAGTTCCTCAATGAGGTATTTACAATCTTAAGTTTCAAATAATTTACACAACTACACTTAATTTTAATGCTTTGGCTGGCTAAAATTCTTCATTGGTGAGTCTTCCAATCTCGGACACATGAAACAAGAATAGAAATAGAATACATTAGTATAATTATGCACAAGAAACTGATTAATTTATGCTTTACCTGATTTGTATTCTAGGTATTCATTTACTGAGTAAAACTGATTTTTTTTTTAAAGAAATTGTGAAGCTCTGTCTTAAACTTTTTTATAGAGGTTATGTTTTTTAATTGATTTGGCAAGTGGTTGTATAGCTTTAAACCCATGTATCTGACGGAAGTCTCAAATAGTTTTGTTTTATGCATATAGGTGTGTACTGTCCGGCCGCTGTATCTACGACTCTGACATTTAGTGGCTGCACGAGGTGGAGGGGGAAGGTTACTAGTACCAACATATAATAATGAGTAATTGAAAACATATCGTCAGAATTATCTTTATAATGAGAGTATAGGAATCTATTAGCTTCAAAACATTGAAATACAACTTGTAATTTCATTATCATGCAAGATATTCTTTACAACATCACTCTATTCAAATATTTCGTTCACACCTTTCACGCACACCAACTGCTTCTGTTGGTGATACTGGGAGTCTGTACATCCGGTGTCGTGGTCAGGAAGCTAAAACTGTCTGCTAGCGCCAATCAGCGTTGTCGCTGGTAGGCGTGACTCCCGAACCCAGCTCCCGTTGCCAGCTTAAATTTGTTTGAGCCACGTGGCCTAATTGCGGCTTGCGCTGGTGAACTTTCTTTGGTATAATTTTCGTGCGTGAACTCCGATGTTTAGTGTTCGTAAGTCCTATTATTATCGCTGTTATAATAATATGGCTACTGGTTCGTGAAATATGCAAATACATGAAATATTTAAAATACGCATTGTTCCTCTGCTTGAAATTCCCGCTCAAGAACTGGCAACAGCCTCCTTCCCCCTCTCAAGAAATGTCAGAGCCGCAGATAGAACGGCCGAGGTATAATTTGTTTTTATTACGTGTGTTATGGGTGTGTATTTTAGCATTTGTGACATAGTTCGCAGTATTAGTCTTCATGTAGATCAGTAACTGTTTCATATATAAACTTGGTAGGGTCAAGATATTCAAATCTCTGAAGTGATTTCTGCAGCTTTCCATTTTTGAAATACCAATCATAATTCGTAATGCTTTCTTTTGTAGCTTAAATATCAACTTACTATTTGTAGTATTTCCCCACAATGGTAGTCCATATGATATTAGTGAATGAAAGTAAGCAAAGTAACAGGTTCTGAGTGTAGTAAATTCTACTCGAGACTTGCTGATGTAAAACAAAACAAACACGGCTCAGCTTCTCTTCTAACTTTTCTATATGTTTGTCCCAACTTAAATTTTTGTCTACCCATAGTCCTAAGAATTTAGTTTGCTCTTCAAAATGTATCAATCTGGAGCCAATTCTGATGCAAGGGTTTTCCATTTTCCTACAAGCCTTATGCTGAAAATTTAGTGCTATTGTTTTTCCTTCATTTACAAGCAACTTATTGACTTTAAACCAATTTAAAACATTTACTATAGCTGGTGTTATATTTTGCTGAAGGCTATCATCATCGTTTCCTGCAATGAAGATACTTGTATCATCTGCAAACAGTGTGATTTTAGCATCTAAGTTGTTCATTAGACATAATGGGAGGTCATTTATATACAGTAAAAATAATAGGGGGCCCATAATAGATCCTTGCGGAACCCCTGATACTACTGGTCTTTTTTGTGATAACACGTTTTTGATTTCTTTTTGGCCTCTTTCTGTGAAAGTGATCTCAACAACCTGCTCTCTCATATCAAGGTGGGATTTAAACCAATTGAAGGCCACCCCTCTTACGCCATATTTATGTAGCTTATTTAACAGAATATTGTGATCTACCATGTCAAAAGCTTTGGATAGATCCAAAAATATACCCATCCCAACTTCACTTCTGTCCAGTACATCATAGATACTGTCAACAAAATTGATCACTGCCAGACTAGTAGATTTCTTACTTTGGAACCCATACTGACTGCTATTAATGATTTTAAATTTGTTGAGGAATGCCATGAGCCTCTTGAACATTAATTTTTCTAGTATTTTTGAAAAGGTTGAAAGCAGAGCTATTGGTCTATAGTTGTTTGGGTCCTTTTCATCTCCTTTTTTGAATATTGGTTTTATTTTTGCTACTTTTAGTTCCAGGGGGAATGTGCCACTTTGAAGAGATTTATTTACTATATGACACAGCGGTTTTAAGATATTCTTGCTACACTTTTTAATTAAGTAGGTTGAGCTTCCATCAAGGGCATCTGATTTTTTGTTTTTTAGCTCCCTAATTACATCAGCTAATTCATCATTGCAGACTGGTGCCAGGAATAGTGATTTATCATTGCAATGAATGTGGGCTTTATTTTCTGGACCATCTGTTAAGTTGCTCTTCGTTTGCACACTTTTTGAGACATCTACAAAGAAATCATTAAATATGTTGGCTATTTCTCTTGGATTTGTTACTGTTTTACCTTTGTGTTTCAATGTAATATTTGCTTGCAATGGTTTGTTTGAGTTAGTTTCCCTTTTTATTATGTCCCACATGGCCTTCTGTTTATTTTTGGATGAGTTTATCTTTCTAGAGTTCTCTAATATTTTTGCTGCCTTTATGACCTTTTTATAGATTGATTTATATTTCTTATAATAGTTTACCAATTCTTTGGAAGCATTACCATTTCTAATTAAGCTGCTAAAGAATTTTAGTTTCTCACTAGAAGTTCTAATGCCCTTGGTTACCCATGAGGAATGTTTTTCTTTGACACTGACTTTAACCAGTGGGAATGCTATATCGTAGTAGTGTTTAAAGGTATTTAAAAATCTAGTGAATGTAGTATCTACTGAATTTTCCTCATAAATATCTTCCCAAGTTTCATTCCCCAGCAAATGGTTGAAGTAATCAATATTTTCTGCCTTCTGTAATTTGACCTTTTGGAATGTTGTGACAGATTTTCTAGAGTTCTTTCTGCTTGACCAATTGATGGTTAGAGATTGTGCAAAATGGTCAGAGAGACAAGTATCAAAAACATTTATATTTTTAACAAAAGTAATTAGATCTTTGCTTATGGCTATTTGATCTATGGCAGTTTTTGAACTTTTAGTCACCCTTGTTGGTACATCAATTGTTGGTAGAATGCCATAAATATTTAATAGAGATATGAACTTCAGTTTATCATTACTTTGTTGTAAAAAATTTATGGTAATATCTCCCACTAGAATTATAGTTTTCTTTTGTTTTAGAAAATAGCTCAGAATAGTATCCAGCCTTGCAATTAGAATGTTTATGTCACTTGATGGATTTCTATAAATACATATGATTATCAGCTTATTGTCTACTTCTATGATGCTGGTTTCATAATGCTCTTCCATATTTAGTTCCAGAAATGTGGATATAGATTTAGCTTTTACAGAATTTTTTACTAGAATTAATGAGCCTCCATTTCTTTTGAATGTTCTACTGTAACCCTGTATTAGTGTGAACCCTGGTATTGTGAGTTGATTTAATTCAGAATTAGTTAGCCAGTGTTCAGTTAGGCATAATATATCTACTAGTTTTAAACTACCATGGATTAAAGCTTCAATTTCAAGGATCTTATTTCTGATACTTTGGATATTCAGGTGAAAAATCTGCAGAGTTTGACTGTTTAGTGTTCTACCCTCACTTTCTCTTGCGTTTACTAAATTGAGATTTATTGAGTTGCTAAGGGAAGTAGATTTTGAATTGTTATTTATGATTCCAATACTTACTTCTGATTTATATATATGCTTTGGCTTTTGGTGATTTTGTTTTACTGTTTTGGATAAGTTAGTATTGTTTAAATATTTAGATTCATCGCTACTACAGCTATTTAGTTTTTTGGATCTAGATGGGCAATGACTCTGTTTAGGAGATTACCAAACTTGGCTACACCTTTTCTGTTCAAATGTAGGCCATCCCTACCCAGATCCGCGTCTCCTAACCATGCATTACTATCTACAAATATACAATCATATTTTTTACTTACCCAGTCAAAAGTAGAGTTGATCCCATCGATGTAGCGAAGATCCTCATCTCGACGGCGTATAATGCCACTGATACAGAATTTCGCCCGTGGGAACAGCTCCTTTCCAGTCGAAACCACCTCAGTGAGCTCCCGCATGATGTCTTCTGGTGAACGCGCCGTGCTGATATAATTCGTTCCCGCGTGGATGACTACAACATCTGGATCGTCGGTGTTCTTCGCTAGTTGATTTTTTATGTGCCGTAGTTGAGCGCCAGGATAACAGTACACTCTGATATCGTTCTCCATATAATTGCATGTGTGACGCACAATCGAATCTCCTATTATGATGGCTTTTTTTCTTTTGAATTTGTATACGGATTCGTCATCGTCGCTTTCTGCAGACACCTCATATGCATTATCTCGACACATTTCATTTCCTTCTTCGTTATCTTGTAGGTCTTGGAGTAATCGGAAACGATTCTGTAGACAGATATCGCTCTTTTTATTGGTTTGTAGCTTTCTTGGTGCCGCTGAGCTTTTGGTTGCGCATCTCCATTCATCGTTTTTCTTCACGTGTTCCTCGTTTACCTCTTCTCTTTCATTAACTTTAGTACTATGTTCCTTCTTCATGTTGATATCTCCTAGTTTTAATTGCTTATTCTCCTCTCGAAGTTTTTTGATTGTAACCCTATTTTTTTAATTAACCTACCCCAATGTAAATCATATTGGACTATGAATGAATTCATCTTTCAGATTAAGGGAAAACCCTGGAAAAACCTAATTCCAATAAATCACCCTGACCGAGATTCAAACTTGGGACCTCTTGAATATGAGGCAGCTACCATCACACTACTGAGGTGGACACATCTCTTCCTCATGTGATTATACAATTACAGAAGGTAAACCTGTAGTTTAAGTGAAGTTTGTATATTTAAACCTGACATTATTATTATTACACATTATTACACTTTATTAAGTTTAGTATTCAAGCAGTTCTGTTTTCAAGTTCTTTTCATGGAGAACCATCTTTATCTAAAATGTATTTACTTTGGGGATTTCAGTAGGCCTTAAAATATTTCTGGTGAAATCCTGATTTCAATTTTTGGGTGGAATAAATATTCCCACTCTACCTATTGTAGGTAGGAGTTAATATTACCAAAGAACTTTTCTTTTAATTTATTTATTCAAGAAAAGTATTTGATATAATTTTGAGTCAAACTAATACTCAATGCTCCACTTATTGCTAGTATTTACCTACAACGCTTTTTGTTAGGATCTTCCTAGCATCATCAGCTGTTGTAGACTAATGGATGTTGGTTTCCCCCCCCCCTTTTTTTCAATTTACATCCTCCAATGTTAAGTCATATCGGACGATGATTGGAATGGGTGAAATGATGCTCAAATGAGCCCAGGGTCCATAGAGCTTAGAGTTACCCGACATTCTTCTTTCAGGATAAGGGAAAACCCTGGAAAAACCTTATCCAGGTAACTCATCCTGACCAAGATTCGAACTTGGGACCTCTTGAACATGAGGCAGACCCGCTACCAAGGCGGGCCGGATGTTGGTTTGGTGAACTCATTGGAGGCGATAGGTGCGTCTGTGTCGGTATCTTGATGAACTTGAAGTTTGGGTTTCCTTTAAAGGTAGTGTTGAAATTAAACAATTTTCTTTCATATTTCTTTATGAAGATTTTTTCCCACGTGGTTAATGCACTTGGACCTTGGACACTTTTTAATAAGTGGATTTCTCGTTCTATATAATGAGTCTCCTTCCAAAAATGGTATGCTACCACCAATTTATCTTCTTCCTTATGTTCCTAAAATGCTCTTTGAAGCCTAATGTTCTAGTTCCTTTTTGTTTTTCCAATGCAAAAGTTGTCACAGCCTTTGCAGTTTATCCAGTACAAACCTGATTTTTTGTCTGTGGGTATCTCCTTTGTATTATGTGATTTCAAAAGGTGTTGTACACTAAATTTGTTCTGTGGGGCCAAAGTAATATTGTGCTCTTTGAAGACTTTTTAGAAAAGGTGTGTAGCTTTGGGATGATATGTAAATTTTCTGTATGGAGTTTCATGGTTGATTGGGGAAAGAGTAGTTACTTGTTTGCATCTTTGTTGTCTTTTGAATTTATCAATTTTCTTTTTGACCAATTCAGCACTGAATCCATTGTATTCTGTAATATAATTCCACCATGTGGAAAAAAATCTTCATAAAGAAATATGAAAGAAAATTGTTTAATTTCGACACTACCTATGAAGAAAACCCAAACTTCAAGTTCATCAAGATACCGACAAAAGACGCACCTATCACCTCCAATGAGTTCACCAAACCAATGTCCATTAGTCGACAACAGCTGATGATGTTAGGAAGATCCTAATGAAACGCGTTCTAGGTAAATACTAGCAATAAGTGGAGCATTGAGTATTAGTTTGACTCAAAATTATATTAATTTTGTGCCTCACTGTATCATAGTCCTTACACATTGGAAAAGTATTTGACTTCATTTATTCATTGGGGGGCGACACATCACAAAATTCCCAAAAAATCTGGATACCATGAACTTGTTGCTATATTCTTAATTTGCTTTATTGCTATTTTGTCAATGCAACTCAACTGGTTGCACTTTGTGTAATAGATACTATGATGTGAAAACTGTGTATGCCTTTCGTCAAGTCGATGTCGTTTCAACATCTGTACAGGCACAGGTTTGGCACCAGCAAAGTTGAAGTTTATGACATTCAAGCAGTGCTCACTTTTTACAGGCACTTCAAATACACTTGTAATCTCCACACCGGCAGAAATCTTGCTTCTCTGCAGTAATGCCGCTATCACACCCGCATTCTCACTTGCTAACAGAGATGAAACATGCGTTGGTATCTTTGCTATTGCAGTCCAATTTCTATAGTCAAGTTCAAAATCACTTTTATTCGAATCTTGCATTGTTGAAGGAATTCGAAAGTCTGTTTCCATTCCGCTACTATTGCTCAAATTTAAGCCCTCTCGTCGTCTTGTAGGTAATGGACCATAATACGGTCTCCTTGCACAGAGACGGTCTCCAAAGTATGAAATAAACAGCTGTTCTAGACCTGCTATATTTGCTGTAAGTGGCTGGAGTTCATGGAAATGGAAATGTTCCCATTTGTGTCGATACCACTGCTCAGCAGCAGACTGAAAAACAAATTACTACTACAATCTGCAACAATTACAATATAAATATGAGGACTGTATATAAAGTAGAGGAAACATTGATAGAACACAATATTTAATAAACTAACAAGTACAATTGCATTACATTTCTTCAAGATAGTCACCCACAAAGTCCATGACCTTTTGCCAAACGCAGGGAAGCTTTGGGGACCATTGGCAAGGCAATCTCTTTTGATAGCAATGGAGCACCCTACTGCGTGGAATACATATGCCATGTCAGGAAATCGGTGGCCTTAGAGGGGTTCCTTCAACATCGGAAACAAGTTGAACTCACAAGGGCTCGTGTCTGGTGAGTATGGAGGGTGGTCTAAGACCTCCCAATGCCACCATTGCAATAAGAGTCTGACATTGTTTGCGACATGACAATGTTTATTTTTGTTGTTTTTTTTTTTAATTTTGTGTCCTCCAACGTTAAGTCATATTGGACGGTGAATGAAATGGATGAAATGATGCTTAAATGTGTCCAGGGTTCATGGAGCTTAGAGCTACCCGATATTCGTCTTTAAGAATAAGGGAAAACCCCGAATAAAACCTTATCCAGGTAACTCACCCTGACCGAGATTCGAACTTGGGACCTCTTGAACGTGAGGCAGACATGCTACGATCTACACTACCGAGGCAGGCGACATGATAATGTGCATTGTCATTCAACACAATAGGTGATCACAATAAACATGGATGTTTGCGTCGCATAGCTGGCTGCAGATGTCACTCCAGAAATTGGCAATAGTAGTCACTGTTGATGGTTTGTCCCTCAGGCACAGCATATGCCTCAATTAGCATAAGCTTCACCTGATACGGTTCCTGTCGAATTTTCATGACATGGTGAACCTGGGTGACACCATTCATTTGACTGACACTTTAATTCAGGTTCATAGGCTTGTGCCCACTGGTGACAATATCTGCAGAAATGTGTCTCCTTCATTACGGTATCTGTCTAGGTGGATGCTAGCCAGTGCATACCAGTGTCATTTTTCTAAGTCGGTGAGTCGATGTGGAACCCAAAGGAACAAAATTTTCCTCAGGTTAAGACATTTCATCAATATGTGCCACAGATGTTAATATGTCAAATGCCAGAGCAATATTGGTTTTATTTATCTAGGATTCATACTGATATGTTTAAAATTATGAGAGTTTTGAATTAGTATGTGTTATAGATGGCCATGACTGAATAGAGTAGGTCACAAACAGCGAAGATTAATGTTAATATTGTTGTGAACCCATTATCTACAATAGCGCGGCTTGTGTACAGAAAGAGCCGGCAAATAAAGATAGCGGAGATAAAAGACTTAACAACACAGAGATAGGTGAGGCAAATAGAAATTTCAAGTGACTTTTTGATTGATAGAGATTATTCGGTTTCTGGTTTGTTTTAGAACAGTCTGGAAATTATCAATGGAGATATATATATATATATATATATATATATATATATATATATATATATAAGAGATTGTGACACGCCAGAGTAGAAACACGGTAAGCAGTAAACAGTCGTGAACAGATGTTGTAACAAGAGATGTTGTAAACAGGTATAATCAGAAGCTGTTGTTGTGGTCATCGACTTTGGTAGATTGTGTATGTGATGTAATACTGCTACTGTGAGTGTATTTCTATGCAAATAAAGAGCATTTAGAATTTCGGCAAATTGGACTTTTAATTATACGAACCCACAAAGTCACAATATCCAATCTAGACAAATAGTAAATATGATACATAGAAAGATAAAATTATAAAAGAAAATTGCTTTTAGGACTTTATATTTGGAAAACTAGAATATTATGTAATTCAAAATTAATGTATTGGCCACAGGAAAAAGTGATGTAGACTAGAATATTTAGTTACCATGGTGATAAGGTAAAAATCAATAAATGGAAAGGATAAGTTAGCATCTTTTGCATGGTGACCGCAAAGAGAACAGACACTTTTGTGATACGTGTGCAGAATGCTGCATGTATTCAGCAAAAAGCAGGTAGCAAACCTGAGAATTACAACAATTATAATTATTCATCAACGTGAGTAGAAGTTTGGATATACTGAAAGTCAAATTATTGTCACCTAATTACCGGAAAGCACGGCCAGCTAGCAGCTAGGTGGACAACAGAAGGCATTCAGGACACGCCTACCCATTTATCTTGTAGCAGTAACGAGGGGTGGCTGGAAAAACTTCACTGTGCCGTCTATTCCCCCTCCCCCTGCCGTCTCGAACCTTCGTGATGATTCACTGAACCGCGAGACTTCGAGAAAACAGCGATATTCCTATAAAAGGGGCTGCAGTGCCGAGTGAGTGCAGTTCTTGGCGAGCAGCGTGAGGAGCGCCGAGTGAGTTAACGGACAAGAAGACTGTGAACGTGCATCGAACCTGCAAGTGCAGTGGACCCTGTGACAGACGAACTGGTGAATTGTAATTGTGTGCATTATGTAATTCTGTGTAATCGGCAAGTGTCCGACTGTAATTCAGTGGAAATAAAGAACATTGTTAAGTTGTGCAATTGGACTTTTAATTTCACGAACCCACAAAGTCACATTACTGAAAACTAATGTCTTTCGATTGTGTAACATCAAAGAGAACAAACGTGTTCTGGGTTGTGGAATATTATAAAAAGCTAACACAGACTTTCAGAAAATTGTACAGAAGGAATATTCATATGTAAAAAGTTGTATAAAAATGGGACAAAGTAGTGCAATTAAATCACAAGTTTGGACTTTTATAAATTAAACAAAAT
This sequence comes from Mantis religiosa, assembly GCA_030765055.1. Classification (NCBI taxonomy): domain Eukaryota; kingdom Metazoa; phylum Arthropoda; class Insecta; order Mantodea; family Mantidae; genus Mantis; species Mantis religiosa. The sequence continues at coordinate 609,200 of JAUKNK010000099.1, read as the reverse complement.
TTACACATTTCTGTGTTTATTTAACTAAATGATTCGCTGGCAACCACACCTGAGGAAAGGTTTCTCATGTAATGACTTACGCTACACAGAAGATTTTAGATACATCTGAGTGCCAGATTGGTCCGAGAAGAATCTGCAATATGTGGTTTCTTCGTCATCTTCTTCCGGGAGGGCTGAATACAATCCACAACCTCAGCCGCAACACGGGACAAGTGCAGGTGAGGATAATCCCGTCCCACATCTGCACCCCATAAAAAATCCTGCTACACGTTTGATGACTGAGACCAACCTCTAAGAATAACTCCCAGACAATTCATTGATGGTCTAAGGAAATGAGACCACTCGCGATGTCAATCTGATCTTGATGGACAGTTAACCTGTGTGGTGTAAATCCGCAGTCTCATTCTGACCCGCACCAAATGACTTGATCCATCGAGCAAACATCCTGTATGGTAATGCATTCTCACCACAGGCTTCATATATTCCTCAATTAACATTGTACTGCATTTTTGTCATGGGCAACCTCAATTTTAATCCACGAATGCTGATGCCTTTTGTAAACGTGCTTTACAAAATCAACACTTTATTTCAACGCCACACAGCAACAACAAACTCCTACCTGGATGCCCATCAAGTGCACACCACACTCACAAAAATAGCATCTGATTGCTCCCATATCCTACTGGCACATAACCGCTTTGCTGCAAGCGTTTGGACTATGCTGCCACTACTTTATTTACAGCCCTCATATTATCACAACTGACAGCAGTTCTGAAATTAAGTAAAATAACACTGGCACGAAAGTGAATCGAGAAGATATTGACACATTGCTTCACTCACACGATTTATTCACAGGACATGTTTCAAGAGCTTTATACTGTCAACCAAGATGGAGGACCAACAAACAGTAAACTTGCTTTCCTCTTTCAATACTGTGAAGGTATGGAAAAAGACATCAAACTTTTTCTAAAGCTGAATCAACTTGAAACATGCCCTGTGAATAAACAGTGTGAGTGATTCACTTTTGTGCTAATTTGTGCTTCACTGTCCCTACGCTTCTTTCAAGTTTATACTTTGAAAATAACACTAGTTCATGTGAACCTTTTGATTATTTTACCAAATTTGAAAGATTTTCCACAATGTTCAGTTCTAATCAAGTATAGGCGACTGCAATTTGCAAGCTGTGATATGAATTGCTTTAATTTTTCAATTACTTTTACTATTTCTTCACATAATGGCCGTACTCCCAAAATGTGCCTATTTTTAATCAAAAGTAATGCAACTTGTTTAAACAAGTTAGCTATTATGCAAACAATGGAGTCGCAAAACTAGTTGTATAATGATATATGTTAATATCATTGATATCAAAGATAAATAAAGTTTAATTACTAATTATTATAATTTATTGTTTCATAAGAATAACTTGTTTTAGTGGGAGATAATGTACTATGGATGTAACACTTCAGATATATACTTTTCTCTTTCTTTTCAAATGGGACGCAGATAGTATACACCATAAGCATTATAATACTTAAATTTAAAGGGAGTCGATTAATGACACTAAACAACACTTACTTTTTTATGTTTCAGAGACTTTGCCTCCATTGTCAACCAGACATTGACCGGCTCTCAGTGGTGTAGCTGACGATATTTTGTCATAGGTCTCCTCTGGTGGCGGTTCGACGAACTTGCTGAACAAATCATTCGGGGGGATGTCGAAATGGAATACTTTGTTCCTATTTTTTGGAATAAGATTTGTTCCCATGTGGACAGTTCTTGTTTCCCTGATGTATGTTTTAGTAGTTTTGGTTCTGGATTTATGTTGTGGTTTTTTTTCCAAAAATGTGTGGCAACTGCTGATTTTTCTAATTGTTTTTTATGTTCCTAAAGTGTTCCTTTGCTCTTGTTTCTAAATTTCTTTTGGTTTTTCCAATATAAATTTGACTACAGTCACACATTCAATTTGACATATACCAGATTTTTTGTTAGATGGAATGGCATCTTTGATGTTTGAGAAAATTAGGTTTTTTAAGGAGTAATGTTTGACTGGTGCTAGTTGAATGTTTTGTTTTTTGAAGATTGTTTTGAATTTATCAAAGGCCCATGGATGGTAAGTGAATTTTTTGATGATCATTTTAGTTTCTGTAGCTGAGAGATTGTGGTTGTGGTTTCCTTTATTAGCTTCTTCTTTTTTGCTAAGTTCACTTTTTTGTCTAATAATGATTTGGGTAAGTCATTTTTTTGTGCTATTTCAATAATGTTGTTGTATTCTGTTTTGTATTCTTCTGCTGTGAGAGGGATGTTGACCTATTGAAGATTGCCTGAACTAAATTGACTAAATCACCCACTCAAAAACACAAGTCCAACCAACAAACTACCCGGTATTTATAGTGTAAGATGTGAGGATTGACACAAAATATATTGGAAAAACAAAAAGAAACTTAGAAACAAGGATGAAAGAACACATGAAATGCATAAAATACAGACAAATAAATCAGCCATAGCTCATCAGTTCTGGTCAAAAAATCATAATATTTCCAAAGACATAAAACTTTTGGTACTGGCAAAAAAGTATTGGGAAGTAACAGTTTGGGAAAATACATTTTGAAGAATAAAAAGAGAGCCATGAACTTTGAAATACCAATAAAAGATGACATCATTCAACTCATTGAACAGCGCCAGGAGAGGAGGCGGTCACCTGAAGAACTAGTTGAACATCAGCTGACAATGGGGACGTGGGGTCCTTGAAAGATGTACTAATTTTTAAATGTAAGTGGAGCTTCAGTGTTTTTGCAGTTCAAGAAGTGGTTTAAAAAGGTTTTATTGATGAAGCTCCACTGTTTATAAATACTTCTATTTATATTTTTGTTCATGTCGTGCTTAATTTAATGCGGAGGACCACCTTGATTTTAGCTGTAACCAAGGAAACTGATTTGGTGGACTGTACTCGATAGAACTGTATTCATATCACTAGATAAATTTATTGCACACGCTACATTTCTTATGTGAATAATCATGAAGAAGACAACAATACATTTAATATTTGAGATAAACTAAAACGGTTCTCTCATTGCAACAACAGCTGCATGCAGCCACACAACGAAGCACATCACATGTCTCAACAGGTCTGTAACTAAAAAGGAAGAAGAAGCCTCTTTTCTTGCGCGCTGGCGAGTCACATGATCAGCTGGCCGCATAACCGGCGCCAAGTGAAATATTCATGTGCCCGCCGGAACAAATGACGATAATGGCGCAAACATATTGGGGCCCAAAAAACTGAAGTTTTTTAATTTAACATAGACACACTTTGAAAAATATCACTGTTGTTCTTGAACTGGCAGAGGACACAGTTTCACAATGGGATGCCTATATTCACCCTTAGAAGTTCGCACTGTAGCTACCCGCACTAAACCATTACCACCAGGATGAGTCTCAGTGATGATTCCAAGTTCCCAATGCAGAGGAGATGAATTGTCTTCCATTAGCAGGACCATGGTGTCTGCCTTAAGGTTTTCACTGGAACTGGACCACTTTTGCCTATGCTGGAGTGAATGTAGATAGTGAGTTGACCACCGCTGCCACAGATGTTGTAGACGATCTTGGAGCTGTTGCCATTTCTGTAACTGATTCAGATTGTCAGAACAAGGTGATGGTATGGAAGTCAATGGTTCTCCAATGAGGAAATGACCAGGAGAAAGGTAGGAAGTATCAAAAGGATAATCAGTAAGGCGTAGCAATGGACGGGAGTTCAAGCAAGCCTCAATTTGAATTAGTAATGTGGTTAATTGTTCATAGGTCAGTACTTGTGTGCCCATTACTCTGCAAAGATGATATTTCATAGATTTCACTGCAGCCTCATGTAATCCTCCAAAGTGGGGTGAGCTGGGTGGTATAAAATGCCATGTGCATTTATTAGATGAAGCGTAGTCTTGTACAATCTCTTGGTGCTTGCGAGATTGCAAAAGTAGTCCAAGTTCTCTAAGTTTGTTGTTAGCACCTACAAAATTTGCGCCATTGTCACTTAGGATCTCTTTACACACTCCTCGTCTAGCTGTAAACCTTCGTAAGGCAGCAACAAAAGCATCAGAAGTCATGTCTGAAACCAACTCAATGTGAATTGCCTTTGTGGATAAACAGACAAAGATAGCTATGTAGGCCTTCACCTGACTCTTGCTGCGAGGCGAGCCATAACGTAGGAAGAATGGACCTGCGTAATCAACTGCAACTCGTAGGAAAGGTCTTGCTGGAGTCACTCTGTAGGTAGGTAGATTGCCCATTAATTGTTGAGCTCCCTTAGCCTTGAGTTTGAAGCACGGCAGGCACTTGTGTAGGACTGACTTAAAAGTTTCTCCTATTCTCGGTATCCAATACCGTTGTCGAAGAGAAGAGGTAAGTAGCTGATTGGAAGCATGCAAAAGTTTAACATGTTCACTTTCAATAATTAGCTTGGTAAGATGATGCTTAGGAGATAAGATGAGCTGATGTCTTGACTGGAAGGAAATTTCAGCCTTGTCAATTCTACCCCCTACTTGGAGTAAACCTTCATTCTCGACAAATGGATGCAAAGATTTCAATGAGCTTTTAGTAGGAACGTGTCCTTTATCATTAAGTTCTGTTAACTCTGTGATATAAGCTGATTGTTGAGCAAGTTTAATGCAGCAGTGCAATGACTGTTGAAGCTCAAGTGCTGAGAGAGGACCTTGCCGTCTCGTGTTGCTGTTTCTACAGTTGAATGCAAATCTCAGCATGTATGCTGTCACTCTCTGCAGGCGTAACAATTTTGAAAAACGAGAAATGATATCATGACTTTCTGTAGTGACCATCAAGCATGCAGTAGTGCATTGCTCAGTGGCATCTTGAATATCTAATCGTTTGGGTTGTTCTGGCCAAGATGCAAAGGGTTGTGAGATCCAGTCAGGAACTTTCCTCCACAAGTCATTTGAGGCAAGAGGTTCAGTTGAAACTCCTCTCGAAATGAGATCTGCTGGATTATTTTGAGTAGCTACATATCGCCAAGCAGTAGTTTCTGATAACTCTTGTATTTGTGAAACTCTGTTGACTACAAAGTCTTCCATTTGTGTGGGTTGGATTTAATCCATGCTAGAATAATCATAGAGTCCGTCCATAGATAGTTCTGTGAAGTCTGCAGCTTAAGGTTAGCTACAACTTTGTAAAGTTTAGCGAGTAGTAAAGCACCACAAAGTTTGAGCCGAGGAATGGTTTGTTTCTTTAATGGTGCAACCTTGGATTTGGAGCAAAGAAGTCTGGTTTTCACCTCATTGCAGCTGTTCACAGAACGAAGATAAATACAGGCACCATAAGCCTTTTCTGAGGCATCGCAAAACCCATGTATTTGTATGTCCCTTAATGTACCTGTGATTAGGACGTGTCTTGGAATACGTATAGCATGAATGATGGACAATGTCTCGCAGAAATTTAGCCATTGTTGGATGAGGTGAGATGGTATCAATTCATCCCAACCGAGTTTTTCCAACCTAAGAGATTGTAGAAACATCTTGGCATTTATGACAATAGGACTCACTAGGCCTAAAGGATCAAAAATAGATGATATGACAGAAAGTATGCTTCGTTTGGTGTAGCTAGAATTTAGATTATCCTGAAGAGATGGATTGGCTTGTATCTGGAATTGATCTGTTCCAGGATGCCAGAGGAGACCAAGAGCATGCGCATTTTCACTGCTATCCAATGAAAGTGGAAGTTTTGTCTCTCTGTGTTCCGGTGGAATGGATTTTAAAATATCTTCATGATTGGAACACCATTTATCTAAGTGGGAATCCGCCGCTGTCTAACATCTGAAATAGCTGCCTCTGAATATGTAAAGCTTGCTGTAGATCTTTATGACCACATAAGCAATCATCTACGTAGAAGGATTCACGGATAGCTTGAGAAGCTAGTGGATATTTAGCCTCTTCCTCTGAAGCTAGTTGATGCAAAGTCCTTATGGCCAAAAAGGATGCAGGTTTGGTACCATATGTGACTGTAGTAAGAGCGTAGTCCTTGATAGGTTCATCTTTGTTTTCTTGCCATACTATTCTTTGGAGATCTTGATCATCAGGATGCATTTTCACTCGCCTGTACATCTTAGAAATGTCAGCTGAGAATGCATAGCGATAAATTCTGAAGCGTAAAATTATGGAGATAAGGTCATCTTGAATAGTAGGACCCAACTTCAGCACATCATTCAAGGATAGTCCTGAAGATGACTGCGTAGATGCATCAAATACAACTCTGGTGCGAGTAGTAGTAGACAAAGGTTTGAAAACTGCATGATGCGGAAGATAGTAACAAGGTTCGCCTTCCTTTGGTGGTGATACTTGCTTCATGTGCCCCATGGATTCATATTCAGAGAGAAATTGAGTGTAATCTTCTTTAAGTGTGATGTCGTTTTGAAGACGTCGTTCTAAGTGCATAAAGCGATTGATGGCTTGCTGTCTAGATTCACCTAAGCGATTTTTGTCCTCCTTGACGGGTAGATGAACTGTAAAGCTACCATCGGCATTACAAGTGGTTGTTTTTACATAGTGTTCTTCAAACTCCTTTTCCTCCTTAGTAAGAACATGCTGAGGAAATTCTTCCAAATCCCAGAAACGTCTTAACTGTGTGTCAAGGTTATCAGTGCTGATGAAGAAATTATGCTGAGGCGAAGACTTAGCCTTGTACTTGTATGATGACCTTGGAATATGGCCTGATATTATCCAACCGAAGGCTGTGCTGGCTAACATAGGATGTCCTTGTTTCTTTAAGGTTTTCCCATGCAATAACTCGAAGAATAAGGAACTTCCGATTAGGATTTCAACTTCATCAGGAATGTTGAACCTAGGATCTGCTAATGGAATGCTAGAAGGAATATTCCAGTTGCACAAATTGATATGTGTGGAAGGTAGTTTTCCTGTTATACGAGGAAGTACTAGACATTCAATTTTAGTCTTAAAATCATGTACCATAGATTTTAGATTGACCTGAGCAAGGTGAGTGGCTGTAGAAATGGTGCCATTTATACCATTGATAGACGTATCAGCTGTCACCTTGTTAAGCTGTAAGCGCATCGCAAGATCTGCAGTTATGAAATTGGATTGACTGGCAGAGTCAAGAAGTGCTCTACATTGTATGAGATTGCCATATCTGTCTTCCACTTGCACTAGTGTGGTGGCAAGCAAAACATGCTGTGTGGATTTTGATTTAAAAGAACAGTAGCTAGATGGCGCGTCAATCGTTCTAGTAGAATCATTTACAGGACTAGATGAAGTTGCACGTGAAGCACTTTCTCTGTTACTATCATGAAGCAACTTGCTGTGAGTGGATGAGCCACAATTGCAGTATGAGGCACAATTACATTTACTTGATATGTGATTAGGAGCAAAGCAATTGGCACAAAGGCGCTTGGATTTAATGAAAGTCCAACGCTTATGCACATTAAGGTTTTTGAAGTTATCACAATTATGTAGCATGTGATTGCACTGACAAAATGGACATACATGATCACTCATGGATAAGTAAGAGTGTTTACTGTCTCTGCTGTTGGGCTTAGCAGAGTGTAAATCAGTATTAGGCTTAACTACCGTCTTGTTACATGCACTGTTAGCAAGCAATTCAAAAGAGTGTGCTCTTGCTTCTAAAAATTGCATAAGATCCTTCAAAGAAGGGAAGTTTTGAGAATCTATTTTACTCTCCCATTCTCTGCGTGTGGTGTCAGACAAATGTTCTAGAAGTTGTATTAAAATGATTTCATGCAAAGGCACTTCAAGTTTTAATGCTTCAATGGCATTCAAGTTATTTTGAAAATGGTTGAGCAAGGTATGTAGTTCATTTACTGTTTCCTTATGCATTACTGGTAGTGCTAATAAATTTTTTATATGAGCTGTAGCTATTAGTCTTGTATTGTTATAGTGTGAGCATATGAGCTCCCATGCTACATCAAAATTTTCACTAGTGACAGGTATGTTCTGTATTAGTGAATGAGCTCGTCCCTTGAGAGAGGAAAGTAAGTAATATTTCTGAATAGCATCTAAAGCTTGATTGTTTATCACTAAGCTTGTAAATATGTCATAGAAATGTTTGAAATGAGTGACATCACCCTCAAATTTAGGCAATTGTATCACAGGCAGTTTGATAGCTTTAGCTGCTTGTGACGATTGCGACTGCACTGTGTGCTGCGAATGTTCAGAATCATTTTCTTGCTGTTCATGATCCTGTATTAATTCAGCTAACCTAGCTTTCAATTCGAGGTAACTGTTTCTTGTTTCCTCCTCGTGTTCTGCATGCATATCTAATTCACTTTCCGCTTCCACAAGAGATTCAATTTGGGTCTGAATAGCTTTATATTTGTCCCAAATTTCACTTAAGTTATGGAAATTAGCTCTCAATATGAAAATGTTGACCTGTTCTGGTAATTTATCAAGAAATTTTCGAACAAAGGTAAATTCTCTTTTGATTATACCCCTTCTTTTGACAAGAGCTTTCAAATCCTGCTCCACATTGAATGGTTATGAGACTTGCTTAAAGGAGAGAAAGAAAGAAAAGGAATGTTCTGACGTGAAATGTGTTGCGATGCAGGCTTCTGCGTCGTTGCGAATGAAATGCTGATCATCTGCTGCGTAGATCCCGATGCCTGGCGTCCTGGGGCCCACTGATGTACATCCATGCAGAAGAAACTGTTGCGTTGCACAATAAATATCCGGCCCGGAGGACCAATGTTCGTGTCGTGCTTAATTTAATGCGGAGGACCACCTTGATTTTAGCTGTAACCAAGGAAACTGATTTGGTGGACTGTACTCAATAGAGCTGTATTCATATCACTAGATAAATTTATTGCACACGCTACATTTCTTATGTGAATAATCATGAAAAAGACAACAATACATTTAATATTTGAGATAAACTAAAACGGTTCTTTCATTGCAACAACAGCTGCATGCAGCCACACAACGAAGCACATCACATGTCTCAACATGTCTGTAACTAATAAGGAAGAAGAAGCCTCTTTTCTTGCGCGCTGGCGAGTCACATGATCAGCTGGCCGCATAACCGGTGCCAAGTGGAATATTCATGCACCCGCCGGAACAAATGACGATAATGGCGTAAACAAGTTTTATCTTTATGAGTTGAATTTGTTTATTAGCCACTTGCAAGTTTGTATGTTGGTGAATTTATACTGCAAACTATAGGTCTCATTGTTATGA